>OZ038501.1:64000267-64032767 GCA_964036315.1 Acanthosepion esculentum
AACTCGCAAAATTCATAAGCCCATTTTTTTTTGCTCTAATGAATTTATAAGTAGAACAATGAATAGAACAAACTCTCTGAGTGTAACTCAAAATTACAACTTGTTCAGAAGAACCGAACCAATTCATGTCTTGCTGTGTCTCTGTCACACTGCTCAAGTCACATCAGGCAAGAATGTTTTCCCAGTTCACTTGAGCATCCTTTACACTTAATCTGATTCTGTTAATGTTGGTTGTTTTTCTTTAGTGGCTCATCATCCTCTATGGGTTAAATCTACAGAAGGATGCCGAGGATACCATGGACAAAATATGTGAGTAATGATGAAGTGTTAGCAAAAAATGGAAACAAAAAGGAAATTTATACTTAACATCAGGAAGAAACAGTTGAAATTTCTAGTGCACATAATGAGGAAAGAGGCTTTGGAAAATCTGATACTCACAGGGCAGCTTGAAAGCATGAGGGACAGAGGAAAACAATGCATAATGTAATAAGCTTGAATAAATAGATGGCAAAACAAGGTTTAGAAAAAATAACAAAAAGACAAAATTAATTTATATCTACAAAGGACAGGAAATTATAGAGAGCCATATTCACCTATGTCCAGAAGGGGAGACAGCAAATAAAGAAAAATAATGTCAAAATCTAAATATTTTGGACACAATTTTACTTTATCTTGTAGATAATAATAGTTTCAGTGATACAAGTATAAACTAATTAACCCATAGCTGAGAGGAGTGGCGTATTCATGCCTTTCCCAAGAATATTTGTACATAAGTGAATATGATGAACCCAACTGCAATTGGAACTCAGCTCTCCAATTAACAATTCTGAGCCATTATCCATTACACCTACTGCACATCCAAGATTACACCACCTGGTATTTACAAGCAGTCACCCATCTATGTTGTGACCAGGCATGGTGTTGCTTAAATTCTGTGATCATTTATAAACCAGTATTTCAATGTGATGTGGCCATAAGCCCTGATTCTAGTATATCACAAAGATGGCACAAAAGTCACTTTTCATTTTAAACTTGAAAAGCCATTACAAATTCGCACCAGTTTGTTAAATTTTTCACTTATGTGCTTGGAAAAGGCATGTATCTATTTCTTCTCTCTCTCTCTCTCATATATATATATATATATTTAGTTTACGAAAAACTAGGTAATCCATATGGGTAGACCCAAGGAGGATAAAATCCAGAGAGCTCAATGTAAATCAGAGCTAATAATTAAAATAAAAATAAAAACAGACCACTTTAAGGTTCCATGTAATAAATTATTTCACCACAACCCTTTTAAAGGACCGCGGATCATCAGACTTTACTTCCAAATGTTGAAACGAAAAATGAAAAGAAATTTACACATTTTTGATGGGTAGTACTAAGCATGTGTAACTTAACGAAATATATATATATATATATATATATATATATATATATATATATATATAATGTATATGAGAGAGAACAATGACAGTATGTTTGGAAAACTGCAAGTCAAAATGGCTACACTTGGAGAAAAAAAGAGAAATGGTAAAAAACCATTAATGGTTGAGTGTAAAGTGAAAATATGAAGAAAGGGCAAATAACCATAATATTCTACAGTGCAGACAGACATACATGTGCATACACATATGTACATACACTCTAAAAAAAAACATGAAAAGTGCATATAAAAAAGAAAAATTGAGAAGTATAAGCAACCAATTGCTGATACCCTCTGACGAGTCGATGGAGTGATTCCCAGAGGGTCTGTCTATGAAACTTTGGAGTTGGGATGCTGAAAGTAAGATCAATCAGCTAAGTGACAAACCTTTTATTGTATTAATCATATATATATATATATATATATATAAAAGTGAACATAGGAGTCAGCACTTAGAGGCGACAGTGTTTCATGCTAGTGCAATCATCAGGCAACTAGTCTGTTTCATGCTAGTGCAATCGTCAGGCAACTAGTTTCCTGACGATTGCACTAGCATGAAACAGACTGTCGCCTCTAAGTGTTGACTTCTATGTTCACTTTTATATTTACACACGCTCTATCTCTGATATTGAGCACTTTATCCCATAAATATAGCACACTTTAAGACTATATTTCTTCATATATATATATATATATATATATATATATATATATATATATATATATATATATATATATATATAAATAGTGCTCTGTATTTAGGTAATAAATATTAATATTTAAATTTCACAAAAGTCAGTTTTCAGTTTGCTTGATGATTGTCTCATGTTTGAAACCCAGAGGTTTTATCAGTTTGTGAAGTAAATTTTAGCCAAGCACAACACCAGGTGTGACAAACACCATATGCCCCAGATGTCATTTCTTGCAACTTTTACCTCTACAAAAATCAAATCCCACTTGAAAGGAGCAAGATTTCAAGACATTGTGGAAATCCAAGAGAATGTGACTGCTGCTCACTATTCTAAAAAAAAGAGTTCCAGGAATTCTTCCATTAATGGAAATGACAAAGATTGTGGCTTTAGAAGGGGACTAACTCAAATGAAATTCAAGGTAGAATTAATATGTTTTGTAGTTTTCTTCGTTATAACACCAGTCCTGATACTTTTAGATCAGACCTTGTATTTATTATATATATATATATATATATATATATATATATATGTATATATGTATGCAGGTGTGCAGTGAAATAGGAAAGAACACGTTAGGTAGATAATCCGGTGTTCCTTAATATTTAGCTTTATTTTCAAAAGGACAGTGCTCCATACAGAAGTAGAGCTTATATTATAATAATATTTTTAGTTTTTAAAAATATGATTCCTCCGCTACATAAGAGTTCTCATGTTTCAAAAGCGAGAGCCGAGATCCCAAATTCTCGCTTGACAAGGAAGCGGGTCCAGACGCCTTAACTCTTCATAACTTAAAAAATTATGTTAGGGGTCTCGGCTCTCGCTTTTGAAACATGAGAACTCTTATGTAGCGGAGGAATCATATTTTTAAAAACTAAAAATATTATTATATATATATATATATATATATATATATATATATATATATATATATATATATATACAGGGTGCGATGGATAAATTGTCATCTAAATTATGCAAAAATGAAGATTACATTGACATCTCATTTTAACAGATATATTTACCAAAATTTCAAAAAAATATCTTGAAATGCTAAAGAGTAAATTTATTCAATGAAATTGCCATTGGCTTCAACCACAGCCTCCAGATGACTTCAGAATCTCCTGCTTTCCATTCATCTTTGGTATCACAAAGAATTTTGTTGGTCTCTTGCTCAATTGTGCCTCAGACATAATAATCAAGGGGGTTGCAATCTGGGGAGTTATATAGCTAGATGTAAGGGGTGATGTGCTTGCAGAAATTGTCTGACAGCCATGATTCAGTTCTCCTGCTTGTGTAGCACGGTGCAGAGTCCTATTGTCAGACATAGGATCTTTCAGCAGCTACCCTCATGACCCACGGAAGCACTACCTCCCTGGCTATGGACCTAATTTACTTGGGGTCATTTTCAATCATAGCCATGTCACCAACAAATTCATGAGTTCTTTTCTTATCAGAATAATTCGAGTGAATTTTCTGAGCTGCCATACCTTCATAATCACCATTAGACTCTTCCAACTACTTCCAAATCCTTTTCACTGTCCTCAGATTGACACCCAAACACTCTGAAATGTTTGTATTGGAGCTTCTGACATGAATGCCAAGCAGTACAGCATGCTGTTTCCAAATTTCTGGCAGAATGAACTGAGTGATGGTGCTCTTTTTCTTACAGACAGTGCCCAATTGACCCTACTATGCTATGCATTCAACAAAATCAAAAACATAAAAATGGGGACAATTTACCCATTGCACCCTGTATGTGTGTGCGTGTGTGTGTGTATGTATATATATATATATATATATATCAAAATGAGAGAAAGATCAGATGAAGTAAAATTCCACTGTTCGTAGCATTTATTTTTTAAAAAGTGCTCAATACAAAGTAGAGCGATATATTATTATTTTTATTATAAAAATTATCAATACAAAAAAGCTTTCATGTTTCAATACTTTGATTGTACTTCTTCAGGTGATGGTAAGTACAATCAAAGTATTGAAACATGAAAGCTTTTGTGTAGTGATTTCAATGTTTTTATTATAATCTTTTATAATAAAAATAATATATATATATATATATATATATATATATATATGCGAATGTCAGTGTGTCACTGTGCTACACATTTTCAACTTACTCATAGAGGCTGTACCCCAACATATCATACCATTTTGGAATCAGGCCAACTCTGTGAGGAAATTAAAATCATTCTGGGCCAGATCCAGATGCACAATCCAGAAATTTTGGATTCCCAAGTTTTTGTTACCACAATTGTTTTCCACGACTTTTTTTTTTAACAATTTTTATAACTTGGAAATGAATTTGAGAATAATGAAAATTAATTGTGAAATCCAGTGAAAGTCACACATGAAGTAAAAATAATTGTTTGTACAGAAAGTAAGGACCTACATACATCAAATTGTCTTTAAATTAAGTGGCAGAGGAAGAATTATCATTGAACTTTAAAAAGGTAAGCTTAAATATTAATGCAATACAGCAATCAATTTTGAGTTTCTCTGTAGTTCATTGTTGCCTATCGCATCAACTCCTCCATACCTATTGTGATGAAGGCCTAATCAACAGCCCTCTCCAGAAGCCAGTTTAAATGCCACCCAATAGGGTAGCTTTTAAGCTAGTATATATATATATATATATATATATATATATATATATATATATTCACTGACACAAAGGCTGTATCAAAAATAATAACAGTTCTATTAGAATACTTTTATTAGAAAAGCAGAAATAATATGATTTCAAGTAGTCTTTATCTGTTCACCATCCTCAACAACACATTCTTGGAATATTCATGGCTGGTTCCAAAAGAAAATGTTACAACTACTGTGGGAGTATCTTTAGAAGAAAAGGTCCTCCTATATCATCCTTCAAAATTTTTTTGAATTACCACACACATACATAATTATGTAAAAATTTCAGATAGAGTACATCTTTAAAAAGACAATATGAATAATGACAAAAGGAAAACTTATCTTAGCTGACACATTTAGTTCTCAGATGGACTTTATCAAGACAAAACACAAGGATTTTATTTGGTAACAAGTTTTTATATAGAAGAGCCAAAATGCTATTGGTTTTTCAAAATAAATATAACATAAATATAAAAGTGGACATTGAGATCAACACCAAGTGTGTTTCATGCTTAAATGCAATCTTCAGGCTATGTGTGTTGTGTTTTGCCACAACTATGTCTGCTGGTCAACGATGCATTATGGGTAGTAAGGTCTATTGTATCACCCTGACAATTATTGGCTGGGTGGTAACAATCATGTTTCAAATTATTCTAGAGGCTATTGCGTAGAAATAATTGTGGATCCGAATGCAATTATTTGTTTACTTTTTACCTGTTAATTATTGATTACTTATTTGTTGCTTATTATTATAATTATTACATTTACTTATGTTTCTGTATAGTGTTTACTTTATTTCCTTATATATTTATTTAGATATTTTGTTTAGTTTGTTTTATTCCTTAGTGGGAGGGTATCTTCTTTCTTTAGTTTAAAGTATTGGCTTTGTCTGTCCATTATATACATATATATATATCTTTTTAGGAATGGATTTTTCATTCATTAATCCATTCTAATTTATTGCTTAAATGTTGTTTTTTTTTTTGTTTTTTTTTACTGGTCAAGAATCGTGAAAAATCTGTTTTGAAAAAAAGTATTTGGATTTTGTATGAGCAGGTGGTTTTTCATGGCACTGTGGTCAAGGCATGTCAGATCTAATGACAGTTTCCCATCGGGGATGCAGGTTTGAAGCCTTTCTTTCTAATAAGATTTATCAAATATTCAGACCAGTAGATGTAAATAAATAAACATACTGTTTAATAAAAGCAGAGCATCTACTCAAATATGGATATACATATAACAACATTTAAGCAATAAACACACACACACACACATATATATATATATATATATATAGCATAATGAGAAGCCACATATACTTTCTTATGTATATATAGTTGTTTTATATATATATATATATATAGCATAATGAGAAGCCACGTAAACTTTCTTATGTATATATAGTTGTTTTATATATATATATATATAGCATAATGAGAAGCCACGTATACTTTCTTATGTATATATAGTTGTTTTATATATATATATATATATATATATATATATATAGCATAATGAGAAGCCACGTATACTTTCTTATGTATATATAGTTGTTTTATATATATATATATATATATATATATATATATATAGCATAATGAGAAGCCACAGATCTTATGTATATATAGTTGTTTTATATATATATATATATATATATATATATATATATATATATAGCATAATGAGAAGCCACGTATACTTTCTTATGTATATATAGTTGTTTTATATATATATATATATATATATATATATATATATATATATAGCATAATGAGAAGCCACGTATACTTTCTTATGTATATATAGTTGTTTTATATATATATATATATATATATATATATATATATATATATATATATATATATATATATATACACACATGTTATATTGTACTGTGAGAATAATGATGAAAAAAGATTTTTTATGAATTTTCATCTCTTTAGACGTATACCAATTCCTATCAGAAAAACAATCCAATATTTCTCAGATAATTTCCAAGCCTAATCTCTTAATGGAAATGCTGCCAATAATGGAAGCAGGAATATATATGTATATCTGTGTGTGGTTTACATATATATATATATATATATATATATATATATATATATATATATATATGTATGTATGTATGTATGTATGTTTATTTACTGATAATACAAATCAGTAATGTCAAACATGATAGCCAGTAAATTACTGGAGTTTAATGTTTTTAAAGGCAAGCTGATTTTTCTAAGCAAAATGCTTAGTATTAAAAAAAAAAATAGGCCAACAATAGTTAATAGATAAAGAAAAGGTAAAAAGATTTATCTTCTGACTACTAGTTTTGCAGAGATATCACTTGTAAGAGTAAGATAAATCTAATGAATTTAAGTGATTTTTTTTTTCCAGACGAGTGTTGAAGCCACAAAACTTGAAGTTGGGAGATTATTTTTTTTAACTTACATATTTACATAGGAGGTATGGTAGAGTAATGGATAGTGGCTTGGATTGAGGAATCGGAGAACCGGGTTCAAATTCCAGTCAAATCCATTACATTCACTTACGTGCTAATACCCTTGGGAAAAGTATGAATCCTCTTTTCCTCCCAGCTATGGGTAAACAGCAGGACAGACCGGGTTCTATAGCCTTGGATAGCAACTGGTATACTGCAGAAAGATGATTGTTTTGGTTGTTTTGTTTTATGGCATATCAACCTCAGTTGGTTATCTAATGCCAACAAAATTCTTGAAATAGGTTCATAGCGATAGTTTGGAAAAAAAAGGTGTGTATGTATACATATATATTTAAAACATTTTTCAATTACTTATATTTTTGAGTACAATCCAACTTCTTAAGAATGTATAGCTGTTTGTATTAGAGGCATTTTATTTTTTTTAAAGTATTACTGATAATAATTTTCCCTTTAAAAATTATTGCTAGTACAGTGTAACCCGGATATAAGGGAAACCCGGATATAAGAGAGATTTTATCTGGTCATAAATTAGAGCCTGTGTTAATGTATATATAATAGACCAAACCCGGATATAAGAGAAACCCGGATATAAGAGAAATTTTATCTGGTCATAAATTAGAGCCTGTGTTAATGTATATATAATAGACCAAACCCGGATATAAGAGAAACCCGGATATAAGAGAAATTTTATCTGGTCATAAATTAGAGCCTGTGTTAATGTATATATAATAGACCAAACCCGGATATAAGAGAAACCCGGATATAAGAGATTTTGTATCCGGTCCCGACAACTCTCTTATATCCGGGTTACACTGTAATAATTTTTAAAAAGTATGAGTGCATGTTTGGACCCTTAGGAAATCTCGTTACCTATATTTTTTTCACCTCCAGAGATTAAATATGGTTTTGATGAACAAAGAAAGAACTGATTTCTTTTCCTGGGGTATGCTAAAGAAGGAGGTGTACTCAATGAAAATCACAGATGCAACCCACTTGATTGAACGCATAAAGAGTGAATGTGCTAAAATTGACGGCAATGTGGATTTATTGCATTGAGTTCACATGAATCTTGCAAATCGCATCAACCTTTGCATCACAAATGATGAAAATTATATTGAAGATATTATTTGTTAATATTCCAATTCAATAAAATTTAATTTCTTGAAAATGTGCATTTTTGCCTATGTGCCAAAACCCTATATTTATATATATATATATATAATGGCTCCTGAAAAATTAATTTTGGTTGAGCTCTTTGGTTTGAGGTGTGAGTTTATAAACAGTGACTATTTAAGCTAATATAGCATGACTCTTCGGCAGAATTGAGTCACTGTCAGTCACTGTGTGTTTACCTAAATCTAAAAATAAACACGCTAAAATTCACCTTCATCCCTGCCATGCGCCGACGGCTTAGTGGTAGAAGTTCTGACTGACTGACGCAAATTCAGTCGGGTTTCGATCCTAGCTAGCCACACAGACATCTAGTCACACTAATGAGCTGTGAAACAGTGAAACAGTCTGTCCGTGGATGACAAAAAAAAAAAAATATATATATATATATATATTCAAGCATGTTTGGTTGAATAGTCTGGACATATTATGTCTATTTATTTTTATTTTTATCCTCTCAAATTCACAGATCAATGGTTCTTAGTGTTGGTACAAAACCGATGAAGAAAGACACCATAGTTTTTCTCATTCCTTTTATTTTCCCAAGTACTTTCAATCTCATCTAAGATCATCTTCAGGGGTGAATTGCTAAGACAAAGAATTAATGTAATTGTCAGTTATGAATTTTGTGTGTGTGCGCATCAACACTCTCTGTTAATTCAAAAATTTACCGCTATATAATAGAGGTAACTTAATTTATATTATAAAAATCTTTATTAAAATTGTAATTATGTTTTAAAACATTCTGTTACAACTGTAGTTTTTTTTTAACAATTACAGTTTTGTTATGGTCCAAGGTTAGGACCAAGGAAGAACAACACGAACACAAGAGTAGAAATAACAAAGATATATTACACAGAATAATAATACAAGATGTTGAAGGTGTTAGTATGACTGTCAGTTCACTCTGTCTTTATAGGTAAGGTTTCATAACAAGTTTAGATATTTTAAAACTTTGTTGTCATATAAATTTTTTAAAAACTTTTTTGCTATACTCATCATTAATTTTATTTAATGTCGGCTGTAATATTTCGATATAAAGGTCTTCCAGAATTTGTAATTTTCATTTTTTATTTTATGGTGGAGTAAACTTACATTGTCATTTTATATTTCTCTAATTCATGAATGCGGACAGGAAAGTTCCTTTAAATTTTGTTCAATCAGATTAGAATCTGACATGTGAGATGTAATTCTCCTTGATAATGTTAATGTTTTAAAGCCAACATATATATTTAAAAATATAAAATGGCAACAATTTACCCATCACCCCCTGTATAAATGCATGCATTGTAGCAATCATACACACGCACACACACACAAACACATATATATATATATATATATACAGTGTAACCCGGATATAAGATACCCTGATATAAGAGAAACCCGGATATAAGAGAGATTTTCTTTGGTCCCAAATTAGAGCCTGTGTTAATAAAACAAAATAGACCAAACCCGGATATAAGAGACTTCATCTCCGGTCCCGACAACTCTCTTATATCCGGGTTACACTGTATATATATATATATATATATATATATATATATGTGCCTTTATTGTAGTAATCATATATATGTATATATTTGATTTCACTAATGCCACCCTCATTAAAAAAGGACATAATTTTTTAAAGAGAAAATACATTGAAAACTTAATAAGGACATTATTACCAACTATAAACATGTCTAAAACATTACATTGCCATCTTTCTTTGAATCCATTTTAAAAGAATCTAACTTATATCTGTCTAATACAAAGAATACATTCTTGAAGAGGCCAGCCATAAATTAGAATCATGTGACACCCTGTGGCCCTGACTGACTGCAGAAGGTGAAGACAGAACTTCCACTAGACACACATACACAATTATGAATACACATTACCATCCAATGACCACTTAGGCATAAAAAATATCTTCACAAACTTGTATTCATATAGAATTATCAATGGTTTTAATGTATGTGACACATGTCTGACCTATGACAACTGACACAAAAACAACATTGAAAATACCAAAGTTTCTGTCTTTTTGTCTTTTTTTTGTCTCTCAATCTCTGATGACACTTTAATAAATGTGAAACATGTTAGACTGATATATATTTCCTATTTGTTCTTTATTTTATCATCCTGTCAGATTCTAATCCATATTTGATCCGCATAGGATCTTTAACTTTATATATATATATATATATATATATATATATATATATATATATATATATATATAGCTAAATGACAAACCTTATATTTGTATTAATTTTATATACAGGGTGCGATGGATAAATTGTCATCTAAATTACGCAAAAATGAAAATAACACTGACATCTCATTTTAACAGATATATTTACCAAAATTACACAAAAATATCTTGAAATGCAAATTTATTCAATAAAATTGCCATTGGCTTCAACCACGGTCTCAAGATGGCTTCAGAATCTCCTGCATCTCTTCTGGACAGTCTCCTTGTTTAAGTTGGTGAATGCTGCCATAATCCTTCCTTCAGTCCATCTTTGGTGTTACAAGGAGTTTTTGTTTGTATCTTGCTCAATTGCACTCCATACATAATAATCAACAGGGTTGCAATCTGGGGAGTTAGGTAGCCAGAGGTAAGGAGTGATGTGGTCGCAGAAATTGTTTGACAGCCTTAACTAGTTTCTCCTATTTGTGTGGCAAGGTGTAAAGTCTAGTTGCTAGGCATAAGGTCTTCCAGCAGCAACCCTCTTACCCAGGGCAGCACTTCCACCTCAATGCATTTGATGTAGGTCGCTGTGTTGAGTCTGAGGCCCTCACCAACAAATTCGGGAGTTCTGTTCTTATCAGAATGATTAAAATGAGTTTTCTGAGATGCTGTAACTTTGTAATCACCATTAGACTCATCCAACTCTTTCTGAATGTTCAGCACACTCCTCAGATTGACACCCAAACACTCTAAAATGTTCACATTGGAGCTTACAGCAAAAACGCCAACTAGTACAGCATGCCATTTTCAAATGTCTGGTGCCATGGTGCTCTTTTTCACACAGATAGTGTCCAACAGATCCTGCTATACTGTGCAGTCAACAAAAGCAAAAACAAACAACACATATAGCTGAAATTGTGGCTATCATATATATATGTATATATATATATATATATATATATATATGAGTGTGTGTATATTGTGGAAATCATATATAAGCATGTATTATAGCAATCATATATATATATGTGTATGTATTGTAGCAATCATATATATATATATGAGTGTATATTGTGGAAATAATATATAAGCATGTATTATAGCAATCATATATATATATATATATATATATATATATATATATATATATATATATATATATATATATATATATATATGTATTATAGCAATCATATATATATATATATATATATATATATATATGAGTGTGTGTATATTGTGTAAATCATATATAAGCATGTATTATAGCAATCATATATATATATATATATATATATATATGAGTGTGTGTATATTGTGGAAATCATCTATAAGCATGTATTATAGCAAACATATATATATATATATATATATATATATATGAGTGTTTGTATATTGTGGAAATTATATATAAGCATGTATTATAGCAATCATATATATATATATATATATATATATATATATATATATGTATGTATGTATTGTAGCAATCATATATATATATATATATATATATATATGAGTGTATATTGTGGAAATCATATATAAGCATGTATTATAGCAATCATATGCATGTATTGTAGCAATCATATATATATATATATATATATATATATGTGTGTGTGTATTGTAGCAATCATGCTCTTGAAAAATTTATTTCGGTTGAGCTCTCTGGGGAGTATGTGTGGGTTTGTAAACAGTGACTATTACAGCTAATAATGCAAGACTCTTCGGTAAATCGAATAGAGTTCTCTCAATCCCTGTGTGTTTATGTAAAAATAAATACGCTTAAATTCACCTTCTTCTCTGCTGTGAGCCAACGGCTCCAGGGTTAAATTTCCGACTCATGCAAATTCAGCCGGTTTTCGATTCTAGCCAGAGGCAACCGGACGTCTAGCCACACTGATGAGCTGTGATACAGCGAAACAATCTGTCTGTGGATGACAATATATATATATATATATATGTATGTATTGTAGCAATCATATATATATATATATATATATATGTATGTATTGTAGCAATCATATATATATATATATATATATATATATATATATATATGTATGTATGTATTGTAGCAATCATATATATATATATATATATATATATATATATATATATATGTATGTATTGTAGCAATCATATATATATATATATATATATATATATATATGTATGTATTGTAGCAATCATATATATATATATATATATATATATATATATATATGAGTGTGTGTGTGTATTGTGGAAATCATATATAAGCATGTATTATAGCAATCATATATATATATATATATATATATGTGTGTGTGTGTGTGTATGTATGTATGTATGTATTGTAACAATCATATATATATATATCTGTGTGTGTCTGTATATGTATGTATGCATTGTAACAATCATATATATATATATATATATATATATATATATATATGTAGTATGGACATCAATCATTGTAATAAACACAAAATCTACTTGTGATTTTCCAATGTCTGTATCAAATATCTTGCTGGCAGAAACCTCTGGAGATTTAACACTTGAAGCTTTTAACAAATTTGTCCTGTGGATAAAACTCATGATAGCCGATTGTCAATTTTTCTATGTCTGTCAGGACAGGCCATTACATTCAAATCTATCACTCTGGATTTAAGAACTCGTTTTTTTTTTCTATTTCATTCTATCTATTTATTTTTGGCTACAAAATGAATCAATGTAAGTCTAATTCTTTCCAGCATCTGTTGCTTCATCTCTGTCACATCTCTATTACAAATGGATGCTGGAATGAAACGAACCTACCCCTATGTTTCACTGGCCTCCTGGAAACAAAAACAAAATTTACAATCCTTTAATTATAATGCAATTGACTGATCTAATGCATGTGTACATAGTGCAGTGGTTTTTGGTAGAGAAAAGAGAATCAGTGCACCAAGTTCAAATCCCAGTCAAGCTCACTGAAATCACTTTTGCACAAATATACTTGGTAAAAAGTATGAGTCAATTTCTTCTCCTCCCAGCTATGGATTAAATATCTATGTAGACTGATCTGTTTCTTCAAGGATTATCAACCCCTTGTGGTTTATTTAAAGCCGAAACATATTTTGGATTGTAAGAATAACTGTCTTTTATCTCAGTGAATTAACAATTTTTTCAAGATAACAATGATTTTTCCAGACACAGTTTAACCCATTGCTGAGGGGAGAGAAGAGATAAGATTGCTTTGAATATACAAGGGAGTCGTCAGTGATGTTCTGATTTGGATCATTGGGCAGTTTCGGGTCTTTCAAACATCATACTGACCTCACCAAGTCGACCCAATCAGAGCTGATCGGACACTGATACGCCCTCTAAAAAATGCTTGCAGACACTGACTTCTATAAATATACCTCGTTATCACGCATTTGATTGGAGGTTGACCAATAACCAATCACAATGGTGTGTGCTCTATTTAAGTTGTTTGTGGGGAATTTTTCCTTTTTTTTTTTTTTTTAAAGTGGACACCCCCTCATCGGATACTTAGAAGGTAATTATGTTTTCCGTTTTTACCCACATCCCATCAAGATTCATTTTTACGTCTAAGATATTGCTATTTACAAGAATAAAAAGAAAATTCGGCCATAAAAGGAGTAAAAATAACTCATTTACGATTAAAATAAATAAATTATAGTGAGTTAAACCAAGAGTACAAATAAATATAATTAATAAAATCGTTTAAAACATATTGACGAGTAAAAAAAAAAAACCTTTAATCTATCGAATATAAAATTTTAAATTTAGATTCTTATAAAAAAAAAAAAGAAAATACGAAACGGGAAGAGGGGTAATTTTTTAGGACACCCTTTCATCGGATACTTAGAGGGTAATTATGTTTTCTGTTTTTACCCACTTCCCCTCAAGTTTCATTTTACATCTAATATATTACTATTTACAAAAATCAAAAGAAAATTCATTTGAGAAGAGAAAGAAAAGACGACTGTAATTGTCACTATCTGTCATCAATGGCAATACAGATAAGCCAGAGCATAGCTGAGAACAGAACATAGGGTGGCCCACCAGAAATACATGCAGCGACTACCCATGCATGACATGACACTAAAAATACCCTGATATTATACAACTGTAGATTGAAACATCCTCTCTAAGTCCTAACAAAGAATTCAGGCTCTTAACAATCAGTCAAAAGCAGTAGCCAGAAAACTGTCAACCTCATACCCTCACAATGGAAAATCATAGTCACTGGTTAGTGTGTCATCAGAAAGTTAAGACAGTTAAATCAATTGTGGCCTTGTTAGAAGAAAGAAAGAGAACCGGTAAATCATATCCTGAACAGGGAACAAAGGATGAACCTCTACTCCTGTTCAATAGATATGGAAGGAGTTCAGGTCAGGCAATAGGTGAGCCCCTCTACTCCTATTAACCTGCAAAAAAAAAAAATAAGAAAAGTAAAGTAAAACTTGTTCCACTGCTCATGTTTTGGGATATCTACAGACACAAGCAATGGAACAAGAACAGTTTACTGCCGAAGAGTGTACCATCTTTATAGCTTTCACATTACAACAAGGGATTTAACTCTTGAATGAGGCACGAAGAATAGCAACAAAATGCATACAAGCTATTTTTATTTTATTTAATTGGATAAATATACAATCAAGTAGAGACAGTGGCAGTCACTGGTCATATGTACAAATATGGCTGAATAATAGAGCTGATTGAATTTTAAGTATTTGATAATCAATTCTATTGCCAAGAAAATTTTAATTACATATATGTTTGTCATGTTTTTAATTAGATATGAAACATATAACATTTGATTTGCACACACATACACAATATATATGCCCCCGAAAAATTAAGTTTGGTTGAGCACTCTGGAGAGAAAGCATGAATTTGTAAACAGTGACTGCTACTGCTGATAATGCAAAGCTCTTCTGTGAATTGAGCACTCTGAGTCACCGGCATGCTCATTCAAAGAATGAATACGCAAAAATTCACCTTCCTCTCTACCAGGCACCGATAGCTTAGGGGTAAAATCTCTGACTGTTGCCAAATAAGTTGGGTTTCAATCTTGACTTGAGGCAATCAGATGTCTAGCCACACTGATGAGCTGTGATACAGCAAAACAATCTTCCTGTGGATGACTATATATATATATATATATATATATATATATATATATATATATATATTATGAAGTGAACTAAGTCTGAAAAATTATTTTAATATATTTATTGTTTATACATTATTTTTTACAGATACAAATACTTACGTAAATAGTCTATTTATAATAAACAGTATTAACAACATTTATTGGATATTCAGGCCGGTAAATGTCATTAATACTGTTTATTATAAACAGAGCATTTATATAAATATTTGTATGTATAAAAATAACGTATAAACAATATATATATATATATATATATATATATATATATATAATATAAAAGGCTCAAACACTAATATTCCATGGTTATAACTAGGTGAAATGCATTAAATCTGTCATATAGCCTGAATATGTAGCTGATGTAATGGAATAACCTGTCACCCCCATGAGTGACTACACTATGGGTAGTAACTACCTATAAGTAGCTGTAAGTCAATAGACTACAGAGACTAACTGGGATCTGTTGAGTACGACTCAGACTTACGAGCGAACTACCGACCTTCCAATAGTAGCACTGACTACTAGATTGACTTGCGATGACCTTGTGTATAACTGTTACCTTTATTCTTATTGTATTGGTTTTTACAATAAACCTTTACTTATTTTATTCACCTTGCTTTTCAAATATATATTCCTATTAGCATGGAATATAACAGTAGCTGAATGGTTAAACAGCACATCAGGATATATGATGGTTTCCATATGGGATACAGGTTCGATTCCTGTCAGAGAATGCATATTTTCTCCAAAATTTATCAAGCATTCTGGCCAGTAAATGTAATTAATACCGTTTAATTTAAACAGAGAATTTGCTCAAATAAGTTGTATCCATAAAAATAATGTATAAACAGAAAATATATTAAAATATTTGTCGGATTTAATCCACTTCATCTGATATGTTGTCATTGTTTTCATTAGGTTACGTTTTGGGGCAGAAATAAATTATCGAGAAAGATCGTCAAAGATGTGTGTTTATAAGCAGTAATTTGGACTTTGCTAACCAGAAAGTTCTTTGTGGCTGAATGTTTAAGCAGCATGTCAGGTTATATGATGATTTCCATACAGGATACATGTTTGATTTCTGTCAGAGAACGCATATTTTCTACAAAATTTCTTCAGGCCCATAAATTTAATTAATACTGTTTAATTAAAACAGAATATTTATTCAAATAAGTTGTATCCATAAAAATAATATATAAACAGAAAATGTGATCATATATATATATATATATATATATATATATATATGATAAAAATATAGTTTTATGGAATGCTATATTTGTAAGTTAAAGTGGTTAGGGATAGTGTACATGAATATAAAAGGGGACATTGAGGTCAACAACCAACAGTGACGGCCTGTTTCCTGCTTAAGCACAATCTTCAGGCCAAAATTCAGTCAGTTCTATTTGTCACCTGTATTTGTACATGTGGCCTGAAGATTGTGTTTAAGCATGAAACAGACTGCTACCACTAAGTGTTGAGCTCAATGTCCACTTATATATCGATATTTTTATTTTATTGCTTAAACATTATTTTTTGTGGATCCCTATATTTGAGTAGATTCTCTGTTTATTCATTAAACAGTATGTTTGTTTATTTCTATCAGAAATTAGAAAAATATGTGTTCCATGGCAGGATCCAAATTTGTATTCCCCTTGAAGAAACTGTCATTAGATTTGATGTGCCTTAACCACTCGGCTACAAGGAACCTACAGGCCAAACAAAGCTTGAATAATACTTTCAAACAGAGAGCTTTCTTGATTCTTGAAATATACATCTCTGCTCATTTATTAAACAGTATATTTATTTTGATCTATCGCCCTGAAGGTTCTTTATAGCTGAGCGTTTAATGCACGTCAGACTCTCACACTTCTCACTTGTGGAAATCTATACCTGGAATTTTGGTTTCCAGTCAAATTTCAATTTCAAAAAGTTAAATTCAATGTCAATTATTGTCTTCTGCCTTCTTAATTACTGTTGTTTTTTACTTCTTTCTCCTTTATAATGTTTTTTTTCCCATATTTTCAGTTATCATAATCCTTTGTGTCATAGTGGCTTCATTGCCTTGCCTGGGGTGAAATGAAAAAAACCCAAAAAACTAAAGTTCTTACATTCATAAAACAACCCCATTCATTAATCTACTTTGAGTGCCTCTTGAGCTTGTATTGAAGGAACAATAACATAAAAAAAAATTGTAAATTGGGAGACCTGAATATAGACTGGAAATAAACATTCCCCTCACAGAGAATTCTTAGTGTACTTTTCATGAGATTCAATATCACTTCAAGATGGAAGGTAATTCTCCATTCATTTTTTGTTTGAAACACTTTGAAGGATACTATGACTAATCACAGAATCTCGGTAAACAGGATTCTAAGGTGAACATTGCAAGACAATTTCCAAAGCGATTCTTCCACATGATAAAGCACTTGCAGTTTTTATAGACTTTTATATTTCGTTCTTTTTTGAGGTCCCTTTTTTTTTCCTATTCCTTTTTGGTTGGGAGAGTGGGGAAGAATAGGAAACGATGAGAAGAAGAATCCTTAACGATAGAGAAGCACCAATTTGTTGTGATATGCCAAAGTTATAATTTAAAGATTTGGGGCAAAGATCATTTCGAAAGAGTTCCTATTTTCTTTTTACCATTCTTAAATTTAGGCTTTTCTTCTGCATTCCAATGAAAATATACAGGCATTACAGTTATATAGTTATATATATATATGTGTGTGTGTGTGTGTGTGTGTGTATTTACAGATAATAACAAAATATTTTTTTGGCCTGCTTATTCATATTTCTGGAATATATAATAATTCAAATAATAGTCCTAATTTGTACAAACACAGATTATTATATATGTGTGTGTGTGTGTAGATATATATGTATATTATGAAATCGACTAAGTCTGACAATTATTTTAATATATTTATTGTTTATACGTTATTTTTATAGATATAATTATTTAAGTCAATGCTCTGTTTATAATAAACAGTATTAATCACATTTACCGGCCTGAATGTCTGAGAAATTTCATAGAAAATATGTGTCCCCTGACAGGAATCAAACCTGTATCCTACACAGAACCATCATATAGCCTGATTTAGCTCCATTTAGCAGGGAGCATCTGGTTAGCAAGGTTGAATTACTGCTTTTAAACTACAAATTTCCCATGATTTCTCTCGAATGCTCATATCTGCTCAAAGCGTATCTTAAAGTAAACAAGTGATGTCATATATTATGAAGTGAACTAAGTCTGAAAAATCATTTTAATATATTTATTGTTTATACATTATTTTTACAGATACAAATACTTAAGTAAATAGTCTATTTATAATAAACAGTATTAACAGCATTTATTGAATATTCAGGCCGGTAAATGTCATTAATACTGTTTATTATAAACAGAGCATTTACATAAATATTTGTATCTATAAAAATAACGTATAAACAATATATATATATATATATATATATATATATATATATATATATAGCATAATGAGAGGCCATGTATACTTTCTTGATATGTATATAATATCTGGATAAAATAAATGAAACAAAATTGGGTGTTTTTTTTATGAAAGTATTTATTTCTGTGTTTTTGTATATATTTATTTATTTCTTTATTATTTATTATTTAAATAAATAAATATATACAAAAACACAGAAATAAATACTTTCATAAAAAAAACACCCAATTTTGTTTCATTTATTTTATCCAGATATTATATATATATATATATATATATATATATATATATATATATATATATATATATATATATATATTACTTTATATGTTATTTTTAGTGAACTTTTAAAGGAATAAAAACATGGATTAAAATAAAAAATCCACTACAAAAACCTATAGCAATAATATTTCTGAAGCAAGCATATATCTCACCAATTCTCACCTTTCCTAACAGAATCACGACTCTCCCAAGCCAACATAAATAACAAATATATCAAGAAATCAAAAGAAAACAGTTGAATCTGTTAACACAACAATATAAACAATATTTCTACATGTGAAAAAAAAATCTCTTCAAACAAAAAGTAAATGACATAATTTTTCAGTCGACCCAATGAATATATAAGAATTTTTCTAAATTCTTTAACTTACTAACAACATTTTCTTTTTTGTTTGTAGATACTTTGTTTCAATAAATTAATTTTGTTTTTTGCCTTGGAAAAGTCCATACTGGATGAAACATGTTGGCTAAAACTACACACAGTTTTCGTATTGTATTTTTTTCCTTTATACATATTGTCTTTTTCTACAGAATAATTCTAAGAATTATATATATAGTTGAAAAATCACTAGTTGAATCCAGTGACGTGACCTGAAGAGTTGTGAGTTCGATATCTGGCTGCAGAAGAGGTGAACAAAAAGTTGGAAAGTTGAGTTACAAAGGGAGATGACTGATACTGAGACATCCAGAAGAGGCATGGCACATGAAAATAGAACAATCTACCCTGGTGGGTGAAATAAAAGATTCAGTTAGAAATTTCCATCACCTAAAGAAGGCCGGAGTGTCCAATGGCCAAAACATTGGGAATATAGCATAAAAGACGAGGACAACAGTCCGAACAATGTAAATAGTGTAAATAAGAATAATTCTTTTTTTTTTTAATGTGTGAATAGTTCATTAACAACTTTTTGAGAATAACTATTTTTTTCTAAATAAGTCCTATTATTAATTGACACTACATTTGAATGATAACTCTAACATTTTTAGGCATTTAAAACAACATGCCTGGCCGCATACACAATTCCGGAAAATCCTCGTCAAAAACACAACTATACTTAAACATGAAAACAATAAACAAAAGCTAAAAATTCTTGAAGCTATATACATAAAACAGTTGAAACCTAACCTGAACAAAATAAACTATGAAATCTCCAAAAATATCCTTAAATGCCTATAATTAGTAACAGAAGCCATTGGTTCATACCAACGGCTTTCCATACTCAATACTCATCGGATTCACTCTCGCGTGGTCATGTGTGACGTCATGAGCTGTTGTGCGATTTTCGCTTTCAGCGTCTTATATGCACGTGTTTATCGTTGCTTGGAAATCATCCATGTAAACAAAAACAGACTGTCATCAATTTCTTGTTCGTGTATTGCTTAATATATTGTGTAATTGTCATCTTTGATAATGGCTTATGTAAGCCGAATGCTTAGATTGGATTAAAAATATGTATCAATATTGTGATTTTCTTTTATTGTTTAATGATAATGCTATTAAGCTTATCAGACGATATGAAAAGAACTTACATAAAATATATAGACAACACTTATCTATCTTATTTAATGAAACATGTATGAATATATATATATATATATATATATATATATATATATATATATATATATATATATATATACAACAATATTTTCTTTATATTCCCTGCTGAAATGGTGTGCTTATATTTTTCTAATTTTTATGAACATAAATGATTTTCCTTTTGCTTCTTCTTTTGTTATGGCTCATCAACTCTTTGGAGCATTTTATATTGTAAGAATAATTTTATTTTTTGCAAATGAATATTGCATTAACAATTCTTTGAGAATAGTCTTCTTTTTTCATAAATAAGTCATACTATTTAACCCACAGCTGAAGGGAGCAGATTGATTCATAGCTTTCCCAAGGGTATCTGCATGTAAGTGAAAGTAATGAAACTGACCAGTATTTGAACCCAGCTCTCTGACTTCTCATTCCAAGGTTCTATCCATTACACCATCTTCACATCGATATAAAGAGTAAAATAAAAAGTTTAAATTATGTTATGATGTTGTTGGGTCAAGTTTTTAGAAAGTGCTTACTTGTCTCTGAAAATGATCAAATAGTCAAATTAAATGAAAAAAAAAACAAACATTTTGATTGTTGATCATATCCTTGGAATAAACAGAACTTTTATAAGGATATTGGTCAAAAGCTATTAATGAACAACATTGACGGCTTATCTCATAGATGTAGGAATCTTGTATCCATTGGATTCTGGTGCTTTTTTTTTGTTTTTGCTTTTTTTTTTGGCATCTTCAGAGAAATGGACAGAAACATCAAATGATTTTCTTGAGGTCGTCAAAAATAGAGGTTACTGATAAACAAAACTTTGCATTTTTTTTTTTTTAAATATAGACAAATTCAACTTTGATCTAACTAGAACCTTCTGATTTTTTCAAAGACTGATCAGCCAGTGCTTGATATGCAAATTTTCTGTTTGAATTGAACAGGGTAAAGTAAAACTAACTTTGATCAGCAAAAGAAAAGATCATGATCCCTTGAAAAAATGTTACATGTATCATAACAAAAGGTTGAAGCAAGTATTACGAATAAATAGGCATAAGTTCTTTCAAGGTAACTCAATGAAAAAGAAACCCTGCCAATAGGTGGGTGTTCAAGTTATGAAGTTCCTTTTGCGGGCTGAACACACACACATAGCCACACAAGATATAATGATTGTGTTCCTGATTTTACAAATTTATAAATCAGTTTCAGGGAATCCATTATGTGCAGACATAGTGTAGAAACATAACACATGGCAAAAAAAAGAAGAATAATGGACCAATCATATCGTTCTATTTTGGTTTTCAAAAGTTCAGAACCTCAAGAAAGAAACAGATGCAAAGTTGATAGCGAAAAAATCAGTGCATGCATTTGCTTCAGAAGGATCCAGTTTTCTACCCAAACTTCAAAGGAACTGTCACCAATTTACTTTTACTGACAAGCTCATACCCAAAGGTACAGCTAAAAGTTTAACACACTCTCCTTGTATAAAAATCCACTTATTCATGGACATCCCATACTTGTTGGCATGTCAGCACACACACACACACACACACACACACACACACACACACAGACAGACACACACACACACACACACACACACACACACACACAGACATCTATACATTGATTTGTTTTTATGGTTTTTTTCCCAACCTTCTGGAGATTATTTTAAAGTCAGAAAATATTTTTAAATTGTAAGAATTTTGGGAGAATAATAATGATTTACTGTTACAAGTTCTACTAATTAACCCATAACTGGGGGGAGGATAAGAGGTGAATTCATACCTTTTCCAAGATTATTTGCACGTAAGTGAATCTAACAAACCTGACCGGAATATGAACTCAGCTCCAATTGTGAGACATTATCCACTGCACCGCCCACATATCTAAGCTTACAGAACCTGGTGTCCCCAAGTGGTCACCAATCTACATACTGACCAGGCCCAAAGTAGCTTAACTTTCATGATCAGAAGCAGTGTTTTAACCTGATATGGCCATAAGCCAATGCATATACATACAGATGTCTTATTTAAACTCAAACATCTTAAAAGAACATTCATTTAACTGAAACGTTTTCTTTACTTCTCTCTCAAGTTCTGTAACTCCAACTTTGAAGTATGGTGCCATAGCCATAATACTTTCGGTGTTGCTGCAGTGGTTTCCAGAATTATCAGGTTTTTCATAGGATGGAATTGCTGGCCTCATACCCAACAGGTTTTGAATTCATTTTCTGAGATTGGTGACCAACCAAGGCTGAAAAACACAGTCAGCCCTGCTATTTAACCCACAGCTGGTGGGAGAAGAGATGGATTCATACTTTTCTGAAGGGTATTTGTGCAAAAGTGAATGCACTGAACTGTAACTTGAACATGGCTTGCAAATTTCTCATTCCAAGTTGTTAATCATTACATTTACACCAACTTTGTTGGCTTTCTTCTTTTTAACCATATATATATATATATATATATATATATATATGCAGAAATATAGTCTTAAAGTGTGCTATATTTATGGGGTAAAGTGCTCAATATCAGAGATAGAGCGTGTGTAAATATAAAAGTGGACATGGAAGTCAGTACTTAGAGGCGACAGTCTGTTTCATGCTAGTGCAATCGTCAGGCGACTAGTGCTGTTATTTTTCTCGGCTATTTATATAAGGGTCAGTGGTGCATTATGGGTAGTCTATTTTGGCGGTTACTTTTACCGGAAGTGGCTTATTTGTTTATTTATTTATGTCAAATTGTTTTGCTTGTTTTTTATTTGTTTTTTTATTTTTATTTTTATTTTTTATCTTATATATTTATTTATTTATTCTTTTATTTTGATCGGTGTTTTTGGTTAACGTAGTAAAAATTTGTTTATATAGCTTATTGTTGGTAGTCTATAATGGCCGTCATTACCGGAAATCGCTGGTTCGCTTATTTATTTGGGTCAAATTGTTTTGCTTGTTTTTATTTATTTTCATTTTTATTTTTTATCTTATATATTTGTTTATTTGTCATTGATTAAATCTGTTTGTTGAATTTGTGGTTTTTTCTGACTATTATTTAGGTGGGAACAGTTTTTAATTTATCTATTTAGGTTGGTTATCTTTATTTGTTTTTGTTTTGTTTTGTTTTTTAAACGGCTAGTTTATCGTAATCGGTTGTTAGTTTATTTATATATTTGGATGTATTTAGATCGATTTAATTATACTTGTTGTTATTTATTTGTTACACTATATCTTTTTAGCTTTCGGTTTTTAAGTAACGTAGTATATTATCTTTTATTAATGTTTTTTTTGTTTTTTTGTTTTTGTTTTTTTTTTATTATTTTTATTTGTATAACAGTTATAACTTTCGTCCGTTCTTTTGTTTTGATTTTGTTTCGTATATTAACAGGTGTGGTTTTATAATTTGTTTGGAGTAATTTATTTTGCTTATTTTATTGTTGTTTGTTTATATATTTATTTATTTTTCTATTTTAAGTTACGTAGTAAAAATTTGTTTTCATGTCTACATTTTGAGATTAGCTCGGATCTTTTATTTAATAATTTATTTTCATCTGGGAAGGTAATGATAGCTATTTTTTCCTCCAAGCAAAGTTTGCAGGTTTTTGATAGGTTGTTGTAGGCTGATGATTTTTTCCTTATTTTCCAAGATATTTTTGGTGTGGTGTGTGTTTTGTTTTTTATTTCCCAGATATACTTAGAAAGCATTGTGCTGTTCGCATATTTACTATTTGTGGAAGACATTTTGTGTACATAATTTCTTTGTTTCCATGGTCCTTCGGTTACTCCTATATATACTTTTTCTTCATTATCTGCTGATTTTGTCGTGGCTTGGTAGATTACGTTGTTTTGTAAACAATTACCGTTTAAGGGACATTCGTTTTTTATTCTGCAGTTGCACGTGGGTTTAATTTGTTCGTGTGGTTTGTTAATCATTTTTCTGTTGTGCTTTTTTATTATTTGTGCCATGTTCTCGGTGCAACTGTAGCTGATTTTTACTGTGTTTTTGTTGAATATTTTGTGTAGGGTGCTTGATTCCGGGAAGTGTTTGTGTAAAAGCTTGAAGAATATTTTTCCTATGTTTGTTTTTACGTTTTTGCTGTACGGTGGGTTGAACCATATGATATTTCTTTTTCTGTTGGTCTTTTTTGTGTTCTGTGGTGAGTATGTGAGTGTTGCTGGGAATCCGCTATCTTTTAGGGCTGTTTCGTAGTCTTTCTTGGCCTTGTTAAATATAGATTCATCGGAAGAATTGTCGGAAAGCCTGCGGTTAATCGATTTAGGTATCTGTTTAATTATAGAAGGCGGGTGGTTGGAGTATATATGTATGTACTGTGGTTTATCATTCGGTTTTCTGTATGGTTTGTGTGTGCCTTTTCTTAGGTTGAAGGTGACATCTAGAAAATCTACTTCGTTTAGGTTAGTTTTTATATCTATCTCGAATCCGTTATTTTTGAAAATTTTAATTATTGCTTTTCTAGTTTTATCAGTCTTTTGTTTGTTGCAGTTTCTTAAGATTATGAGACCGTCATCTCTGTAGAGCCCTGTGTCATTTCTATCTATTATTTTGCTTAGTTCGTGTAGTAAGTAAATGCCTACGATTTCGCATGTCTCTGCACCGTCAAAGCTTCCCATTGTAGTGTCAAATATCCCATCTTTCTTTATCCATGCTTCTTCATGGTGAAATAATAATGATTTACGTGAGTGCTTAATGATGTCGATTTCGTTTGGTTTTATTATTATTTGTTCCTGAGCTAAGTTGATGGCCTTATCTAGTGTACGTTCTGTTATGGATGGGTAAAATTCTTTTATGTCTAATTGTAGGAAGTGGCAATTTTGTTTGTTGTTTATGCTGTTGAACCAGTCAATGGTTGTTTTTGTGTTTTTCCACTGGTTTACTCCTAACTTCTTCCTAAGTTCAGAATTAATTCTTTCTAGTATTGTTTTACTTATTTTACCTAGTTCGCTTTTGGCTGGGTTTATGAGTCTGCATGCAGGGTTGGTTTTGAAATTTTCCTTGTGGTCTTTTAGTGTGATAAAGGCTTGCGTCTTGCTCATGCAACTTATTCGGTCATCTAGGTCTAATTTTTGAGCGATTGCTTTAGCTTCTTTATTTATATCGTGTTCTATTGTTTTGGGTGCCTTTTTGTATGTTTTGGTTATGTTGTTCTTTAGTAATTTATTGTGCGTAGGAGGGGTTAGTTTGTATAAATTTCTTGTTTTGTCGGCTGCGATAAATACATTTGCTGAACTGTTTATTTTGGCTATATCTTCTTTTAGCTTTTTTTGGAATGCATCTTGTTTTTTATGGAATTTTATGTTTCTAACTAGGTCAGTTAAGTCCTTCTCGAAGTCATCTAATTCTTTTTGTTGCGGGGGACATTTTCTTGTTTTGAACCCGTATTTTTCCTTGAGTGTATTATTATTATTGTGAAGATCTTGGTTTAAAAAATGTGCTTTCCATCTCATTCTTTTTATGAAACTTTCTGTTTTTTCAAATAATTTTAGTTTATATATGTAAGGGGAAGGGGTGGGTATGTTTTTTAGTGAGTAGTCGAGGTTAAATTTTTCTATGTCCATGTTGTCCAGCAGATAATGAAGAAAAAGTATATATAGGAGTAACCGAAGGACCATGGAAACAAAGAAATTATGTACACAAAATGTCTTTCACAAATAGTAAATATGCGAACAGCACAATGCTTTCTAAGTATATCTGGGAAATAAAAAACAAAACACACACCACACCAAAAATATCTTGGAAAATAAGGAAAAAATCATCAGCCTACAACAACCTATCAAAAACCTGCAAACTTTGCTTGGAGGAAAAAATAGCTATCATTACCTTCCCAGATGAAAATAAATTATTAAATAAAAGATCCGAGCTAATCTCAAAATGTAGACATGAAAACAAATTTTTACTACGTAACTTAAAATAGAAAAATAAATAAATATATAAACAAACAACAATAAAATAAGCAAAATAAATTACTCCAAACAAATTATAAAACCACACCTGTTAATATACGAAACAAAATCAAAACAAAAGAACGGACGAAAGTTATAACTGTTATACAAATAAAAATAATAAAAAAAAAACAAAAACAAAAAAACAAAAAAAACATTAATAAAAGATAATATACTACGTTACTTAAAAACCGAAAGCTAAAAAGATATAGTGTAACAAATAAATAACAACAAGTATAATTAAATCGATCTAAATACATCCAAATATATAAATAAACTAACAACCGATTACGATAAACTAGCCGTTTAAAAAACAAAACAAAACAAAAACAAATAAAGATAACCAACCTAAATAGATAAATTAAAAACTGTTCCCACCTAAATAATAGTCAGAAAAAACCACAAATTCAACAAACAGATTTAATCAATGACAAATAAACAAATATATAAGATAAAAAATAAAAATGAAAATAAATAAAAACAAGCAAAACAATTTGACCCAAATAAATAAGCGAACCAGCGATTTCCGGTAATGACGGCCATTATAGACTACCAACAATAAGCTATATAAACAAATTTTTACTACGTTAACCAAAAACACCGATCAAAATAAAAGAATAAATAAATAAATATATAAGATAAAAAATAAAAATAAAAATAAAAAAACAAATAAAAAACAAGCAAAACAATTTGACATAAATAAATAAACAAATAAGCCACTTCCGGTAAAAGTAACCGCCAAAATAGACTACCCATAATGCACCACTGACCCTTATATAAATAGCCGAGAAAAATAACAGCACTAGTCGCCTGACGATTGCACTAGCATGAAACAGACTGTCGCCTCTAAGTACTGACTTCCATGTCCACTTTTATATTTACACACGCTCTATCTCTGATATTGAGCACTTTACCCCATAAATATAGCACACTTTAAGACTATATTTCTGCATATTCAGCTCCTGATTATCAGTAGAGCACTTTCGCTACATTTATAACACAACATGGACATAGAAAAATTTAACCTCGACTACTCACTAAAAAACATACCCACCCCTTCCCCTTACATATATAAACTAAAATTATTTGAAAAAACAGAAAGTTTCATAAAAAGAATGAGATGGAAAGCACATTTTTTAAACCAAGATCTTCACAATAATAATAATACACTCAAGGAAAAATACGGGTTCAAAACAAGAAAATGTCCCCCGCAACAAAAAGAA
The DNA here is from genome assembly GCA_964036315.1 of Acanthosepion esculentum. Classification (NCBI taxonomy): domain Eukaryota; kingdom Metazoa; phylum Mollusca; class Cephalopoda; order Sepiida; family Sepiidae; genus Acanthosepion; species Acanthosepion esculentum. Next base: position 64,028,474 of record OZ038501.1, read on the forward strand.
TTAGATGACTTCGAGAAGGACTTAACTGACCTAGTTAGAAACATAAAATTCCATAAAAAACAAGATGCATTCCAAAAAAAGCTAAAAGAAGATATAGCCAAAATAAACAGTTCAGCAAATGTATTTATCGCAGCCGACAAAACAAGAAATTTATACAAACTAACCCCTCCTACGCACAATAAATTACTAAAGAACAACATAACCAAAACATACAAAAAGGCACCCAAAACAATAGAACACGATATAAATAAAGAAGCTAAAGCAATCGCTCAAAAATTAGACCTAGATGACCGAATAAGTTGCATGAGCAAGACGCAAGCCTTTATCACACTAAAAGACCACAAGGAAAATTTCAAAACCAACCCTGCATGCAGACTCATAAACCCAGCCAAAAGCGAACTAGGTAAAATAAGTAAAACAATACTAGAAAGAATTAATTCTGAACTTAGGAAGAAGTTAGGAGTAAACCAGTGGAAAAACACAAAAACAACCATTGACTGGTTCAACAGCATAAACAACAAACAAAATTGCCACTTCCTACAATTAGACATAAAAGAATTTTACCCATCCATAACAGAACGTACACTAGATAAGGCCATCAACTTAGCTCAGGAACAAATAATAATAAAACCAAACGAAATCGACATCATTAAGCACTCACGTAAATCATTATTATTTCACCATGAAGAAGCATGGATAAAGAAAGATGGGATATTTGACACTACAATGGGAAGCTTTGACGGTGCAGAGACATGCGAAATCGTAGGCATTTACTTACTACACGAACTAAGCAAAATAATAGATAGAAATGACACAGGGCTCTACAGAGATGACGGTCTCATAATCTTAAGAAACTGCAACAAACAAAAGACTGATAAAACTAGAAAAGCAATAATTAAAATTTTCAAAAATAACGGATTCGAGATAGATATAAAAACTAACCTAAACGAAGTAGATTTTCTAGATGTCACCTTCAACCTAAGAAAAGGCACACACAAACCATACAGAAAACCGAATGATAAACCACAGTACATACATATATACTCCAACCACCCGCCTTCTATAATTAAACAGATACCTAAATCGATTAACCGCAGGCTTTCCGACAATTCTTCCGATGAATCTATATTTAACAAGGCCAAGAAAGACTACGAAACAGCCCTAAAAGATAGCGGATTCCCAGCAACACTCACATACTCACCACAGAACACAAAAAAGACCAACAGAAAAAGAAATATCATATGGTTCAACCCACCGTACAGCAAAAACGTAAAAACAAACATAGGAAAAATATTCTTCAAGCTTTTACACAAACACTTCCCGGAATCAAGCACCCTACACAAAATATTCAACAAAAACACAGTAAAAATCAGCTACAGTTGCACCGAGAACATGGCACAAATAATAAAAAAGCACAACAGAAAAATGATTAACAAACCACACGAACAAATTAAACCCACGTGCAACTGCAGAATAAAAAACGAATGTCCCTTAAACGGTAATTGTTTACAAAACAACGTAATCTACCAAGCCACGACAAAATCAGCAGATAATGAAGAAAAAGTATATATAGGAGTAACCGAAGGACCATGGAAACAAAGAAATTATGTACACAAAATGCCTTTCACAAATAGTAAATATGCGAACAGCACAATGCTTTCTAAGTATATCTGGGAAATAAAAAACAAAACACACACCACACCAAAAATATCTTGGAAAATAAGGAAAAAATCATCAGCCTACAACAACCTATCAAAAACCTGCAAACTTTGCTTGGAGGAAAAAATAGCTATCATTACCTTCCCAGATGAAAATAAATTATTAAATAAAAGATCCGAGCTAATCTCAAAATGTAGACATGAAAACAAATTTTTACTACGTAACTTAAAATAGAAAAATAAATAAATATATAAACAAACAACAATAAAATAAGCAAAATAAATTACTCCAAACAAATTATAAAACCACACCTGTTAATATACGAAACAAAATCAAAACAAAAGAACGGACGAAAGTTATAACTGTTATACAAATAAAAATAATAAAAAAAAAACAAAAACAAAAAAACAAAAAAAACATTAATAAAAGATAATATACTACGTTACTTAAAAACCGAAAGCTAAAAAGATATAGTGTAACAAATAAATAACAACAAGTATAATTAAATCGATCTAAATACATCCAAATATATAAATAAACTAACAACCGATTACGATAAACTAGCCGTTTAAAAAACAAAACAAAACAAAAACAAATAAAGATAACCAACCTAAATAGATAAATTAAAAACTGTTCCCACCTAAATAATAGTCAGAAAAAACCACAAATTCAACAAACAGATTTAATCAATGACAAATAAACAAATATATAAGATAAAAAATAAAAATGAAAATAAATAAAAACAAGCAAAACAATTTGACCCAAATAAATAAGCGAACCAGCGATTTCCGGTAATGACGGCCATTATAGACTACCAACAATAAGCTATATAAACAAATTTTTACTACGTTAACCAAAAACACCGATCAAAATAAAAGAATAAATAAATAAATATATAAGATAAAAAATAAAAATAAAAATAAAAAAACAAATAAAAAACAAGCAAAACAATTTGACATAAATAAATAAACAAATAAGCCACTTCCGGTAAAAGTAACCGCCAAAATAGACTACCCATAATGCACCACTGACCCTTATATAAATAGCCGAGAAAAATAACAGCACTAGTCGCCTGACGATTGCACTAGCATGAAACAGACTGTCGCCTCTAAGTACTGACTTCCATGTCCACTTTTATATATATATATATATATATATGTGTGTGTGTGTGTGTGTGTGTATATGTATGTATGTATATATATATATATACCGGGTATAACAGCAAAATTGTTCAAACCATGTAAAAGCAAAATTGGCCATTTGTTAGATTAAGCACTGAACTGTTGTATCTTAGAAATGATTAAAGACATCTTACTGGAATTTGCCGAGGTTTTTATAACACTATTGGACTCTGCTTTGAGCAATAAGAATGTATAATTTCTCTCCAGGCTTAACAGAAGAATCAATCATAAATGAAAATTATTAATTAACCATAGATAAGGATCAGAAGCTCATGAAGGATTGATATAAAGTTTATATATATATATATATATATATATATATATATATATATTATTCCACGATCCTTTTCCAACTTATTCAAAATGATCTTTCTCCTCTCTAAGCTTCTAACTTTCTGACCTGGAGTAATAAGGTGCCTCACAGGTTTCATGTACGATTTCATTTTCATCTTTTTTCATTGACTTTTAGACTATCATAGCTGAAACTCCTCTCTCATGTGTCAAAATCTTATGAATTGAGTTGGATCTTTTCTAATTAATCTCTCTAGCTCTAGTTGAAGTGATGATCCAGCTTCCTGTTGTGACCTTTGATCCAGTTTTCCTCTCTACTGTTCCCTCTTTCTTAAACTTATTCACCATTCCCTTGATGGTCTTTGAATGGACTTTGAAGATGGAAACCAGAGTATGAATATTGGTACCATTACTGAAGGCCAGAATGATCTTTTTCCTCTCACCAATGGGAAAGACAGTCGGGCTGATACAAAACGATGTTAACCTGTTATCTTTCTAGCTGAATAATTCAAAGGGTTTTTCAGTGATTCTTATGACAAATGATATCAAGATGGCTAAATGTCTTATCTGGAAACCTGGAAAAAAGAAACTCAATTAGTTTATTGTTTTTTTTTAGATATTAAACATTTTGTGGGATGGACAATTTTGCTGTTATACACAGTATGTATATGTGTGTAAATATATATATATATATAAAATTATTGTTACTATCATACTATTAATCCATGTATGAGTTGAATTCATTTATTTGAGAATGTTGAAATTTTATGCCAAATCAATTTATGAAATAAAGAAAGCTAAAAATAATTCAGGAGAAACTGTCAGTATATTTTCAAAATTTGAACACATTCTCAACTTGATAAAAACAAAGGTTATTCAATGGAACACCTCTCAGTCCCATAAACCCCTACAGGTTCAGATCAAGTTTCTCTTGTTCATAATGATCACCTTTGCAATCAAAGGTTATTCAATGGAACACCTCTCAGTCCCATAAACCACTACAGGTTCAGATCAAGTTTCTCTTGTTCATAATGATCACCTTTGCAATCAAAGGTTATTCAATGGAATAGCTCTCAGTCCCCAGAAACCACTACATTTTCAGATACATATGAGACATGTGTCTGTCAAGTTTGTGCCAAAACCACCTTCGTTTGTGCAGGATC
>OZ038501.1:64037767-64047767 GCA_964036315.1 Acanthosepion esculentum
CCTCTATTATTCTTTATTTAAAGCTGTTCGGTTATGTTTCTATTGATTACTAGTTGAAGGAAATAAGTGAGTCACTTTTTTTGCACAGAGTTTTTTCCCCTAAATCTCATTTATATCCAAAATTATAATTATCAATAGAATACCTTAGGGTGAGTAAACTTTTTTTACTAGGTGGTCAGGAAGGGGTTTCTATATTAGTAAGATTAAAAATTAGTTTGACCCCAAAAACAATAGGTGAAAAAATTTTTAAGTAAAAAAAAATCAGGTGAGTCACTTTTATTGAACAGCACTATATATATATATATATATATATATATATATATATATATATATATATGTATGTACATGTGTGTTTGTAGGATATATAATAGTATCTGAGAAAGTGAAAATGATGGGACAAATTTTAAAATTTTTCTCAAAAGAAGTGTATTCTTTCTTTGGAGAAAGTCTGTGTTCACTTTGGCTTCTTCAGTTTGAAAATAAAAAGAAAGAAAAACAGGTACATATACAAAAAAAGCCTCTATAATATGTACGTGCACCATGTATATGTTTGTGTATGTAAGTATGTATGCAAAGTTATATATCAGTGGACACGTATATGCATATATGAATATATAAGTATAAGAACAAAAAAAGTACTCAAAAAAAGAAATATATATATATATATATATATATATATATATATATATAGATATATATATATATATATATATATAGATAGATATATATATATATATGTGTGTGTGTGTGTGTGTGTGTGTGTGTGTGTGTGTGTGTGTGTATAATAAGTCCCTGATCTAATATCCTACAATACCAAACATCTCTAATACAGATATAGATAAAACAAACCAACCCAGAGGCGGACAGACTTTCTTCAAGCCTAAATCATGAGGTGATAACCTGGGGCAATTAATTTGATCTATGATGCCTACTTGTCCTTAGAAATCCCAAGACATTTTTTCCTCAACTGTTTTGCCATTCTTTTATTTTCAAACTGAAGAAGCCAAAGACAACACACAGTTTCTCTGATGAAAGAAACACACTTTGATAAAAGTTTTCCAGTCCGTTTAATCATCTTTATATATATATATATATATATATATATATATAATTATTTTTAAAATAATATGATTCCATCGCTACATAAGAGTTCTCATGTTTCAAAAACAGAGGCTGAAAACTTCAATTTAATTATAGAAATTAAATTATAGTCCCTAGTTTTGTTTCATCCTCAAGCGAATTTTGGAAACCAAAATTCCAAAATTCACTTGAGGATGAAACAGAACATTTACACACACATATATGTGTGTGTAAATGTGTATATATTGAACGTAATTGGCATGTGTCTTCTATCTGACAACAACTCGAATATAAGGATCTTATTATTCAAGGAATTGATAGTAAGTTAATGTCTCATTAATTCCGTTAATGAAGTGATTTTGCCATTAGTCATGTTAACATTGCTATTTAATTCTTTGTATAAATTGTTTCTTTATGATATGAAATATATATATTGTGTATTTAGACAGCACACCTTCATTTATACATGTTTCATTAAAGATGACAGACAAGGTACTATGATTAAGCTTTTTATTTAATTTTTCTTGTGTTCGAAAAAGTGCTTCCTTTTTTGGACACAGAGTGTGTAGAAACTGCTAAAATGTTCTATGATTCTGAGTGCTTTCGGCTGTACTTTTAGCCATTATCAAGGACGATTTTATTTTTTACTTTTAACTGGATGTATGGATTGTGTGTACATATCTAGAGTTATAGGGATGTTTTATTTTCCGAACACAATCAGCACATTGTGGCTGTATTCATAATTAATATTATTGAGCGTACTTCTCCAATTATTTTTTTTGTTAAATCATACATTTTAGGGTGGTCTTCAGTGATGCACTTTTCTCATCGCCGATTTCGGGTTTTGCATCATATCGGCTCCAACAGCAACCCCGACCTGATTCTAGATGAGTCAGGCTGCCTCCTTGAAAGCGTTGTGCTATGCACGCAAAAACATTGATCACAGTAACTAACTAGCAAGGCTGGACTTCAACCATTCTTATTGACATAAGTCAGTCAGCATCAGCCAATGAAAACAGGGCTTTTCACACTCCTCTTCTATATAATGATGTCTTATTATTACATCTGGTTTACTATTTCTGGAATCCATACCGAGGTCAGCTGGTATCTTTATTGCATTGTTCAAGTCCATGTTTTATCTTTTAAATACTAATCCCATATCAATACCTAATCTTTGACTAAACCTACACTCATACCCAACTCAAAACTATCCTATACTAGCACTTTCCAAAAAGAAATTCGCTATTCTAACCATGAGGTAAAAAACATTTTGTCATTTACCGACTAAAATAATTCGATGGCCTACTAACAATAAATAAATAAATATGCTATCTACTCAATTAAGTAAGCTATACACATATTTACAATTTGATACATATTTCTCAAAATAAATCTACTCAATTAGTACTAGCATCAACTCACTAAATTTCCAGACTATTATTACTATGAAACTATATCTCTCTCCCCCATTCCATTCATAATAAATCTGCAATTAGGCTTACATATTGAAATAAAACCGCGAGTAAGTGCCAAAAAAAATAATAATGGCAATCAGTAGCCCAAAAGCCAAGTAAAAAAAAAAAATCCTATCATCCCTGCCCACATATAACAACAATTCTCAACACCTACCCATAACAGTTCGACTACCCTAACTTAATATGTTGTCTTAATATTCCCTTATAACGTATAACACATCTCCTAATTATGATTCCGAGATTTCCCTTAATGTCCTCACTATTTCTTCCATGGCTCTGATCTCTTAAGCCAAATCCATTTTGACGCAGTGAGAACCGCGTTGGTAATGTCCTTCAGCGCTCTCGCCCTAACTTTTTCCCCCCCACTATGCCTATTTTTGCTAGGGCACTGCACAATGGCTGTCCTGCAAAGCCCTTGCAACCAACCTCTACGGGTTCATAGTATATCTTCCATGACTTTTGTCGACATTGTTTGACCAGTTCTTTATATTTGGACCTCTTTCTCTCATTAGCAAGTGTAATATATTCCTCCCATGACACAGACAGTTCCCAAATAATGCACTGCTTTGTGTTGTCAGAGTTCAATATCAGATCCGGTCTTAGCGATGTTACGGCTATGTGTCTAGGGAAATTCAGCTGGGTCCACTATCAACTGACAATCATCTGCGGAAGATAACAAGCTCGTTCTTTCTCTCCTCTGTTTCTGTATCTTCTCTCCAGCTTTTACGAAGTTAATCCAATTTCTTCCCTGGCTAATGCTTACTAGCCCTTATAGCTTTAGTCACCTCGTTCGCAATTGCTTTGAGTGCTTGGTTGTGGCGCCAACTGTACCAACCATCACCCAAAGCTTTTGGGCAACTAATGAGGATGTGTTGTAAAGATCCTTTCCTAGCACATAGTTGACATTTGGGGTCTCGCTCTTCCCCCATATATGCAGGTTTGTTGGACTTGGTAGGACATCATATACTGATTTTATGAGAAATCGAATCTCACTAAAATCTGACCGCCAGAAATCTGACCATGTAATTCTTTTCTTTTCTACATTCTCCCATTTTGTCCAGGCTTCCTGCTAACTTAGACCGACCATTTTACAGTAACGCATTTCTTCTACACCTGCATGGACTTCTTCTTGGATGAGTTGGCGTCTTTCTTTGCCTTTGGCAATGTTGGTTTGCAGATAGGGGAAAAACTCCAACCCCGCTTTGCCTTTAGCTATTGACCCTAATATAGCTTTATGCCTAAGTCTCTCCTCCGCCACTCGCAACTCTCCTTCAGCGCTCCATTTTCTGCCAGATCTTGTCCGGATTCCTGCTGCTGCTACTTTTGGATCCTTAGATTCTGCATACTGCAGCCGTTCTCTCGTTTTCTTGATTTTGAATTCCTCCACGAGGCTGCTAAAGGGGAGGCGCAATGCATTGCTGTTCCCATAGAGGGCCGCACCACTTAAGCATTTTGGCAAACCTTGCCACCTTCTCAAATGATTACTAATTGCTCTCTCTAATGTTTCCACAGTGGTAATCGGAACATCATAGATGAGCAATGGCCACAATATCCGGGGCAAAACTGCATGCTGGAAGAGCCATGCCTTAAAATGTCCTGGCAATCCAGATTTGTCGATCTTTCGTCAGCCACTCCTCAAGATCTTTTATAGTCTGCTGGATCACGACTGTGTCCTTCAGACTGCTGTTGAAAGTCTTGCCCAAGCTCTTAATAGGCTTTTCGCTCAGAGTAGGAATTGTTTCTCCTGTGATTGTAAACCGGACTTTCTCCATGACCTTGCCTTTTTTCTATACTAATGTCCTGGATTTTACTGGCTTAAAATTCATTCTGGCCCAAGTCATATTTTCCTTGAGACCCTTTAAGAGCCACCTACCTCCCGTGATGGATGTCATTGTCATGGTTAAATCGTCCATGTAATCTCTTATCGGTGCTTGGCAGACACCAGATCTAGACACAGGGCCTCAACATTCTACCTCGGCTGTCTTTACAAGCATGTTCATGGCCAATGAAAATAGGACAGCAGACATTGTGCAACCTGTAATGATACCCTTTTCCAGGGTCTGCCATTCTGATGTTGCTGTACTTGAACATGCTCTCAGCCGGAAATTATTATAGTAGTCCACAATGAGATTGCATACTGATGGAGGTACATGATGTCTATTTAGGGCTTCTTCCACCAGTTTGTGTGGCATGGACCCGTAGGCGTTAGCGAGATCCAACCACAATACAGTCAGGTCCCCTTTGGTTTCCCTTGCCTCTCTCAGGAGCTGTGTCAGGACTCCTGTATGCTCAAGGCAACCTGGTATACCGGCAACCCCGCTCATCTGGACTGATGTGTCAATGTAGCTGTTCCCAAGAATGAAATTTGAAAGGCATCTTGACAATAAACCGATAAAGATCTTACTTTTGGTGTTGAGTAAGGAAATGATTCGAAATTGGTCCAATGACTTTGAACCTTCTTCCTTCGGGATCCATACCCCCTCAGCGAATCTCCATTGCTCCACGATCCTGCCTCTTCTCCAAATGACTCTTAATAACTTCCTCAAAATCTGTAGAATTCCCTTACACTGCTTGTACACAATGTAAGGTACCCGACTCGGTCCTGGTGCTGAGGCAGATCTGGTGGCTCTCACAACTTCTTGAATTTCTTTCCAGGTGTGTCAAATTGAACCACTGGTGGCTCCTGAGGAATTAAGCGGGTATTTATACCCATTTCTTGCTCTTTTGCAGGGTCACTCATGGTCTTTTGGATGTAGCTGTTAATTTCTTCCTCCGATGCCTCCAATTTCCCATTGCACCTGTCCCCTAGAAATGTTCTTGCAAAGCCAAAAAGGTTGGAGAGGAAATTGGTCTGCTTTTTTTATCTTTCTTTCCTCTTCCTCCTATGCCACTCCACTTGCCGTATAGCTTTTAATTTTCCTCTAAGTATACACACATATAAATTCATAATTTCCTGTTTCCAAGGCATGCGTTTAACGGATGTCAGAATTCATTGAAAAATGAACACCTACCCTCCCTAAACTTAATCTCTTTTTCGAACGTAACTCATAATTGATACAACAATAGTTGATAAAAATGAACACGCTACCGCCCCTGTCTGAATGATTGGATTTCTCTGTATCCATGGAAACAGGAAATTATGAATTATATGTGCATTTAAAACTCAGTAAATTAAAAAATAAGTTATTCCAAAATTTGCTTGAAGTTGAAACAGAACTAATGCTTTTAATTTAATTATATAATTAAATTTGAAGTTTTTAGCTTTGGTTTTTGAAACATGGTTATTACTGTGTAGAGAAGAAACCATATTTTAAATCAGTTAATTTATAATATATATATATATATATATATATATATATATATATATATATATATATATATATATAATCAATTCACCCCAAGTAAGGCAAAAATGCCACTAGAATGCAGGAAGTTAAAGCAGAATGAGAAGATTGAAAATCGAAAATGACTGAGGAAAGGGGAAAAAGGAAGAGGTTTAAGAGGACATAAGATGGCAATTGATGTTACATTTAAATTTTTGATTATTATTGTTATCAGGGAAGCAAGAAATTGGAGGGGAGTTCCACAGGTGGGAAGTGCAAGAAAAAAAAACTGTTACAGTAAAAATAATAGTTGCATCTAGTTAGTTCAACAGTAAAATGGTGAGACCTAGTTGCCAATCTAGTATCATGCTTAAATTCATGCAGTCTGGGCACTAGGACAAAAGCTTGTCCAAGCAGTTACCATGAAAATATTTGTTGAACAGGCAGAGGGGATACATGTCACAGTAGTAAATAAGTGACTGGAGATGAGATGTCTTGTTAGGATCGATTATTGTATTGCAGACACATCTCTGGATTTTATATATATATATATATATATATATATATATATATATATATATATATAGTCAAACCTAATGAGCCAGACACACCTACCAAGGTTTCACTTAGGCAGATCGTCAGGTAGGTGTGTCTGGCTCATTAGGTTTGACTAGGTTTGCTCTACGCTTGTATTGAGCTCTTTAGTTAGTTGTTTACTCGTATCGGGGTTTTTTCTTTGGGCCTTGAACCTGTATCTGTGCGATTATTTTCGACAGACTTTCATGTTCCTGGCTCTTTCTTTTTTTAAAACCTTCTTTTCCTTCGTGATTGATTTGGGTGTTGTTAAATCAAGAGTTCGAAGGTTTTTCGACACGAGTATAGTTACCTATATTTATATATATATATATATATATATATCAAATATGTTGTGCAGTTTAATTTTCCTTATCTTATTCTAAATCTTATAATAAATTTGTTATAACTGATTCATACAACGATGTATTTAAAATGTTTAGAATTAATAATTTCACATTTCGATGTTTTATGGTGACGATAGTTTCAATTCCAAATCATAGTTTCTTAATATATATATATATATATATATATATATATATATACAACTGGACTCTCCCATCGTTTCTCGGCATATGAGGGTCGAGCAATTCAGATTTGTCCTTCTCCTAGACCAGTTGCCATCCAGTCTCTCCTGCTATCGCCCCATACTAGAGGATTCATACCTTTATATTAAGTATTATGTAAATGGATGTAATGGATCCGATTCCTCAATCTGAGCTGCTATCCATTATTCCACCGGGTCTCTCTCTCTCTCTATTCTCTCTCTCTCTCTCTATATATATATATATATATATATATATAAAAGTGAACATAGAAGTCAACACTTAGAGGCGACAGTCTGTTTCATGCTAGTGCAATCGTCAGGCAGCTAGTGCTGTTATTTTTCTCGGCTATTTATATATAAGGGTCAGTGGTGCATTGCGGGTAATCTATTTTGGCGGTTACTTTTACCGGAAGTCGCTTATTTGTTTATTTATTTATTTATGTCAAATTATTTTGCTTGTTTTTTTTTTGTTTTGTTTTTGTTTTTTTTATTTATTTATTTATTTTTTATTTTGATCGGTGTTTTTTATTAACGTTGTAAATATTTGTTTATATAGCTTATTGTTGGTAGTCTATTATGGCGCTCATTTACCGGAAGTCGTTTATTTGCTTATTTGTTTGGGTCAAATTGTTTTGCTTGTTTTTATTTATGTTTCATTTTTATTTTTTATCTTATATATTTGTTTATTTGTCATTGATTAAATCTATTTGTTGAATTTTGGGGTCGAATGTTGTGGTTTGTTCTGACTATTATTTTGGTGGGAACAGTTTTTAATTTATTTATTTGGGTTGATTATCTTTATTTGTTTTTTCTAAACGGCTAGTTTGTCGGTATCGGTTGTTAGTTTATTTATATATTTGGATGTATTAGGTGATGCTTAGGCGATCATGTAACTTTCAATACATGATTGATGAGGCAGATTTTTTCCCCGCAGTAGGTTGCCATTTCTTTCAGCAGTAGACCAGTTGCCAACCATGGCTATAGAACCCGGTCTGTCCGGCTATTTACCCATAGCTGGGGGGAGAAGAAGAGGATTCATACATTTCCCAAAGGTATTAGCACGTAAGTGAATGTAATGGATTCAACTGGATTTCGAACTCAGATCTCCAATTCCTCAATCCGAGCTGTTATCCATTACGCCACCATTCCTCCTGAAATAAAATTGCATGGAGACTGACACAGCACACTAGTTACTATTTTCCCTTATATATATATATATATATATATATATATATATAAAAGTGGACATGGAAGTCAGCACTTAGAGGCGACAGTCTGTTTCATGCTAGTGCAATCGTCAGGTGACTAGTGCTGTTATTTTTCTTGGCTATTTATATATAAGGGTCAGTGGTGCATTATGGGTAGTCTATTTTGGTGGTTACTTTTACCGAAAGTTGCTTATTTATTTATTTATTTATGTCAAATTATTTTGCTTGTTTTTTTGTTTGTTTTTTTAAAAATTTTATTTTTATTTTTTATCTTATATATATATTTATTGATTTTTTATTTTTACACACGCTCTATCTCTGATATCGAGCACTTTATCCCATAAATATAGCACACTTTAAGACTATATTTCTTCATATATATATATATATATATATATATATATATATATATATAAAAGGGAAATAGAAACTAGCGTGCTACACCAATCTCCATGCAATTTTATAGTAATGAATGTATATTGTACCAATTTTAATCTCCTATGCTTAATGTTATTTGTTCATTTATTATTATTATTATTATTATTATCATCATCATCAAAAAGAGCCTTTTCCTAAAGTTATCCCAATAAATGGCTGGCACTGTATTACCAATTACCAGTTCAATAAATTACATTGAATGTATTTTTATATATACTGTCTGAAGCCGGAGTAAGCACAAGTCATTTGTAAAATAGAGGAATAAGTGTCGGAGGGTTTGTGTACCAACTCTGCAATCATGAGTTCCAGAACTCATGTACATTTTACACAGAGTTGTTCTGCGTCAAACTCCATTACCGGAAACACACTTCATTGGCCTGAAGGCAAAACAAAATTTAAAAGAAGCAAAGAGGGGAAATGTCTGTCAACCATGAAAAGGTCATGAGGAAGCAATTTAAATCATACTATGAGAGAGAGAGAGAGAGAGAGAGAGAGAAAGAAAACAGAAATCACAAATAGTGAGGAAGGATTTTTACAAACAGGCAGGCCATATTTGTTACCTTAACGAAGAAATATCTTTTCCCTTTCATTTTTTAAAAAGAATTGTAAGAAAAAGGAGAGAAAGATATCAATGATTAATATACAGCTGAGCAAAACAGTCTGACCTTTAGTGGTATGGCTAAAGGGAAATACTTCTTTCATCAAGATGTCTTCGGGGAGTTATTTATGAGGGACTTGTCTTGGAGAAATAGCTCGTCTGGCTTGTTTCACAGATCATTCTTCTATGTGCTATGTCCCTTCAGAATGTAGGTGATCGTGGCCCTCCACAACTTTGTAAGGTTTGTCTTTCTTGCTGTCTATCCTAATCCCTGTTCTGTCAGACATTTACACAAACCAGTTCTGCTGTGTCCCTTCAGGCGATTATGGCTCTCCACAACTACTTATTCTTTGTAGCTCTTAGTAAGTTTTGTATTTTTGCTATTTCTCCTAATCCCTGTTCTGTCAGACATTTACACAAACCAGTTCTGCTGTGTCCCTTCAGGCGATTATGGCTCTCCACAACTACTTATTCTTTGTAGCTCTTAGTAAGTTTTGTATTTTTGCTATTTCTCCTAATCCCTGTTCTGTCAGACATTTACACAAACCAGTTCTGCTGTGTCCCTTCAGGCGATTATGGCTCTCCACAACTACTTATTCTTTGTAGCTCTTAGTAAGTTTTGTATTTTTGCTATTTCTCCTAATCCTAGTTCTGCAAACCATTTTCACAAACTCGTTTTTCTTTTTCTTTGTGCCATGTCCCTTTAGGACGTGAGCGATCATTGCTCTCCACAACTTCCTGGCCTTCCAGTACACTCA
>OZ038501.1:64052767-64080267 GCA_964036315.1 Acanthosepion esculentum
TCTCATGGGCCACCTGCTCAGCCAATCAGATACAAGATTGGTATTTTGAATGGAAAAACTGTATTAAAAGCATTAACTGTTTCTTCATGTCATCGTCCACGGGGAGGTGTTTGTGGATGACAGGTCTGTCCTTTTGTTATGTATTTTTCCCCCAAAAATCTTCTCATAAGCAATATTACATTTGGGATCCAAAGGCAGTCAATAAATTTGGATTTTGTTTAGTACAGTTGTTTACTGAGTCCCATGTTTCTTCCCTCATTTTGAATTGTCAGCTAATAATGTTTTTAAACCATTATACTAATTATACTATTATACTTATATACATGATTTTATTTCCTCCCCAATTACTTATTTGAAGTTGCTCACATTTGGAAGTCCCTGCTTTCAGAGAAAATGGGAATGTTCTTTTCGGATTTCACAGCATATAAAAAACAATTTTTTTAATAAAAAATTGTAATCTTATTTGAAATGAATGCCAAATGTTTTCTGATAAAGGAAACAGCTAATATTGCCATTAGTGATGTGAAAAACAGTTACTATATTTTGATCTCGGCTCAATTGCTGGGGAGAAAAAACAGAGCTTAACTTGAGCAACACTGGCTGCTCGGTCAATGTGTTATATAGGAATAAAAATCTTTTTGGATTTCACAGCATATAAAAAACAATTTTTTTAATAAAAAATTGTAATCTTATTTGAAATGAATGCCAAATGTTTTCTGATAAAGGAAACAGCTAATATTGCCATTAGTGATGTGAAAAACAGTTACTATATTTTGATCTCGGCTCAATTGCTGGGGAGAAAAAACAGAGCTTAACTTGAGCAACACTGGCTGCTCGGTCAATGTGTTATATAGGAATAAAAATCTTTTTGGATTTCACAGCATATAAAAAACAATTTTTTTAATAAAAAATTGTAATCTTATTTGAAATGAATGCCAAATGTTTTCTGATAAAGGAAACAGCTAATATTGCCATTAGTGATGTGAAAAACAGTTACTATATTTTGATCTCGGCTCAATTGCTGGGGAGAAAAAACAGAGCTTAACTTGAGCAACACTGGCTGCTCGGTCAATGTGTTATATAGGAATAAAAATCTTTTTGGATTTCACAGCATATAAAAAACAATTTTTTTAATAAAAAATTGTAATCTTATTTGAAATGAATGCCAAATGTTTTCTGATAAAGGAAACAGCTAATATTGCCATTAGTGATGTGAAAAACAGTTACTATATTTTGATCTCGGCTCAATTGCTGGGGAGAAAAAACAGAGCTTAACTTGAGCAACACTGGCTGCTCGGTCAATGTGTTATATAGGAATAAAGTATCGCTGCTGACACTTGAGTTTGAACATAGATCAACAGTGAGCAAACACAGGCGATCCCATTATTGAATTAAGTAGACTATGTGACCATAAAGGAAACGTATATATAGGAAGTCACTTGATGTCTAATTGATCTGCTTTTTCTATTCTATCCTATATTACTATATGAACCACTATTCTCGACTCTATTCACTATACGGATCACTATTTGAGTGAGTATTATTGAGCAAGTACTATTAGTGTGAATGATATTCAAAGGTGTCTGATACCAGTATTGTTCAACGGCATACTATATTTGTGTCCGTGATTACAAAGTCTCTACAACAATGAGCATTACAAAAATGATGATGAGTATTTGTTGGCATCACAAAAGTGGCAAAGAGTGTTCGTTGACATCACAAAAACAATGAGTGCTAAATGTTTCATTATAAGGAAATAGCTAATATTACCATTAGAGATGCAGAAAACAGATACTACACTTTGATCCCAGCCTTATGGTCAAGGAGTGAGGAAAAGCATAACTCAAGTAGCCCTTGCTGCTCAATCAATGAATACTGAATATTTCCTTATGAGAAAATGGCTAATTTTACCATTAGAGGTGAAGAGAACAGATATAACACTTTGATCCTAACCTGATAGCCAGGAAGGGAAGAAAAACATTCTGGGTTGCTAACTATTACACCAATTGCACATCCTGTTATTTCTATTACTTCAAATGTTATTTTAGCGGATACCCGTATTTGGAGTAGATGCACCCTTTATTTTAAACAGTATTTATTTCATTTACTGGCCTGCATACTTGAGAAACATTATAAAGAAAATGTGAACTCCAACAAGATTTGAACCTGCATCTTTTGCAGGAGGAACCACCATCTGAGGGCACATTAAATTTTCTTGAGTATGCAGGCCAGTAGACAAGATAAATACTGTTTAAAATAAATGGAGCTTCAAAAAATCTTTCACTTCTGCATTTTTATAGCATTGCTGCCTGGCTATGCTGCCCCAATTGTGGGGGGGGGGGTAGGGAAATTGCAATTTACTGGAAATATATGACTATAAAGACACCAATGGAGATTTCTCATCTAAAAGGACACAGTATAAAAAGAAGTTAATGAAATAATTGAGGGAAGTGATGGGAGAAGAGGAAACCAGCCCTTCCCAGCTTCTTTTGTTTAAGGCTAATGCTGAGGGTTACTTATGGTCATGAACTCTTCTTCTTCTTTATGTGCTGTGTCCCCTCAGGGTGTAAGCGATCATGGCTCTCCACAACTTCCTGTCTTTTGCAGCTCTTGTTTCTCTGTTATTTCTCCTAAACCTTGTCCTACCATCCATTTACTCAAGCTCACCGAGTAGGTTATGGATTGTTTTCCTCTATCTCTTTTGACTTCAATCTGCCCTATGAGTATCAGATTTTCCAAGCCATCTTTCCTCATTATGCACCCTAAAAAATTCAACTGTCTCTTCTTGAAATATAAGTTTCCTTACTGTTTCCATTTTCTGTAGAACTTTGTTGTTGCTCACATTTTCAGTCCTCAGCATCCTTCTGTAGAACCACAGACTTCTAGATTGCTTATTTATACTTGTTGGGTGGTTGGAGGAAGTGTGTATGTTAATAGGTTAGATTTAGTTTTGTGCATGTAGTTATATGATAATTTATTTAAATTATTTATTTACTTTTGTATAGTTTTTCTTTACAAAAGCAGAGTTGATTTTTTGTCACACATTGTCTCCATGTAACTTTGCATGTAAGCCTACAGATGCACATATGCATACACAGTTTAACTAAGTTTAAAATAAGACATTTGAATTATACTTTCCCCCTCCCATTCTGTCTGGACAACTCCTACCATGGACTGAGCAATAAAATCAAAGTTGGAAAACAAGAAAAAATTTATTTTTTAAACATTAAAAAAAATCAAATAATTCTAAGATTTTATTGAACGTTTTAGAAAAAAAACTTTATCAAATAAATTCTAACTTTGAAGAAATATTTTCAGTGAATTAAAATGTACATGCACACAAATTAATTTGAAATGGACATGTGCCATGAGAGTTAATTTTCTTTTTTGTCTGGTAACAACCTCTGGGTGACAGGAAAAGAGTATAAGCCAAAGTGTGTTGTCCTTTCAAATTATTTTTAGGATTCAGTCTGTATTTAAACTAAATATACACCTATATTTACTATATGATGAATTTAGGCTTAATTTCCCTTTTTGTCTAGCAACAACCTTTGGATAACAGGAAAAAGTCTGTGGTGACTCATCCACATATGAAGTCACAAAGACTATAAATAAGTACAGCTATTACACATGTGGTGCTCTCAGGGCCAGATTAAGACCTGTTTATGCCCTAAGCACAGGCCCATCTTTGTGGCCCAGACCTTCTCCTGGCTGCTGGTATATTGACTTCTCGCATAATACCCTACTCAAATTTTTGTAGTGCCCCTTTGCCACTTGGTGCCCTAAGCATGTGCTTAATTTGCCTAATGTTTAATCCAGGCCTGGGGGTGGTAGACTGCATACTGATTCCTGTGAGTCAGTAACGCTACACTGCAGAGTCTAAGCCAAAACGTGTGGTCCTTTGAAGTCATTTTTAGGTATTTAAACTGAATATATTTTCTAATAAATGTAGTAATTAAAATAAACAATTGATATTTGAAATTTGCTCATCTTGCCATCGGAGAAGTGATGGGGTACAAAACTATTGGAACTAGTTTGTTCAGTTTGAGAAAGAGTTGTATTATCTAGAAGAGTGTTAGCTAAAAGAATAGTTGGGTAGAATTGATTCTGACAGTATCAACACTTGAGCAGCAAATTTAAGAAGATGCACTCTCAATCTCAGAATTAGCCACCAGACTAGAAGTTGACCACAACTGATTTTAACAGTATCAACTTTTGAGCAGAAAGCTCAAAAGAATGAGAGCTGCCCACTCAATTCTGTTAAGTTGTCAGCACATTAGGAGTTGACCATAACTCAACTCTTGAGCAAAGATCTCAAAAAGATGAGAACTGTACTCATAATGTTGGTAAATTGACACTGTATTGGGAGTTGACCACAACTGATTTTAATAGGATCAACAATTGAGCAGAAAGCTCAAATGGATGAGGACTGTATTCTCAATGTTTGTAAGTTGCCACCATATTGAGAGTTGACCATGACTGATTTTAATAGGATCAACAACTGAGCAGAAAGCTCAAAAGGATGTGAACTGTACTCTCAATGTTGGAAGTATCCACCATATTTGGAGTTAGCCATAACTGATTTTAACAATATCAACACTTGAGTAGAGAGCTCAAATGAATGAGAGCTGCCTTCTTAATGTTGGTAAGTTGCCATCATATTGGGAGTTGACCATAACTGATTTTAATAGTATCAAATATCTATGAAACTATCACAATAAATGTTACATAAAAGAGGCAAAGATGAAAGAACTGGCAGTATCAAATAAACACCCACAAGAGGAAATACAGGGTTTCTGCTAATGTATCTCGGAATTGTGGACAATAATTGAATTGCTTTAACTTTTGGAGCCGACATTTTGGTGGAAATGTTACTGATATACAAAGAGTTGCTAATTGAAAATGGCATCTGGAATGGGAAGGTATTTGGGGGCAGACACCGATTTGACCAACCCAGCATTATTTTGTGGGCTGGCAGATCAATGGTTATTTAACCTATTTGAAATTAAAAACAAAGAGAGTAAGTAAATGACTTGGGTTAAATGCTTGGTGGAAAGGGTAAACAGAACAAAAACCTCTGTCTGTTTAGAGAATAATTTACTAATCCAATGAAAAAATAAATTACTGCAAAACGTTTTCTCCATTTAAATCAACCAAAGTCCAGAAAATGGTACAAACATGGAGAGATCTTTTTTTACACTTTCGTTGATTTATTTTTGAAAGCAATAAATGATTAATATGAACAATCTGAGCAAAGTATATAAGATATGTAAGTGAAAAGTATATAAGATATGTAAGTGAAAAGTATATAAGTGAAAACTCATTGAATTTTTAAGTTTTTTGGCAAAGATAGACCTTTGTGCCTGTGATAAGAGATAATGTTAAAAAGACATTTTTTTCCCATGACCCAGTTTTTTTTTTAACTACCTTCACTCTTTGGCAATGTTTATTGTTTTAAAAAGTGATGATTAGAATTGGAATAAAACCTAAACATATGATGAAAATGAATTTATACACTTTGTTGTTTTGGAGAATTTACAACAAAAATATTACTGTTTATTTTTAAGATTGTTTATTTACAAAATCATTTTATATTTACAATGTTCTAAAAAGTAATTAAAACTAATGCTATTTTTATTTTGTATGAAAACTGATTAATGAACAGAATGTTTTGGTGTGTCCACTTAATTTAAGTCTAATTCATTTATTTCAATAAATGTTGATTTATATGGATTTTGGTTTTTCTTCAAAAACACAAAAAATTAACAACATTGATGACAATAACTGAACTTTCTTTGTTTATACTGATGTAAATTTATCCAAGATGTGTTCAAAGTCATTTAGGCAGTCTTGACCTTTGTGCCTAATCATCACTTTTTAAAACAATAAACATTGCTGAGGACTGAAGGTAGCTAAAATTAAAATGGTGTCATGGAAAAAACTGTCCTTTTGACACATTTTTTTTTCAGGCACAAAAGTCAAGACTGCCTAACTGACTTTGAACACATCTTGGATAAATTTACATCAGTATAAACAAAGAAGGTTCAGTTATTATTGCCATCAGTGTTGTTAATTTGTTGTGTTTGTGAAGAAAAACCAAAATCCATATAAATCAACATTTGTTGAAATAAATGAATTAGATTTAAATTAAGTAGACACATCAAAACATTCTGTTCATTAATTAGTTTTCATACAAAATAAAAATAGCATTAGTTTTAATTACTTTTTAGAATATAAAATTATTTTGTAAATAAACAATCTTACAAATAAACAGTAATATTATTAAAATTCTAATCAACACTTTTCAAACAATAAACATTGCCAAAAAAAGAAGGTAGTTAAAAAAAAAAGTGGTGTCAATGGAAAAACTGTCCTTTTGACGCACTTTTTTGCAGGCATGCAAGTCTATGTTTGCTGTTTTTTGAATTTTTATTTCCTTATTGACATTTTACTTTTGATTCACACACAGGAAATATCGTGACTTGCTAAAAGGAAAATAAAATAATAAAAAGTAAGTCATAATGAGAAAAATAAGGTTTCCATCTCCAAAGAAAATAGTGAATATTTATGATTAAAAAAATAATTTTCAAAAGTGTTAATAAAGTAAGATGTAGACAGAATTCTCTTCTTCTTATGTCTGGCCACTCGTAATTCAAGGATACCTGTCTACTAGGGCGACGAGGTAATCCCTGTTGCAGACGCCTGCTCAGGCACATTTGTGTTTGTTCAACAGAGCCCACCTATAACTGTGCTGAGTGGACCTTAGTTACTGTTTCTGGGAGAGAGCGCATTATCTAGCAGGATGAACAGCCTGAATAAGCACTCTCAAAAACTCAGTCACAATGACTTGTGAGTTCATGCTAGCACAACCATCAATGCCTCTCAAATAGTTCTGTCTACCCAATTTCACTCACATGGTTTGGGTCAACCTGTGGTTTGGTTTTCAAGCACTTTTCAAAGGTGCCACACACTAGGATCGCCTCCCCCAGATCAATAACATTGAGAAGTCACCTCCCTGACAAATTGACGATTGTGAGATTTGAACCCGGGTCTCATGATCAGAAAGCAAACATTCTAACCACTTGACCATGTGCCCATATAGTAGAATTACATACAAACAAAATAATATCTACTGAAGGAGCTTTTTGACAGTTATTGGAAAGATGTATAAGATAACAATTGACTCTTGATTAGAAGGCACAGTATTTTTATGAGAGTCTATTCTACATATAGGAATTTGGCAGAAAGTTGCTCTGCCGTCAAAAGAAGACTCTCAGAATTTGAGAGTTGACAATAAAAGACGTGTGTTTGTCAGTGTCTCCTTATGATGACAGTCTGTGACGGATGAGTTTCCTTTGGACACTGGATAGTGTCTGGACAGAAACGTCCCCCACCTCTGGCATGTAGTGCTCCCCTTAGATGAGAGACTGCTCATTACTGACCAGCTGATATTATTTTCTGCTTATTTTTTTTTTTTTCTAGAGATAAAAAAGAATACAAACAAACAGAATCTAGACAAGTGAAAACAGGATCAGGCTGAAGAGAGTGATGAGATAGCTGGTGGTTGGGTGAATTTGTACAGACAAGCCATGTGGATATTGCTCAGCATCAGTGTTACTGTGGGTCATTTGAAGTGGTAGAAAAGGAGTCAACAGAAGGATGCTTGGAATTGAGAAAGGAAATGTCAAAGGAGAGTCCGAGCTCAGAAGATAGCGGATGCTGGCTAATAAATCTTTCAAGCTTAGTCGCTTTCTTTTCTGAATGTGACAATTCTGTATTTTATGCATTTTGGAGCCCAATTACTAGATCCCTTTATTTTCTTGCAAATCAACAGCTGTCAAACACCTATCTATACAGTAAATTTAAGTGCTCAATGCCTAGACTTATTACCTCTTCATCTCTACTGTTACTTCTTATGAAAGTTGAATGTCAGACTTCCATACATCTTATGAAATAATGTAGCAATCTCTATCTGCCCATAAGGAAACTGTCTAGGCTTCATGTCATGATCTATATTGAAAACTAGTTATGTGCTCATCCTGCTAGATAATGCGCTCTCTCCCAGAGCAAAAATGCTTCACAACATCAACACTCAATGAAAGACAGCTCAAAACTGTAACTTATTTCACACTCTGGCATGTTTTAGGTGTTCTCGTTACTTGAAGATGTTATGACTCAAGCTGCCTGTTGAGTGTGTGTGTGTGTGTGTATATATATATATATATATATATATTATAAATTAACTAATTTAAAAATATGGTTCCATCGTTACACAGGAATCACCATTTTTCAAAAACAGAAACTAAAAACTTCAAATTTAATTATAGAATTAAATTAAAATCCGTAGTACCATTTCATTTTCAAGCGAATTTTGGAATAACTTATTTTGAAATTTACTGAGTTTTCTAAGTACATACATTCTTAATATTAGTTTCTCAGGATACAGGGGGGGGAATTCAATCTTTTTGAAAAAGGGGTGGTAGGGTATTCATTTTCACTGACAACTAAATATGAGTTACTTTCGAAAAGAGGTTAAGTTAAGGTAGGGTAGGGGTACCTGTTCAACAAATGATGACATCCGTTTTTCGCATGTTGTCTATTTTTTTTTCAATGACAAAAAGGTTTTCGGCACTTTTGTTTTGCCATTAAATTTGTAAATTTTGAAATTTTTCTTTATTATACTGCTCTATATGATTTGTTATTGTTCTCATACATTGAGCTCATTACTAGGAGTTTTACCTGGATATTCATTTCTTAGGAACTCCTTGGGATTATCCACTTAACCAAAGGATTATATATATATATATATATATATATATATATTATTTTAGGATATTAAAACATTTTAAAAATCGCTACATAATGGCAGTTATATTTCAACACCATAAATGTGTCTCCTCAAGTGATTTAAAACTACTGGCAATTAAAAGATTAATTTAATTTCAAAAGCAGATTACTTTTTAAAAAATAGGTTTGTGGGCTTTGCCATAATTAACCAATTGAATACGACCTATGCTAAATTCAAATTCATTGGAAAAAATTTTTTCAATATAGATCATGACATGAAGCCTAGACAGTTTCCTTATGGGCAGATAGAGGTTGCTACATTATTTCATAAGATGTATGGAAGTCTGACATTCAACTTTCATAAGTAACAATAGAGATGAAGAGGTAATTTAGCATAATGCTAACTAGTTATGTGCTCATTCAGCTTCTTACATAAAATTTTGTAGTTGATAAATAAAAGGCCCTTTAAGAAACTGGTAAATAATTTAGCCATTACCCTCCTTTAAATTAAATGTTATGTACAGTGGAATTATACTCCATTTGTTTTCATTTTACCTGGATGGATATATATATATATATTATGTGTGTGTGTGTGTGTGTGTATGTGTTAAGGGAGAGATGCAATGCCTTCAAAGCATGATCTCTGAAGAGGCACTCACTCTGATTTGCCAACTAATATGCAGTCTTGGAAATGTGTTTCTGTGTGATTGCATTCTGTTGTTGAGGGCAGGTTATGTAAAGCCTCTGAAAGGTCATCACAGCAACCAGAAGCAAGCCAACTAGGCCTCATCATCCTGCCAACAATACCTGTAGATGTTTGCAACAGGGTTTACAGATCATGACTTGTACTGAGAAGTGGTAAACAGGAAAGAAGTAGCCATGCAGATCCAATCAGCCCAATCAAGAATACAGAGTTTATTTGTCATAGATACCTGATACCTATGAAATCAAATGCTGATCTTAAGAATCATCTTAGGGACCATGGACACTGAAACAAAACAAAAGCCATTGTTAAATAATAGTTTAGCAAACTATTATTTAACAGTGAAGTATATCTCTGCGCCAGACTTACTGGGGTTGACCTTTGAGGTCAGATACAAGATAAAATAAAGGAAGTTTATTTGATTGTCTAAACCATCATATGATGTAGACATGTTCCCTTTGTGTCTGGAAGCGGCTTTGCCTGTGGGGTGAGAGAGTGACTCCACTGGCTAGTTAGAGATGTATATATTGACATTAATAAAGTAGCTAAGTTAAAATTCTCTATGTTGAAGTTCATTGTCATCTCCGAACCAAAACAACTAGTGATCACTGTCCAGGAGAAGATGAGAGAGAGAAGATACAACACCATTACCAGTGATGCAAAGAGTGAGAAGGTGACTCTTATTTGAATAAGGTGTGGCAATCACCATATACAGTGTAACCCGGATATAAGAGAAACCCGAGTATAAGAGAGATTTTCTCTGGTCCCAAATTAGAGTTGGTGTTAATAAAACAAAATAGACCAAACCCGGATATAAGAGAAACACGGATATAAGATACTTCTTCTCCGGTCTCGACAACTCTCTTATATCCAGGTTACACTGTATATATATATATATACATACATACATACATACATACATACATACATACATAAATATGAACACAATAAGATATAAACAAAATTACATATAAAAAAGAATGACATTTATTTGAAGACTTGTATTGTGTATGTGTAGATCTACTGTAGGAGTTTTGACAATTATTGGAAAGATGTACAAAATAAAAGTCGATACTTGATTAGAAGATACAGTTTTTTTTTTAGTCTATATTGTTTTAATCCAGCTGGGAATGTTAGGTCATTGGCCTCTTTTATTTTTGTTGCTTTATTCTTTAGTATAATTCCTGAACCCTTCCCTCATTAGGTGACAGACACTTCAGTTGTGAAGTTGTGTTCTAGATTTCAAATTAAAAAATTCACGTGTTTTTTTTTTCTTCACATGAATTTTTAAATTTGAAACCTAGAATTCTGCATAACACAATAAAATGAACACTTAAAAATGTTTTGAATTTTCAGAAATACATATACACATTCACAGACAATTTAACCTCCCTGAAGATGGTTTCAGATGAGATTGAAAGTACTTGGGAAAATAAGAATTATTTGAAAGAAAATTTTGGTATTTTTGTTAATCAGTTTTCCACAGCTACTAAGAAATTAATCCGTGGACTTCAAAGGATCGAAACCAAAATAAATAGACATAATAACCAAGCCTGTTTGAATATATATATATATATATGTGTGTGTGTGTGTATTTAGCTTGGAAGACAATATGTACATTTTTATATATCAAGAACAATTTTAGGAGAATCTATGACAAAGTGGAAAAGATCTTTCACCTTTCTTGACAGATCTTCTATTATCACAATGTCAGATAATTAATAACAGAAGTGATGAAAACAAAAAGAAAAAGAAACTAAATGAAATTGGCTAGACTATATACACAAAAAATTTATTAAAAAAAAATATATAAAAAAAAATTTAATTTAAAATTTCAGTGTTCCCTCTCCTTCATGCATGAAACGTGACATAAAAAAATCTAACACTATGTCATAGATTTTCCTTATATATATATATATATATATATATATATATATATATATATATATATATATATATATATATAGGCAGCATATCTTCATTCAAACATGTTTCATTGAATAATATAGACATATTATCTTTATTTATTTTTTATAATGATCCTTCAGTTATATATATTCAATGACAATAGCAAAAAAATGAATTATTTATTACAAAAAATTTAAAACCTCTCAGCTTACAGTTAAAAATAATAATTCACCTCCTAGAATAAAATTAAATAGGGCAAATATTATTTATGAATTTAATTTTCCTATTAAGGAACTGTATTCCCGATCAATCAAAATTTGTAAATAATTATATAGGCCACACTACAACGTTTGACATGCAGACTCACTCTAGACCTTTCTGACCCTAGCTCAATTAGATCTCATTTAAATATTCATGGAGACCTACCGGACACTATTCGTAACATACTTGTTGACAACACAAATATAATAGCATCATCTACATGCAAAAATAGGTTAAAAATAATGGAAGTCTTATTAAGAAAAACAAAAAAACCCAACACATAATAATATTAACCATGAACATGGACACAATATCTTGACCGTGTTTTGAAAAATGAAAACATTCTATAAATACATATATGCAACAAACTATTTCTTATTTAACAGTTAAAATATAATCCTTGAAAATGGCTAAATGTATAGCCAAAAGTGCTCGGATAAAAAGAACATTCAGATAGTTTTTATATAATTTATCATCTGAAAAGAAAAAAATTATTAGATCGCATGAGAAATTGTATAAAAAACTAAATAAAAGTACCTTGTCTGTTGTATTCAATGAAATGTCCATATATATATATATATATATATATATATATATGTACTGGACTCTCCCATCGATTATGATGTACAAGGGTTAAGCAACTCAGTTCCTAGAAACTGACAGCCAGACTACTTGCACAAATCACTTAATTTTAGTGACGAAGGCTTGCCCAGAATCAACCACACTGTTTGGAAGAACCAAATACTGAAAACAGGTTCACAACATGCTACAGGGTCTCCAAACGACTCTCCGCAGGTTTTGAATTCAGAGTTGTGCTTCTCCCAGACCGGTTGCAACTCAAGGCTATAGAATCCAGTCTGTCCTGCTATTTACCCATAGCTGGGGGGAGAAGAAGATTATTCAAGGGTATTAGCATGTAAGTGAATGCAATGGATTCAACTGGAATTTGAACTCGGCTCTACAATTTCTCAATCACAGCTGCCATCCATTACTCCACTGTGCATACATATATATATATATATATATATGCAGAAATATAGTCTTAAAGTGTGCTATATTTATGGGGTAAAGTGCTCAATATCAGAGATAGAGCGTGTGTAAATATAAAAGTGGACATGGAAGTCAGCACTTAGAGGCGACAGTCTGTTTCATGCTAGTGCAATCGTCTGACGATTGCACTAGCATGAAACAGACTGTCGCCTCTAAGTGCTGACTTCCATGTCCACTTTATATTTATTTATATATATATATATATATATATATATATATATATATATATATGACTCCTCTCAATGAGGCTCCTGGCTTCAACTGTCTGCGGTGACAGGTTCATTCCAGACCTCAAGTGGAACTCATATATATGATCCATTGTCAAAATGGAAAAATTGCACTGCTACAGAAAGTACTCCTTTTGCCACGCCTTTTCTATACAAGAGCGCCATATGATAGTATTGCAGCCATATTTGGTTTGGTTTGTGTTTTACAGCATATCAACCTCAATGGGTTATTTAATGCTGACATCTTTTTTTTTTTTTTTCCTGGTAATATTTTTTTCCTCAAAAATGTATAGGTGGTAATATTTAAAAAAAATGTATAGCTGGTAACAGTTTTTTTTTTTCAAAAATATATTGCTGGTAATAGTTTTTTTGTTTTTTTTAAAAATATATTGCTGGTAATAATTTTTTACAAAGTATTTCTGATATTAAAACCTATTTTTACACTTTTATAATGCTTTCTTTCGGGGTTAACTATTTTCCCATACCTGGGACCCTAACAGAAGCTACCATCCCAGGTCAGGGTGGACCTGGGAACACCAGCAATTAAGAGGTGGTTCCATGATCCTCAAAACCTCCTGATCAGAGACCTTGCTGCTGGACATAGTTTATCGTCATACCCTGGACGCAGATGTAGTTTATCGTCATATCCTGGACGTGGATGTAGTTTATCGTCATACCATGGACGCAGATGTAGTTTATCGTCATACCCCGGACGTAGTTTACCATCATACCCAGGGCGCGCAGCCATATTTGGGTCAGTGCTGCAGACTACTCACTTTCCAGCTTTGATAGGGTACAAGGTTGTTTATGCAGCCTTATGGATAACACATGAAAACTTATTCATTCTTCAGTGTGAGCGACACTGTCCACAATGAGTTCTTGTCAGAGGGCCAGACAGTCAGCATGTCTACAAAGAGATCCTGTGGTGTTTGCTCTGCTCAGTGCACAAGAAGAGACGAGAGTTGTGGCAGGACAAATCATAGCTGCCTCACCACAACAATGCACCTGTTCACAACACCCTGAGCATCTGGCAGTTGCTGGCCAAGAACAACATTGCTTTATGGAAACAACCTCCCTATTCACCTGATCTTGCTCCATGTGGCTTTTCTCTTTTCCCCAAGCCAAAGGGGATCATCAAGGGGACCTATTTTGAAGGCACAGAAGCCATCAAGAGGGCCATAATGACGAAGCTCTGGGGTATCAAAGAAGAATCCTTCCAGCAGTACATAGAAGTGTGGCAGAGAAAGATGAAAAAGTGCATTAAACAGTGCATTAAAATTTTAAAAAGTGCATTAGATGCAATATTGCATGCCCATCACAACTCTTATCAATCATTTTAATTCTACCAATTTATACTTTTACAGCCAAGACCCGTCATACTTTGTTTATGGAGTTGAAGTAACCTCATTCCTTCTATATTCCAATTGTAAGGAGGAAGTTCTACTCAGACAGCTTTTTCCACAAGGACTGCTGCTTTGTGGAATAGATATATTGCATGTATGCATCCCTGAATACTACACTCTTAATCTATTCAAGTCAAGGGTCAATCCTTATCTATCCTCCATATCCTCATAATCCTCACTTCTTACATTCATATCACACATCTCATTCAGTAACCCTCTACCTTGAATAGCTCTTGAGCCTTGCATTAGGTAAATACTAATAAAAAATATTAGTGATCTTTCTCAGTAAACGTGCTGTTGGTACCAACTGCATTCTAGGCCTCAATAGATTATAGACTCAAGTATAATATCAACCAATGTTTACCTATAGACTCCAGTATAAAACATGACCGACATTTGCCAACAAAATAAATTACAAACCTGACCAAGGATCACATATAAACTCAAGAATAAACACAACCAATGTATGCCTATAGACTCAAGTATGAAACCTGACCTATTTGCGTATAGAAAAAAGTATAAACTTCACCAATTATCACCTATAGACTCAAGTATAGATACAACTAATGCTTACCTATATACTCATGTATAAAACATGACCTTAATTAATTACAGAATAAAGTATAAACCTGAAAAGTGAAATAAGATATTTTTAATATTTTTTCCTTGAAAATTGAAGTATTTGCAATGGAGGAAAAACACTTTTGTCAAAAGAAACTTCAGCAAAAATTGTACAATTTCATAAGCTGAACAGGGCAATATCTTTTGAAATTGGATTTTTCAAAACAGACTCAAAAAAATCCTTGGCTTCCTGCTTTGCTCTGGATCATCTTGACAACCATCTGATTTCACAGTAATAAATATGAGAATAATTTATATAAATGACCATAATTTTTATAATGGACAGAGATAGATATTTAAAAGTTAGATGAAGTTAAGGCACATACGGTCCATACAATTAATGACAGCATCCCTGCTTCATAAGGCAATACTTTCCACACGTTAACTGGACATCTGACGCCAGTCTTTCTTCTTCATATATCAATCATTCTCCCATGTTATCTGCACATCTTATGACAATATTCCTGTATTATGTATCAATCCTTTCAACATCTTATCTTATGACAATATTCCTGTTTTATGTATCAATCCTTTCAACATCTTATCTTATGACAATATTCCTGTATTATGTATCAATCCTTTCAACATCTTATCTTATGACAATATTCCTGTATTATGTATCAATCCTTTCAACATCTTATCTTATGACAATATTCCTGTATTATGTATCAATCCTTTCAACATCTTATCTTATGACAATATTCCTGTTTTATGTATCAATCCTTTCAACATCTTATCTTATGACAATATTCCTGTATTATGTATCAATCCTTTCAACATCTTATCTTATGACAATATTCCTGTATTATGTATCAATCCTTTCAACATCTTATCTTATGACAATATTCCTGTATTATGTATCAATCCTTTCAACATCTTATCTTATGACAATATTCCTGTATTATGTATCAATCCTTTCAACATCTTATGACAATATTCCTGTATTATGTATCAATCCTTTCAACATCTTATGACAATATTCCTGTATTATGTATCAATCCTTTCAACATCTTATCTTATGACAATATTCCTGTTTTATGTATCAATCCTTTCAACATCTTATCTTATGACAATATTCCTGTATTACGTATCAATCCTTTCAACATCTTATCTTATGACAATATTCCTGTATTATGTATCAATCCTTTCAACATCTTATCTTATGACAATATTCCTGTATTATGTATCAATCCTTTCAACATCTTATCTTATGACAATATTCCTGTATTATGTATCAATCCTTTCAACATCTTATCTTATGACAATATTCCTGTATTATGTATCAATCCTTTCAACATCTTATCTTATGACAATATTCCTGTTTTATGTATCAATCCTTTCAACATCTTATCTTATGACAATATTCCTGTTTTATGTATCAATCCTTTCAACATCTTATCTTATGACAATATTCCTGTTTTATGTATCAATCCTTTCAACATCTTATCTTATGACAATATTCCTGTTTTATGTATCAATCCTTTCAACATCTTATCTTATGACAATATTCCTGTATTATGTATCAATCCTTTCAACATCTTATCTTATGACAATATTCCTGTATTATGTATCAATCCTTTCAACATCTTATCTTATGACAATATTCCTGTATTATGTATCAATCCTTTCAACATCTTATCTTATGACAATATTCCTGTATTATGTATCAATCCTTTCAACATCTTATCTTATGACAATATTCCTGTTTTATGTATCAATCCTTTCAACATCTTATCTTATGACAATATTCCTGTATTATGTATCAATCCCTTCAACATCTTATCTTATGACAATATTCCTGTATTATGTATCAATCCTTTCAACATCTTATCTTATGACAATATTCCTGTATTATGTATCAATCCTTTCAACATCTTATCTTATGACAATATTCCTGTATTATGTATCAATCCTTTCAACATCTTATCTTATGACAATATTCCTGTATTATGTATCAATCCTTTCAACATCTTATCTTATGACAATATTCCTGTATTATGTATCAATCCTTTCAACATCTTATGACAATATTCCTGTATTATGTATCAATCCTTTCAACATCTTATCTTATGACAATATTCCTGTATTATGTATCAATCCTTTCAACATCTTATCTTATGACAATATTCCTGTTTTATGTATCAATCCTTTCAACATCTTATCTTATGACAATATTCCTGTATTATGTATCAATCCTTTCAACATCTTATCTTATGACAATATTCCTGTATTATATATCAATCCTTTCAACATCTTATGACAATATTCCTGTATTATGTATCAATCCTTTCAACATCTTATCTTATGACAATATTCCTGTTTTATGTATCAATCCTTTCAACATCTTATCTTATGACAATATTCCTGTTTTATGTATCAATCCTTTCAACATCTTATCTTATGACAATATTCCTGTATTATATATCAATCCTTTCAACATCTTATCTTATGACAATATTCCTCTATTATGTATCAATCCTTTCAACATCTTATCTTATGACAATATTCCTGTTTTATGTATCAATCCTTTCAACATCTTATCTTATGACAATATTCCTGTTTTATGTATCAATCCTTTCAACATCTTATCTTATGACAATATTCCTGTATTATGTATCAATCCTTTCAACATCTTATCTTATGACAATATTCCTGTTTTATGTATCAATCCTTTCAACATCTTATCTTATGACAATATTCCTGTTTTATGTATCAATCCTTTCAACATCTTATCTTATGACAATATTCCTGTTTTATGTATCAATCCTTTCAACATCTTATCTTATGACAATATTCCTGTTTTATGTATCAATCCTTTCAACATCTTATCTTATGACAATATTCCTGTATTATGTATCAATCCTTTCAACATCTTATCTTATGACAATATTCCTGTTTTATGTATCAATCCTTTCAACATCTTATCTTATGACAATATTCCTGTTTTATGTATCAATCCTTTCAACATCTTATCTTATGACAATATTCCTGTATTATGTATCAATCCTTTCAACATCTTATCTTATGACAATATTCCTGTTTTATGTATCAATCCTTTCAACATCTTATCTTATGACAATATTCCTGTATTATGTATCAATCCTTTCAACATCTTATCTTATGACAATATTCCTGTTTTATGTATCAATCCTTTCAACATCTTATCTCATGACAATATTCCTGTTTTATGTATCAATCCTTTCAACATCTTATCTTATGACAATATTCCTGTATTATGTATCAATCCTTTCAACATCTTATCTTATGACAATATTCCTGTATTATGTATCAATCCTTTCAACATCTTATCTTATGACAATATTCCTGTATTATGTATCAATCCTTTCAACATCTTATCTTATGACAATATTCCTGTATTATGTATCAATCCTTTCAACATGTTATCTGTACTTCTTATGACAATATTCCCGCTTTATATATATATATATATATTTGAATAAATTGTGGGAGGTACAGAACTGGCAAATAGCTAGAAAGACATAGAATTTATTACTAATGGGCATAATGTGAGAGGAAGTAAAAAATAAGAAATGGGACAATCACTCAAAAGACCAACCGGTTTCGTTCCCTTGCTTATCAAGGTCTACGGGGAACTTTTTATTCTATAATAAATAGCTAAATTATGACACAAGCAATATTCATACAATTAAAACATTAAAATTGACAATGAATTATCTGTATGAAGGAAATACATTTTCTTAACCCGAATAATACAATTTTCTGCCAAAAAAACCCAAAAAAAACAAAATTTAAAAAAAAATTATATATAGCAGAAAATCGAGATGGAAAAGGTGGGGAATAAGAATAGAGAACACTAGAGCGTGATTATATGGAGACCAAGGAGGCAGTCCCTTTGCTTGCAAAGAGACGGTCCCCTTGCTCGTATATACAATGATTCAAGCGCTCTTAGATGAAATAGAGAGTGCGAACTAGCTAGCACCGCGAACAAGTTCGGACTAAAATTGGTTGCGCACACTCTGCTATTTATCAGGTGCTCGGTGATGGCTGAACCGGAAGTATTCACCAATTGGCTACTACTAGCTTCCGGATTGAGGACACGTAAAGGGACATGCTGCCTGATCCTACAATCTAAACGTTGGGTTGTTCTTCCTATGTAGCTACTACCGCAGCGACATTTATATGTGTAAATAACAGAGGAGACATGATGGGGAGGAAGAAGATCTTTACGCATAGACGGGAAGGCAGTACGAGTCACAAAATGAACTCTCAATTGGGCAGAGAAATAGCAATTTTGGACTGCAGACAGGATTCGCTTGGCCAA
This sequence comes from Acanthosepion esculentum, assembly GCA_964036315.1. Lineage (NCBI taxonomy): Eukaryota > Metazoa > Mollusca > Cephalopoda > Sepiida > Sepiidae > Acanthosepion > Acanthosepion esculentum. Next base: position 64,072,031 of record OZ038501.1, read on the forward strand.
AAGCTCACCACGTGAACCAATAAATGGAAGTCGTAAATAGACAGGACACTTTTGTACTTCGTCCCGTTTTTCCTTCCAAAATTTAATGACTTTATCACGCATGACAGTATGTAAGGTATCGCTAGGATAACCATTTTTTAATAGGGTACAGCGGATAAAATTTAATTCGTCATCGAGATATCTACACTGAAACCCCAAGGCTGTTGATTGAGAATTTAGAATAAAAGGTAGCAGGAATAATAACTTACTAGTTCAACAGAGGAAGAGAACCCGGTTGTGTCTTGCCTGCCTGGATTGAACTGTGTGGGCTCTGAGGTAGATAAATAGACAGGCCAATAGACAGTGGGTGAGGAGATGTCTAGTGTGGCAGACCAGCGGTGTTGGAATTCGTGAGTCACGGATTTGAAAGAGATTCCCTGCGTCAATTCTCACAACAGAGAAAGTACTGATGTTATTGTTACCAACCAGTTTACCAGGTCAAAAGTAACATTTGACCTAATAATCCCACAAATGGGAATGATTTCTACAATCCCATGGCAGAATATTGGCACAAAATCCCATTTGAAGCAGGAAAAAATCTACATGCATCAAATACCCTTTTAAATGTGATGCTGTATTAAGAATCTTGGTTACTAGGAATTTACATTCTTTTATTTATTTCTCTTGTTTGTTTGTGTATTTTTGTTATTTAACACATTCACTGCTGCATTATTATAGCATTGTTGCTTGGCTGTGCTGGCCCATTTTGGGGAAAATAGGAAATTGTCATTTAGTGGAAATAAATGACTATAAAAACGGTTATTTCTGATGGGCGCTGCTTTTTTGTTTCACTTAGATAACCTACAGTATAGATTAAGCTGAAGAACACCCTCAACAAGCAATTTAATGAAAACTCATCACAAAACCAGTTGCATTGTATGCTACTATATGTCTGGTTGATATAAGAAATAATATAAGCCCAAAATATTAAGGTTCTTTTATTTATTTCAATTGTTTGTGTATTTTTATTATTTAAGATTTTCACTGCTGCATTATTATAGCATTGTTGCTTGGTTGTGCTGGCCCATTTTGGGGAAAATAGGAAATTGTCATTTAATGGAAATAAATGACTATATAGATGATGGTGATTTCTGATGCGCATTACCTTTCTTGCTTCAATCAGATACCCTGCAGTACAGACTAAGAGAAACAACATCCCCAACAAACAATTTAATAGAAACACAACACAAAAAGGTCGTTATTTACATTGTTCAGTCTGTTTTCCTCATCTTTGTTGTCATATTCACAATGTTTTGGCCATTGTACACTCTGGTCTTCTTAAGGTGATTGGAATTTTGAACTGAACCCTTTAATTCATGCAACAAGGTAGATTATTCTAGTTCCACATGCCAGTCACATGTCAGATGTTTCAGTATCAATTATCTCCCTTTAACTCAACTCACCAAGTTTTTTTTGTTCATCTCAGATGTAGCCAGGTATTGAACTCACAACTCTTTGGGCCAAGTCACTGGATTCAACCAAAGCTTTTATCCCCTGGGATATGTATCCTTGAGGAGAACTTGGAGAGTTGAGTTAAAGGGGCGATAATGGATACTGAGACATCCAGAAGAGGCATGACTCGTGGAACTAGAACAATCGACCCCGGTGGATGAACAAAAGAGTTCAGTGTGAAATTCCAATCATCCGAAGAAGGATGGTGCATACAACAGCTGAAATGTTGTGAATATGGCAATGAAGATTAGGACAACAGTTCAGACAATGTAAATAGTGTAAATAATTGCAATACCTCATCTCAGAAATATAGACAGATAAAACAGGTCATATTGTATGTTACTATATATCTGTGATGATTTGGAAATAGCATTAAAGACTAGTTACGTTATAATACTAAGAACAGACATTTCATAATACAGTACAACTCTAAACTGAATATCCTAGACATTCGGTATTGAGGACACTGTTCGAATTCAAGGAAGAAGTTTGAAATGCTGGTTTGTTTTTATTTAAATTGTAGCTTGAATATATAGGTGTACAAAAAATAATTGACAACCAATAGTAATTAAAAATTGTGCTAAACAAATATTGTAATTTGTGAATAATTAAGACTTTATGAAATGTTTTAAAATTTATTAAATATCTTATTCAAAAATAATTACAATCTGTAAAGGAAGTAAAAAAAAAAACTCTTCTTAACCGAACATCTGAGATGATTGGCATTTAGGGTACTGTTCTGATTCGAGGAAAAAAAGGCTTCATATTTATGAAATACAAAAATGTCAATACAAAAGTTAAGATATGAAGATGAGTCCAAATTCGAAGGAGTCTAGATTAAGCTATGTTCAGATTTGGAATTATATGGCATCCAAACTTCCGTTTTTATCAAAATATGCTAACATATAAAATGATTTCTTTCTATTTTTTTCCTTTACATATATATATATATATATATATATATATATATATATATATATATATGAGTATGCATGATTCATGAAAAATGACAGACAAGGTACTACAATTAAGCTTTTTATTTACTTCTTGTGTTCAAACAAGTGTTTTCTTTTTTGGACACAGAGTTTGTAGAAACTGTCCAAATGTTCTGTAATTCCAAGCACTTTTGGCTATACTTTTAGCCATTACCAAGGATGATTTTATTTTTTCAATTTATTTTGGCATTTGCATTGTGTGTATGTTTTTAGTGTTATAGAAATGTTTAATTTTCCGAACACAGCACATTGTGGCTAATATCAATCTAGTTAATATTATTAAGTGTTGGTTTTTTATTTTTTATTTTTAAGGCTTCCATTATTTATAATCGTTTTTACATTTGGATGAGGTTATTATGTTTGTATTTTCGACCGGTATGTTTCGGATGGAGTCTGGTAAGTTTGTGTGTGTTTAAATGGGTTCTAATAGAGCTGTGATCATATAGGTGTAACGTAAGGCATCTAGATAGACATATAGTTTCTACACATTCTGTGTCCCAAAAAGAAAACACTTGTTCGAACACAAGAAATATTAAATAAAAAGCTTAATTGTAGTACCTTGTCTGTCGCTTTTAATGAAACATGAATATATATATATATATATATATATATATATATATATATATATATAGGCATGTCTGTCCTGCTATTTACTCATAGCTTGGGGGGGGAGAAGAAGAGGATTCATGACTTTTCCAAGGGTCAGTCAGTTATGTACTATGCGTCATTGTGGTTAATATTAATCTAGTTAATATTATTAAGTGTTGGTTTTTTATTTTTTATTTTTAAGGCTTCCATTATTTATAATCATTTTTACATTTGGATGAGGTTATTATGTTTGTATTTTCTACTGGTATGTTTCGGATGGAGTTTGGTAAGTTTGTGTGTGTGTTTAAATGGGTTCTAATAGAGCTGTGGTTAGATAGGTGTAATGTAAGGCGTCTGGATAGGCATGTAGTCGTGTGACCGATGTAATTATTTATGAATTCAGTTTGATTAGGAACACAGTTCCTTAAGGGGGATTTGAACTCATAGATAAAGTTTGTTCATTGTAATTTTGACTTAGCTGGTGTGTTGGTATTTTTGAGGATAAGGTTAGCTGTCTTAAATCTTTTATAGTAGACAATTAATTTGTTTTTTTTTATTTGCATCTATTTGGGTAGTGTATTTCTTATATTATATTTCTAAGTGAAGATTCAACTTGTTTGTAGTTGATGTGCATTTGTTTTTTGTAGAAAATATTTATGTAATCTTTGACTGGATGTTCACTATCGTTATTACTTACTTTGGGGAGAAATAGTCTAATTTGGTGGTCTATAAGGTAGTTAGGGAATCCACTGTTAATTAGTGTCGATAGGAGTATACGTCTAAACAACTATCAGTGTTGGTTTATGTATACATATAAATTGTGAAGTTTCTTTTGGATAATTTCATTTTGTCAGCCTTGAAGGTGAGTTCAAATTTGATAAAGTCTAGATTATGCTATGTTTGGATTTGGGGAGTTCTACTGTATTTTGAAAATGTATATATACAATTGGTAACATAAGTTTTATAAAATGTCTTTCAGTCCAATGTACCAAACTTCTGCAATGCAGTTAAAAGTCCTATATAATAACAATATCTACAATATACCAATATACACCCACACAAAGCCAAATATTTCAAAATTTATCTTGATACACAGTGATTTTTTCCTCAACTGTAGAATTTATCCAAACACTAATAAAGTAAATCCAGCCACCTCACAAAATACATCACAAAACAGGTCACATTGAATGCTATTATATCTGGCTTGGAAATAGCATTAAATGCTCATGAGTTTGTAACACAACCACAGACTTTTGAAAATGTATATATACTTCAGTAGCAGTCAATGTAATTTTCACTAAGTTGTATAAGTACACCTGCTGCAGTAGAAGGGTTAATAAAAGCGGCAAATAACTGGAGTGTCCTGAAAGTATTTGAACTCTGTATCCTTGACAAATAAACATCATATTACTATACCTAAATCAGTCACATTAAAATATAGATCAGTTAAAAGAGCAAAAGCAAAAACCAAAATGCATTTCGCCTGTAAATAACAATGCACGGTGTTAGTGCCCTTCTATAATTGCTGCGAATCGGCAACAAAAGAGTTTGCAAGTTATTCGTGCTACACCCTGTGAAAATGGTAACCTCATTTTCAGGACAATGTTGGCTAATGCCACATTCAGAGCAAAGAATACTTCTGAAAACAGCAAAAATAATCGTGTCCAATGCACCAAAGAGTATTTTGATTTGAGTTAATAGAAAAGTCATGGGTCATTAGATATATAAATTCTAAGTCATCTAGAAGGCATTCCACTTAAGTGAGGGGAATTTGAACAGGGTGCAAACTGATTATAGTACAGACATTTACCACTACCCTTTATGAGTAGCACATTAAAAAAAAATCAACAAGTTAACTGAATATCTATTTTCTATGAAGTCTTTTGAAACCAGATGTTAGGTTAAGTAATGTTTTCCGTTGTCATATTCCCCATCGGTGTGGATAATTATATGAAAAAAAAAAAAAAAAAGGATGAATATGCAATGAATTGTACAAAAATTCTTTGTTCACTTTAAACAATTTTCCCTAGATGTAGGGAAAAAAATTGATTTGCATACTAGCAGAAAGAGAAAATAAAAAATAGTCAGGTGTCTGAAAACATTTGCAAAGACATTTGGGTGGGGGGGTTGTCTGACATTACCCCATCTCATTCAGAATCCCTGTTATACAGGGTTATTCAAAAAGAATGAACCGATTTCATTACACAATATTTCAATAAGGAAAAGCAATAGAAAACTCCAGCCTAGTCACAAGTATTCTACTCACAATCAACTTTTATTTCTTGTCTTACAAGTCTTCAACCCGTGGCCACCACCTGCATCACGGGCAACATCAATGCAATCAGAGAATTCCTTCCAGACGGGTATCAGCATATCACGATCCACTGGGTTGATCACTGTTGTTATTCAATGTTTAAGGTCATTGAGGTTAGTGGGTAGCAGTGGAACATACATGCAATCTTTTACGAATCCCCACAAGAAAAAAATCACACACAGTGAGGTCTGGGGACCTTGCAGGCCAAGCACACAGGGCAAGGTCTTGGTAAGTACCTGAATGAGGCATAGTCTGTAAGGTTTCAAATGTAGATGTCTTCTTAGCATATGCCAGATAGTAGATTGAGAGATCGCAAACTCATGGCTAGCTCGATTTCTGGACTTCCATGGACTCCCCTCAAACGTAGCATGGATTCTCACCACTCATTCCTCTGAAACTCATAGTTGTCCTGGACTTTTTCTTTTACACAGACATCCACTCTATTGAAACTGTTTAAACCACTATTGAATGTTCTTAGGAGATGGTGGATTAATGTTGGATTGCCTTTGAAAAAGCACGCTGCACCATTACAACTGTATAACCCGTGGCCACCACCTGCATCACGGGCAACATCAATGCGATCAGAGAATTCCTTCCAGATGGGTATCAGCCTTTGAAAAAGCACACTGCACCATTACAACTGTATTTTTTTTTTAAATTAGAGAATGCAGAACATCTTTTGCTGAGGACTCACCATTCTGGAGGTAAACAAACAACTTAACGTTGCTGGAGATACAATGCGACTACAATGCCCCTATGGCAGCCATTCAAAACTTAGAAAACACCTCTTTCAAATGGTCACTGACTAATTCCTTGACGATGCTGGAGAACTGAAGTAATGTGTCATTTTTTTTTAATAACCCTGTATAATATAATAATTAGATATGAAAATGACTCCAACATGGTTGATGTTTTCTCTGTATTAAACACAATGTGAAACATACACTTATAAACTGGCAATTACTAGAAATTTACAACAGTTTAAAGTGACCAAAGACTTTTGCATTATATTATACACTCACAAATGCACTATAGGCCACAAATTTGGTGCCAACTTCTGGATTTCCAAGAATCACCTATAAATTGAAGGTTGCATGCCTTTTTCAAAACTAATTTACTCACCAAGGGCCAAAAGGACTTTCTCTTTCTGGAGCATTTTATCATATATTCAACAATATTAATGTAATTAATCTGTTACTGCGTAATGTTGCCTTAAGATTTTAGCTTTTTTTTGCCTAATCTACCTTGCTGGTTAATGGCAATCTTATAGCTGACAGATTTTAAACTTTAGGTAACCCACTCTCTAAAAAAAAATTGTACACCATGCACTAATGGGTTAAATAGTCTCATTATCATAGGTTAATAGGAGTTCAACCAAAGAAGATATGAAACTTACTAATAATTAAATTCAGAGTGTGCCCCCTTCCCCACCCCAAAAAAGAAATTGGGGCCTATTGTGTCTATATCTGTTTTCCTCATTGGACCCTAAAGATTTCCTCTGAAAAAGCATATGGCCACATCTGCAGTGTCAGCAACTGATTAGCTTGATTACAGAATGGAGTTGTCAGCCCCACACCCATCTCTCCTCATTTAACCAGGGTTGGGATTCCATTTTTTTTATGTCAGATGAACCGTCTCTTTGTTGGACTATCTTTTTTTATATTGTTAAATTGTTCCAAATTCTTTTGTTATGTAACCCTTGCCAAGTGAATGCAAGGCTAAAAATTAAAACCTGGTTTACCAATTCCTTTTGCTGCCTTAATAATCATTACGCCTACGGGGTTGTTCAGTTCTTTGAGGACATTTGCATGAATTTAGCAAAAGACACATAGGTCATGAAAGAAGCTTGAATAATCTTGAGACTCTTCTGGATACATCTACAGGCTGTTCCAAATGCTGCATCACCAATGATGACCTTGAGAAATTTTATATTCATTTACCAAATGGAATCATGTTTCTGCACGTGACAATATATTACAGTGTAACCCGGATATAAGAGAGTTGTCGGGACTGGAGAAGAAGTCTCTCATATCCGGGTTTGGTCTATTTTGTTTTATTAATACAGGCTCTAATTTGGGACCAGAGAAAATCTCTCTTATATACGTGTTTCTCTTATATCTGGGTTTCTCTTATATCCGGGTTTGGTCTATTTTGTTTTATTAACACAGGCTCTAATTTGGGACCAGAGAAAATCTCTCTTATATCCGGGTTACACTGTATTAAGAAATTTTATTGGTTGAATTATGGAAGATGATGTCATGCAAATTTTCCCTGGTTGCTATTTTACAAGCATACATTTTCTGCCAATTGTCGCATGACTTTTGGAACACCCTGTACTTAATGAATCTGTCATTAGCATTGCTGTCTGTTTCCGTACAAGCTCTGAAACTGCGACATGTCTGAATCAGATGATCTTTATCTATTCTGGATATTATGTACGTTATGATGGCCTTCTGAGATTTTATAATGTTATATAATTGACTTCCCTCTTATCTATGATTGAAGAGACAGGAGGACATATGTTTGGGGGGTGACATGATCATAGATATTGTAACTCATCCATTCTTGGGTTGCCTTTGCCTTAAGATATGGCATAGAGATTTGGTGGTAGCTGTACGGTCTTTCTTCGCTTATACTCTCTATCCAAGGCATCACAACCATTTTCAACACCTCCTTATAGTCATCAGCTTTGACCCTTAAGCAATGAAGAAAGAAGTGAGGAGGCATGACGTCTACCTCATTGTCCATGACTCCTAGAACTAACTTTGTGTGCATGACCGTTGGAATGTCCTTATTATCTCTGTCGTTTTTTTTGATTGGCTCTTTCATTCTGATCAAAGTTTTTTTCT
>OZ038501.1:64087767-64115267 GCA_964036315.1 Acanthosepion esculentum
ATGGCACAAAGAAAAAGAATCTTTCCAGAAATATCAGACTGACAACTAGATGTCACCATTTTACTGTTGAAATTGCTAGACATTCTATTCTGATAGTTTCTTTTCTTGCACTTCTCGCCTGTGGAATTCACTTCTGATTTCTTGCTTCCTTGCCACCAACAATCTTCAAAAATTTAATTTCAGCATTATTCGACAGCTTCTGTCTTCCTGAAAACTGTTCTTTTATTGTCCTTTTTCCTCACTAAAGCCTTCTCATTCTCTTCCACTCGCAATAACCCCTTGCCTCATAGTGGCATTATCACCTTGCTTGGGGTGAAGTGAATAAATATATATATCGCTATGTCCTAGCATACATGGAGAAACTATATTATGACTGTGATCTAGTATCCGCAGAACAGTAGTGTCATGTTACTTCTACAGAGCCAGCTCATATGAACACTTCAGAAATGAATGGGGAAAGGAACATCTCCAAAAATAGTCTCCTGTTGTACTAAGAGGAGGTGGGTTAATGTCCATCTCTGATGCCCGTGGTGTCCCAATATACAAGTGCCAGCGGAAGTCAACATTTTTTTGTTAGTAATCTCATGCATGTGCGGGATTCCCACTTTCATCTCAGTCATATGCTATATTTTGTTTGACTGGCTAAAGTAAATCTGTGAAGTAAACCACCTAAATTTTCCGTTGCCAAAATGTGGTTGAGCTTTCTAAACCTGGACAAATGACAAGTTGTAAACTCTCCAATGAAGAAGAACGGTAATATCAGCCATTTCCATATGTGGAAACATCTAGCACTCATTGGCTAACAACCAGTGCTACTTGTGTTACACATTTCTTTACTGCTTGGTTATCAGGCAAGGCTCAAAGAGTAGTATCTGTCTTTGAGTAGGTAAACTACATTTTATCTCTCAGCTTTCTTTGAACAGAATGCATCAAATAGTTGAAGGATGCCTGGTCCTGGGGATTCCAACCAGGTGGCGTTCCTCTATCATTCTAACAAAGAGGTAGGGTTGGTGGAATATTGTTGCCAGCTCGATGTTGGTTGCAGGGACCGAGCAATTTTTGGACTTCGCCCATGTGCATGTGCTTTAGCTCCCTTTTGTCTTGTGCCATATCCTATCACTGTGGGCAGACGAATCGTGAGGTTCCAGTAATTATCTCTCATTTGTCTGTCTGTCCTCAGAAAGATTACAACTGAATTGTGTCTCTGTCTTCAGCCAGAGTGAAACTGAAAATATTACTGAGAAGTGCCTGGACTCAGGGAACAGCTGCTTGCTGCAATATCTTCCTCATTGCATTAAAGATGGGGTAGCAGTATTAATATTGATGCCAGTGCAACCAACAGTTACCGAGGGTGGGTGGGGGTGCTGAGCTATTTTTTAAGCAGGCGCGAGGGTACATGCTAGAGCTCCCAACATTAAACTGACCTTGTGTCACATCTGTCTATCAAGGGATGGCAAGTAAATATAATCTGCCTACAAATAAACTAGATTTCATCTCTCAATTGCGTTTCTGTCTTCAGACAGAACACAATAAATAAATGAGGGATGCCTAGTCACCTAGTTCACCTCTGTGTCAGAAACTCCCTCATAGCACCAAAGAGGGAGGGTTGATGGAATATTGATGTCAGCTCGATGTTGGTTGCAGGGACCAGGCAATTTTTGGACTTGGCCCATGTGCATGCACTTGGGTTTCCCCAATTTAAACTAGCCTTGGACATAATCTGAAATCATAGGGACGTGTGTAAATACCAAGCATAGTACCTTATCTCATTTCTAATAGCAATATTAGCTATTTCCTTGGAACACTTTTCTTTACTCCCTGATATAATCAATGTGTAGTATCAGTTCTACTCATATCTAAAGACAATGGGGCACTTCACTTCCTGAAGACAATGGCAATATTAGCCATTTCCTTATCAGGAAACATTTGGAATTCATTGAGTACCTAATACAAGCAGGGACCCTAATAATTGGTGGGTAGGAATTCATATTCATGTCAGCATGATGTTGGTTGCAGGGACCAGGCAGTTTTTGAACATGGTCAATGCGCATGCATTTGGGTTTCCCCAATTTAAACTAGCCTTGGACATAATCTGAAATCATAGGAACGTGTGTAAATACCAAGCATAGTACCTTATCTCATTTCCAATAGCAATATTAGCTACTTCTTTGGAATGTTTTTCTTTACTCCTTGATGCAACCAATGTGTAGTATCTGTTCTACTCATATCTAAAGACAATGGGGCACTTCAACGTGGTGTAATAACTAACAAGCTTGTCTCGCAACATCAATTTATGACACTTAGAAAATCATTGGGCACCTCAGTGTGATGTAATAGTTAGCAAGCTGGTATCACTAGAACAATTACGACTGAGTAGTGAGATTGATCCTCACTGGGTGCCCCAGACTTTCAGCCTTTCGCCACATCTAAGTTATGCTTACAAAATCATGATCTCTGAACACAATGGTAATATTAGCCATTTCCTTATCAGAAAACATTTGGCATTCATTGAATACCTAATACAAGCAGGGACCCTAATAATTGGTGGGTAGGAACTTTTCTCAATATGTAATAGAGGAACCCTCTTTAAAGACAATGGTAATATTAGCCATTTCTTTATCAGGAAACACTTGGCATTCATTGAGTACCTAATACAAGTGAGGACCCTAATAATTGGTGGGTAGGAACTTTTCTCAATATGCAATAGAGGAACCCTCTTTAAAGACAATGGTAATATTAGCCATTTCTTTATCAGGAAACATTTAGCATTCATTGAGTACCTAATACAAGCAGGGGCCCTAATAATTGGTGGGTAGGAACCTTTCTCAATATGCAATAGAGGAATCCTCTTTAAAGACAATGGTAATATTAGCCATTTCTTTATCAGGAAAAATTTGGCATTCATTGAGTACCTAATACAAGCAGGGACCCTAATAATTGGTGGGTAGGAATTTTTCTCAATATGCAATAGAGGAACCCTCTTTAAGGACAATGGTAATATTAGCCATTTCATCTATCAGGAAACATTTGGCATTCATTGAGTACCTAATACAAGTGAGGACCCTAATAATTGATGGGTAGGAACTTTTCTCAATATGCAATAGAGGAACCCTCTTTAAGGACAATGGTAATATTAACCATTTCTCTATCAGGAAACATTTGGCATTCATTGAGTACCTAATACAAGCAGGGGCCCTAATAATTGGTGGGTAGGAACCTTTCTCAATATGCAATAGAGGAACGGTCTTAATAAAAGGGGTTTTGAAAATGATTTAAAAGTTATAAAGATTAGAATTTATGTAATTTATTTAAATTTATGAAATAATGGAACATGGTAATTCTGGAAAGAACGAAAATAAGTAACAAAACATGTTTTTAAACATTGCAATATGTGTCATGTCTCTTCACGACATTGGCAATCATGGCTCTCCACTATTCCTTGTTCTTAAAACTTTTTTTATTTTTGTTATCACTCCTAAACCTTGCTGCACCATCCCCTTACTCAAGCTCATTAGTTAGGTTATGTATTCTTTTCTCCCTGTGCTTCTTGCCTTCAATCTGTCCTGTGAATATCAAATTTTCCAAGCCCTCTTTCCTCATTAATTGCGCTAGAAATTTCAACTATCTCTTCCTGATGTCAATTATATTTTCCTTTTTGTTTCCATTGCATCTAGAAGTTCGTTGTTGCTTACATGTTTGGTCCATTGTATTCCCAGCAGAGAACCATATTTCTGTTGCTTCAAGTCTCTTTTCATCTGTGAGGAGATTGTCGAGCATTCGCTACCATATAGGAGGACTGATATTATGTAAGTGTTCAGTTCTCTTTTCTTTGTTTCTAATGAAATAATAATTTCTGTAATAATTGTTGTTTCTTTTTAGGCTATGAGAAAGGTGTGAAATTAATAAATGGAGTGGTCTTAATAAGGTTGGTGGGAGGGAGGAAATTTCCTAAATAAAAAAGAAAGAAAGATTATTCCATTCCCCCCACCCTCTCAGTTCTGTTAGCTGTGGCAAGAATAATACTTGGAAAAGATGAAAATGTTAAAAAATCTGTTTCCTATCCTATTGGGAACGAACTGATATGTTAATATCACAAGAGCAGGTTACAAAGGTCATACAATTGATTGGTTATTGAAACTGGCTGGCAACTCGAAGAAGCATAGAAGCAGAACAAGGTTCTGTATAAAAACAGGAAAATACTGAATGCATTCAGCAAGTCAATTTCTGCCATGTCCCTTCGGGATATTGCCGATCATAGCTCTCCACAACTTCCAGTCCTTTGTAGCTCTTAATAAATGTTATCTTTTTGTTTTTTCTCCTAAACCTTGTTCTGTCATCCATTTACTCAAGCTTGCTAAGTAGGTTATGCATTGTTTTTCTCTGTCCCTCTTGCTTTCAATCTGCCCTGTGAGTATCAGATTTTCCAAGCCCTCTTTACTCATCATGTGCCCTAAAAAATTTAAACTCTCTTTTCCTGATGTTTCATTTTCTCTAAAGCTTTGTCATTGCTCACATGTTTGGGCCATGCTATCCTCAGCATCCTCCTGTACAACCATATTTCTTCTGCCTCAAGTCTCCTCTTCATCTGTGAAAAGATTGTCTTTCATTTACTGCCATATATGAGGACTGATGTTACATAAGAGTTCAGTACTATTTTCTTTTGTTTCTAATGAAATTTTTCTGTTTCTAAATACTCAGCTTAGCTTTTGGAAGGCATCTTTGGCTATCCCGATGCTCCTTTGGATTTAAGTGTCACTCTTTCTGTCCTCTGTTAAAACACTTCCCAGATATTTCAGTTTTTGTATTTGTTTGATTTTGGCATCTCCAATTTGTAATAGGCAATCGGTAGGGGTGGGGGTCAATCAGGGAAGAGAAGATGCAAATATTTTGGAAAAAGTTAAGGTTTTCTTCATTCCGTCTCTTGAAATGTAGAAAATTCCAAGAATTTTCAATCAGCAGATAAATGCTGACTAGTCAGAAAGCAAATTCTGTTAAATGCAGAAGGAATAATATTATAAACAGGAACTATGATAATCAATTAATATATTTAGCTACAGATGCATAAATTAAAATAAAATTCAATACAGATAGCACGCTTACATTTTCGCAGGCAAATTCATTGCAAAATGAACCTGGTCAAAGGTTCCAGGCGACCTCTAAGTCAATAAAGCTATTAAAAAGGCCGAGAGAGAAAAAATCTCAGATAGTCATTCCTATTCTGGGTGACCATGAAAAAGTACAGATTGTTACTTACACCGCTGTTTCATTTGATAAACTAGTGGGTGGAGGGTTGTGAAGAGGATATATTTTTTTTTTTTTTAAATTACTTCACCCCAAGTGACTGCAGGTCTCTATGAGTATTCACCATTTTTCTCCCTACTCTTTTGTGCTTAAATAAAAGTAATGTCTGGAATAGCCAGGCCAGTGAGAATTTTTCAACTTTTAAAATAAGCATGCTGGTTCAAATATACATTCTTTTTTTTTTTCACCCTGATAAAAGAAAGCAATAAAGCCACAGAGGTTACTGAGTGTTAGAGAATATGAGAAAAATACTATTAAAGAGAGAGGACAATAAAAGAATAAGAATTAACAAGATAATAGATAATGATTGACATTGCATTTAAATTTTTGAAGATCAAAGTTAACTGGGAAGCAAGAAACTGAAAAAGTTCCACAAGGAAGAAGTGTGAGAGAAGAAACTGTTAGCACAGAACTTACAGTTACATCATGCAATTTCAACTGTAAAATGATAAGACCTAACTGCCAATCATGTAATTTAGTGCTTAAATTCATAAAGTCTATGTATCATAGAAATAAGTTCATCATACATCACTAAATCTAATAAGTGATGATAAGGCACACACACACACACACATATATATATTGTGTATTTGGGTAGCAATCCATCTTTTATACAAGTTTAATTAGAGATAACTGATAAGGTATTGTGATTAAGCTTTTCTTGCGCTTGTACAAGTCTTTTCTGGACATAAAGTGTGTAAAAACTGTCACAATGTCTCATATATCTGAGCGCTTTCAGCTATTCTATTAGCTGTTATTAAGGATGTTTTTTAACTGGATCTATATATATATATATATACACACACACACATACATACACAGAGGATGCGATGGATAAATTGCCGTCTAAATTATGCAAAAATGAAAATAAAATTGACATCATATTTTAACCGATATATTTACCAAAATGATACAAAAATATCTTGAGATAAATTGTCATCTAAATTACGTAAAATGAAAATAACACTATCTCATTTTAACGCATATATTTACCAAAATTACACAAAAATATCTTGAAATACTAAAGAGTAAATTTATTCAATAAAATCACCAATGGTTTCAACCACTGCCTCCAGGTTACTTTGGAATCTGCTTCAACTCTCCTGCACAGTCTCCTTCTTTAAGCTTGTGAATGCTGCCATAATCCTTGCCTTCAGGTCATCTTTGGTGTTACAAGGAGTTTTATTGGTCTCTCGTTCAACTGCACTCCACACCTAATAATCAATGTAGTTGCAGTCTGGGGAGTTAGGTGGCCAAGATGTAAGGGGTGATGTGGTTGAAGAAATTATCTGACAGCCATGACTTGGTTCTCCTGCTTGTGTGGCATGGTGCAGAGTCCTGTTGCCAGACATAGGGTCTTCCAGCAGCCACCCTCTTGGCGCAGGGAAACACTACATCCTCATACTCAAATATTAGCGATAGTTTTTTTTTTTTTTTAAATTAGTGGCAGAATTCCTATTTTTGGGGAGATGAAAGATGAAATGGTGACCATTGATAGGTATCATGAAAGTATTTCAAGAAAAAGCACAAAGAAGATAAGTTACGTTTGTGGAAGTCAAAATGCCAGGTCAGAACTGAACAACATTCTTCTTTGGATTTTGATACTTATATGCTTTAGATTACATGCAGTTTTAGACTTGGTAAAAAAATGGAGGGAACTATACATTTTTAGACTTGGTAAAAAAATGGGGGTAAGTATGGAGGTTTAGACTTGGTAAAAAATGGAGGTAACTATACATTTTTAGACTTGGTAAAAAATGGGGAAAGTATGGTGTTTTAGACTTGGTAAAAAATGGAAGAAAGTATGGAGTTTTAAACTTGGTAAAAAATGGAGGTAACTATACATTTTTAGACTTTGGCAAAAAAATGGGGGAAAGTATGGAGTTTTAGACTTGGTAAAAAATACATGTTTAAGCTTCATAAAAAAATGGGTATAAGTATGGAGTTTTAGATGTAGTAAAAAATGGAGGTAACTATGGAATCTTAGTATGTTGATTTCATGTGTGCTTTATAAAAATGTTACAGGAAGTGTGGTTTCTATCAATGATATCTTGTCAACTATGATCTTGAAAATTTTAAAATGTAACTTGAATCATTATCTTTTTTTTTTTTATATCTCTTCTTTTATTGTCCTCTGCTCAATAATGTCTACTCATTCTTTTTCACTCTCAGTAACCCCTTGCATCTTAGTAGATTTTATCATTTTGTTTGGAGTAAAATGATTAAATCATATTTTTTTAAATTAAACCATACATGCATTCAATATCTTAAAACTCCATAGTTCTCCCTTTCCAAAATAAAGTGATCAATTATTGAAATATCCCCCAAGTCTAAAATTGAATGTAATCTAAATTCTATAAGTGGCAGTGTTACAGACTGGCCTACTTTTGATTGGAAAGTTGCCAAAAGAATCTAGCAATATGATTGGCTACAAAGACTCACCTTTTTAACCTTTTTGTCAAAGAGCCAGAAAGTTGGTGCAGAAGTACGTGCCAAGCGCAGAAACCAATGTTTACAGAGATCCCAAAAGACAGTTTTATAATGTGAAATCCTAAACTCACTGTATGATAAAAGTAACAAAAATTTTGCCTAAATTATTAGGGCAATAGACCCAATATATTTGCTGAATCAACTGTTCATTCATTAAAGTTTTTTAAACTATAAAATATCTCCATTTCCTTTAGAATAGTTATCAATAAGTGAGAATTTATGTTTTGGAAAATTAAAAAAAAAAAAAGCTTAAACAATTGTCCAGTGTTTGAGGTGCAAAGTTGAGACCTCCTGCAAGCTAATTTAATCACCGTTCAACGTCATAGCCTATAATTTTACCTCAGCCATTTCTATCTAGCCTGACATTATAGTAACTGTATTGTCATAGTTAATAGGAGGCATAGTGGAGTAATGGATGGTGGCTCAGATTAATTAATCGGAGAGCCGAGTTCAAAATCCAGTTGAATCCATTACATTTACTTAGGTGCTAATACCTTTGGGAAAGGTATGAATCTTCTTCTCCCTTCAATTAAAAAGTTAAAAATTTGACCCTGATAATGAACGATGACGTTCGAAAGTACTTGGTTGTCTTCTGGAAAGTATATATATCAATATAATTTTGAAATAAAAAGTCTCATTCGAAAATATGAGAAAATACAAAAGAAAATCAGCAGGACTAAGTTGTCTTTGGCGTTTAATACGTGTTTAAAAGAAAGGATGCTGCCTAAGTACACACACACATATATATATATATATATATATATATTATATATATATGTATGTATGTATGTGTATGTGTGTATATATATATAAGCATAATATTTAAGAGAAGTTATCCTCATCTTCATTGCCATATTCACAACGTTTCAGCTGTTATATGCTCTGGCCTTTTCAGGTGATTGAATTTTTTAACTGAACCTGGGGTAGATTGTTCTAGTTCCAACTGTCATGCCTCTTCCAGATGTCTCAGTTATTTCCCTTTAACTCAACTCTCCGTTTTGGTTCACCACTGCTGTGGCCTGGTATTGAACATTGTGAATATGGCAATGAAGATAACTGTTTGAATAATGTAAATAATGCAAGTAATCATGATACCACATCTCAGAGATATAGACAGATATTCAATATATATATATATATATATATATATATAGTCAAACCTAATGAGCCAGACACACCTACGAAGGTTTCACTTAGGCAGATCGTCAGGGTCGGCTGGCTCCTGACGATCTGCCTAAGTGAAACCTTGGTAGGTGTGTCTGGCTCATTAGGTTTGACTAGGTTTGCTCTACGCTTGTATTGAGCTCTTTACTTAGTTGTTTACTCGTATCGGGGTTTTTTCTTTGAGCCTTGAACCTGTATCTGTGCGATTACTTTCGACAGACTTTCATGTTCCTGGCTCTTTCTTTTTTTAAAACCTTTTTTTCCTTCGTGATTGATTTGGCTGTTGTTAAATCAAGAGTTCGAAGGTTTTTCGACACGAGTATAGTTACCTATATATATATATATATATATATATATATATATATATATATATATTGGTTAGTGTGCCAGCTAGTTTATGTGGCACTCTGCCTATTCCTGATATAATGGGTTTCATCAGGATGTCCAGTTTATGTATTTTTGGTAATCTGTAAAGTGGATGTTTTCAGGTGGTGTTTAATGAGATTTAGCCAGGAATTGTCATTTTTTTTTAGTAATTTCTTGCAAAAATTTTAACCCCACTTCTTGGTACAATTAGCTCCCTACACACACACACACACGCACATATATATATATATAATTACTTTTATAACTTCTCTTAAATATTATTTTATTATTTACATAATTTAAATTCCTTGATTTCATTGCAAACAAGGCAAGCAATAACTGAGTAGTACTAGATGTGAACTAGACAAGATAACTCTAGAATCCACTGTGTATGCTGCTACTGCTGTACAAAAATTAAGGTATGTTAGTGCAATCCAAATTTATTCTCGTTAGGATGATACATTTGTCATTACAATTGATTCCCAAAAATTGAAATTGTGACACTAATAAAAGGAAAGGGTTAAATTTAGAATATGAACTGGAATGGATGAAAATGGTTAACAGTACAGAATAACATATAAACTGAAATAAAGACAAAAAGGGCAGATCTGAGAGGAATGACTTTATTGGTTTTGAGAAAAGATATTATCAAAAGGCTATCTGGAAGATATAAACCCACAAGGGCTGATGAGGAATAATGAAAATATTCAAAGTCAGTTGAGAATTTTGAAAACAAAAGCAGAAATGGAGAAGTTGATTTATGTCTGCTTACTAAAGTGGAAGTTACAAAGGAAAACATATCTCATAATTGCCAGATGAAAGAAAGGGTCAATTGAGAGATAATATTTGGTAATTTTGAAGATGAAGGTAGAATTGAGAAATTGATTTATGCCTGTCTGTCAAAGAGTGGGAATGTAAACAAAGTGAGAAATAGGATTTTTTTGAGATAGGGAACGAACCTATAAGGGTTCATAAGTACGATTAAGCAAACGAGACATGAAGACAAATATTTACTATTAGCAGGTCAAAAGAAATAGCTGGTAAATCTCTGATTTTATAAACAAGACCAGGGGCCTGAGAAGAAAAAATTTTGTTGAAAATTTAGATAATTACAATTAATGACTAAAAGTTAAGACTGCCTTTTCGTCTATGTGGTTTAAAAATCGGATTTGTCAAAGAGACAGCTGAGGTGGCAGGCTTAGATGAGATACTAAGAGAGACAGGGGAATTACCTATGCTCATTTTGAAGTAATGGTGCAAGGCATAAATAAGTGAAGGAATGAGTTATATAGGCAGGCCAATACCTGCAACCACTAACTGTAGAAAGAAGGGATATCCCAAATTTGGAGAGATAATTAATATTGCGAACCAGACAACAAAGAATTCTTGTTCAAATTGATAGAAAAATTGGAAGAACCCCCCAAATTCCCAAACACTGTCAGCCCCCACCTCAGTCTTGAGTAAAAGTCAATATAAGCAGAACACTTAAGCAACCCAGGCAGAGAGAAAGAGAGAGAGAGAGAGAGAGATGAGAGACACTGGTGAAGGGCAGACAAAAAAGTGACTGAGATTCATGTGACTTGCTGTTGAGAAAATCCCTGACTTTGGACCCTGTTCCAAAAATTAGCACCAATAGGCAAAGTATCACTCAAGAGATTTTAGTGGGAACAGTTAATTTTTGTAAAAGAAAGAATTACATAAACCAAATTGAAAATTAACCTGAGCAATTTTTGCATTTTTATTTTGTCTGCGAAGACATTTCGATTTTTCTCCCTATGATAACATAGCTTCACTGTGGTTTGAACCAACGCTACAATTACTGATGATACTCAATCCCTACCAGCTCAAAAAACACAACGTGGACAGAGCAAGGTGTGGACCGACTGCTGACCAGCGATAGTATGAATCAGCATGGGATTGTCTTTGCAATCAACTTGTCCTATGTGGCATGTGACAAGGGTAATATCATCTAGTCACTACTAACCAGATTGAATTAGCATCAACTAAGGTGTGTCATATTATAAATTACATATAACTCAAAATATTAATTATCATTATCACAGAGGAGAAAAAACATTTTTTCCTTTAATCCACTGTGTACATTTCCATTACTGTGAAAAACTAAGGTATGTTAGTATCCACCAAATTTATTCTTACTTGCCAGGTATGATTAGTAGTTAGGGTGATATATTTGTTATTACTGGTGGTTCCCCAAAATGGAAATTACTTATGACTCAAACTAATGTATATACATGTCATGTAAGGTATAACTAATGTATATACATGTCAGGTAATTTGAGAGTGTAATGAATTTGATCTTCACTGAGTTCCCCATTACTGTGGCCTTATGCCAGACTATGCTAAGCTTAGTAAATAAGTATACATAAGTAAACAATAAATAAGTATACATAAGTAAACAATGATGCTAGATATAGGTCTGGTGTGCATGGACTTATGTCTGGTTTATACTAGAGTCAAAAATGCCTACTTTACATCAGTGTCAAAAAGGTAGACAAAGATGAGGTTTACAGTAAAAAGGCAGATATATATCTGGCTTATACTCTGTTCAAAGATGGTAGACTTACTCCCTGTAGATCACCTGGATCAGCATACAGGACCAGGGTATGCGGACATTTGACTGAGGGACATTTCACCGAACGGACATTTGGCCGAAAATGTAGTGGCACACTTACACGTATGTCACACTCTTTATCGTAATGTGCTACATATATTTATATAATTAAAAAATTTTTTTGACAGGCTTTTTTAAAAATCTATTCTGTATATATTATATTTTACTTCAAATATTACTGTAAGATAAGTATTTTGAGAAAAAGCACATTTTACTACACCAAAAATCTTAAGCTTTTATGATATGAAAGATCTTTCAATTTCACTTTTAATCTTAAAGGGATGAACTAGCTTTTGTCTTACTGTTAAATTCGAATTTAAATAATTAGGTGTT
This sequence comes from Acanthosepion esculentum, assembly GCA_964036315.1. NCBI lineage: Eukaryota > Metazoa > Mollusca > Cephalopoda > Sepiida > Sepiidae > Acanthosepion > Acanthosepion esculentum. The sequence continues at coordinate 64,100,054 of OZ038501.1, forward strand.
ATTTTTTACCCAAGCACACTCAAATATTTTTAAAAATACTAAATAAGAAAACTTTAAACTTTAAATTTAGTAATTTAATTACTTGAAATTTAGTGGTAATTATTAGTCCTATTCTACATTATAATACTGCTAATTAAAATACTTGTTATTACTTTGTTACTATTTTTACTTGTACTTTTTTTGGCCTCTCAGCCAAATGTCTGTCAGCTAAATGTCTGACCATGAGGACCAGATGGCACAATGGCTGAAAGGTTGCGTTTACAACAACAGTCTGCATGTAAATAGTGCAAATAATGATAATTCTTCAAACATAAATTACAATTATAAATATAAGTGACCTTCTTGTTTCCAATTTCCTTAAAACTTCTCTTGTTGCTTACACTTGTTGTCCATGGTATTCTTAAACAATCTTCTGGAGAATGACATTTCTGTTGCTGCAAGATGTCAATTACACTGTTTAAAAACACAAAGTGTCTGCTAAAAATATGACATTTATAATAATAAAAAAAATTTAATTTTTTGTACATTGTTAACTTTGGTACAATATGGATTTATTTTTTAAGGCCTTGAAGAACACAAGCACAATGTCTTGATTCTGAAAACTAAGATCATGAATTTTTGCCTATCACAATGAATATGCATTCTCTCAAAGAAGCACTTTGCCTGGATCACCTTTTGGGAGCGAAGCTCAATACAGACCTCAAGTGGAATTCATACATATGATCCGTCACTGAAGATGTTGCAAGAAATGGTCAATTCCCTGTACTGCATATCAGGAGGAGTTAGATACTTATTGAAGTATCCGATTCCTCCTGCCACACTCTACCTGTATAATAGCCAAATCAGGCTGAAAATAGAGTACTAAGGGCTATATGTGGACTGGCACTGCCCAGTCCTCACTGTCCAGTCATGATAGAGTTCAAAAGCATTTACGCAGCCTTGTGGGTGATTAATTTTTTTCTACCCAGCACTGGGCTGGGGGTGAACCACCTTCATCCCCTTCACATTCCATTAGTAAGAAGTTCTAGACAAACAACCTCTTCCCACATACCATTATTTTGTGGAACCAACCCCCAAAAGGATGCTTTTCCCACCACTGCAATCTTAACCTGCTCAATTCTAAGATTAACTGTCACCTTTCACACATCTTCTTTTGCCCTTAACCCTGGAGGGAGTCATTGGGGCACCAACGTGCTCAGCTTTCCACCATTCTTCTCCATCTGTCGCAGTTGTGCGCCAGAGCCCGAGTCTCCGTGAATGGTTTCTTGGTGTGCTCATCATGTGGTATGTCTTGGGCATTTCAACCTGGCAGAGCCCATCCCTCTCTATATCCTTTCACACATATCCTCTTAAATTGTCTCTCATATCTCTTACTTACACAGCAAAACTCCTTCAGTCATCCTCTACCTCGAGTGGCTCTTGAGCCTCGTGAAGGGTGAACACTACTAAAAAAAGTAGGTTGAATAATAATAATAATAATAATAATAATATTAAAAAAAATGTATAAAAGAAAGCAAAAGATGTTTGCTTTTCTGGAAACCACCTTTCACACATCTTCTTTTGCCCTTAACCCTGGAGGGAGTCATTGGGGCACCAACGTGCTCAGCTTTCCACCATTCTTCTCCATCTGTCGCAGTTGTGCGCCAGAGCCCGAGTCTCCGTGAATGGTTTCTTGGTGTGCTCATCATGTGGTATGTCTTGGGCATTTCAACCTGGCAGAGCCCATCCTTCTCTATATCCTTTCACACATATCCTCTTAAATTGTCTCTCATATCTCTTACTTACACAGCAAAACTCCTTCAGTCACCCTCTACCTCGAGTGGCTCTTGAGCCTCGTGAAGGGTGAACACTACTAAAAAAAGTAGGTTAAATAATAATAATAATAATAATAATAATAATATTAAAAAAAATGTATAAAAGAAAGCAAAAGATGTTTGCTTTTCTGGAAACCACCTTTCACACATCTTCTTTTGCCCTTAACCCTGGAGGGAGTCATTGGGGCACCAACGTGCTCAGCTTTCCACCATTCTTCTCCATCTGTCGCAGTTGTGCGCCAGAGCCCGAGTCTCCGTGAATGGTTTCTTGGTGTGCTCATCATGTGGTATGTCTTGGGCATTTCAACCTGGCAGAGCCCATCCCTCTCTATATCCTTTCACACATATCCTCTTAAATTGTCTCTCATATCTCTTACTTACACAGCAAAACTCCTTCAGTCATCCTCTACCTCGAGTGGCTCTTGAGCCTCGTGAAGGGTGAACACTACTAAAAAAAGTAGGTTGAATAATAATAATAATAATAATAATAATATTAAAAAAAATGTATAAAAGAAAGCAAAAGATGTTTGCTTTTCTGGAAACCACCAGCCATCCTTTGAAAGGTTGAACGCACTATGAGACAAGCGATCTAATAATCGCTTTCTCTCTTTACACCAACCACCTATACAAAATAGAACTTCCATAACCTTCCACAACCTGTTCAGTTAACTCCAGAGAGGATATCTTTGACTCCTTACTCTCCCTCCCATTTGCTGGTTTGCCCATCCTTTCATTCCATCCGTTCAATGAATTCTAATCTTTGATTTATGTTTAAAAAAAATAATGAACCTGTGCAACCAACTGCCAACATGTTTGAAGGTATAATCAAGATGTTCAAGAAGGATTGGTGTACGGTGGGGGGGGGTAGTTTGAAAGGAAGAACAAAAGATTAAATTGGGAGTGAAGTGCTCAGTACAAAGCAGGGTGGAGAAAAAAAAAAATAAGGGTCTTGTCATCTCTTTGTTCATTTGGCCAGCTGTTAATGTTAAAGCTATATCTCCCAATATCTGCCCTCCCAACTACCCACAATAGGTCGGCCTCAACCACCACAACTAATGACTGCACTTATTAACCCGGCACGAGCGGGAATTTCAACCCGTTTTACAATGAGAGCAGAAATTTCTAGGTCAGCCAAGCAGAGTGTTGACCCTTTAAGCTCTTAACAAAACTTTGTTGACCTTTACCTTCTGTCCGGAACAAGATATTAGCCGGACAGCTGCCATGGATTTCAATGGCTCATTGCCCCCAAATCCCCGATAACGAATGTGAGTGTTTAAATGATTTACAGTGCATTCATATTCGTTATGGGGGATTTACAATCAAATGCGGATATCGGGGAGGGGGTATCGGCCTGTTAACATTTGGGTAATTAAAAGCCAATACTCGAAGAAAAAGAAATAAATTTTGATTTCGATCGGTTGGCGGTGGGGAACACCCACTAAGAGATGTCTTTGTCTTCTAATTATGTTTTTCTTATAATCATTTCACACGAAGCAAGATGGTAATGCCACGGAGACGCAAAGAGTTACTGGACTGAACTGGGAGTGAAAGAGAACGAGAAGAGTTTTTAGAGAGGGAAAAGCACAATAAAAGAGTAGGATTCAGGAAGATAGATGCCAATTATTAACATTGCATTTAAATTTTTGAAGATTGTAGGTGGCAGGAAAGCAAGAAACCAGAAGACATTTCCACAGGAGAGAAAAGAAACTGTTATAGAATAGAACATACGGTTGCATGAGGTAGTTCAAAAGTAAAACAGTGAAATCTAGTTGCCAATTTAATAGTACGCTTCATATTTGACTTTTTTTTCTCCACCCCTTAGCAAATGCGGTCTGTTGTAATGGGTAATTTACAGTTTAAGCCCCGCTCTCAGTTTTTATTAAAAATTTCCCGAATAGTTACATTTAGGTGTAAATTTACATGCTTGATTCGAAAATAACAATTAAATTTTACTAAAATCTACCGTTTTGGAGTAATCGACAATAAAAGTTCGGACTCATTCGCGTCGGGTCCGTCCGTCATTACTGACGTTGTTTTCATACGTTCACTTCGAGTAATCATGCGCGAAAGTTTACTCAATTAACGCCCTTTTTACTAATCTTACCCTGAATTACTGCGCAACAAAACCAAAAGAAGTCTTTAGTTTAGAGACACTTTTGAAAGTGAAGCTTGTATTAAATTTTTGTTGGTAAATTTGTTTAAGTTATTTAGAAAAGCAATGACAAGTGTTGTTGTTTTTTATAGTGAAGCTTCTTTTTTTTTTTTAATAGTAATTTAAGTTGAATTTGAAAACTCAGAGTAACAATCACTCGGAGCGAGAAATGGCAAGAACTTGGAGTGATTTACTTACAAACAAGGATAGACTTTTTCTTTCTCTCGTTTTTTTAAATAGTTCTTTGTGCCGTCGCTTTGCTGACGACGTCAAGACGATTAACTTTCAAATCTAAATTGTTTTTCCATTTAAAATACTATATTTATTAGAAAATAAATTAAATTTATTTAAATATAGGAAGTATAAAGAAAATTTCAAAGGGCCACACTCTTTTCTTGTTGCCCAGGGCATAGCCCTCGAAACATAGATGTCCATTTCTTATGTTATATTTCTCTGAAATTAGAAACTCAAAACAAATTAGGAAATGTAAGTAAGGAGAATATACAGTGTAACCCAGATATAAGAGACCCGGATATAAGGGATGTTTTCTCTGGTCCCAAATTAGAGCCATACTTACCTAAACAAAATAGACCAAACCCGGATATAAGATATTTCTTTTCCGGTTCCGACAACTCTCTTATATCCGGGTTACACTGTAATTGAAAAAAATACGAATACAGTGTAACCCGGATATAAGAGAGTTGTCGGGACTGGATAAGAAGTCTCTTATATCCGGGTTTGGTCAATTATATATACATTAACACAGGCTCTAATTTGGGACCAGAGAAAATCTCTCTTATATCCGGGTTACACTTACAACATGAATGGCCATTTTTACGTACTTTTTACTACCCAGTAATCTCAGAAATTAAAAATATTTTAAACATATTTATTGAATTTTGGGTACTTTGGCTTTATTCGTCTTACAAAAATACTTGTGGAAATGTTAGAAAATTACGAATAAATTTTAAATTTACTATAAATACCTCTCTCATTTTCTCAGCTGATAATGTCATCCGTATTTACAAAAATCAACACGTTTAAACACGGATAAAAAAAAAATTAAAACTCTTCTTAAAATATTATTGAGGGTTGTTGAATTGTAGTGAGCTTTTCCATTTATGATTAGTAAGTATTGTTTTAATTTAATAACGATATCACTTGGCCACTAAAAATTAATACAGAATTTTAAAGGATTTGGAACTGAAAAGTTTATAAATTATACAAATTCAAATTTTAAAAATGAAAATTAATTATACATTATTTTATTTATAAAAGCAATTAAAAATTTTTCTCATCAATAATGTGTTAGTTTTATTGTTTTTTTTATTTTATAATTCAGAGCAGATTTTCTGTAAATGGGGTCCAGTTTGAACAAAAGAATCCAATGATTTAAATTCTCATTCACATTAAGTGATAAAAAAAAGAATTCCTCGATATTTCATAAAATTAAATAGAGTGTAACAGATATATATACAGTGTAACCCGGATATAAGAGAGTTGTTGGGACTGGAGAAGAAGTCTCTTATATCCGGGTTTCTTTTATATACGGGTTTGGTCTATTTTGTTTTATTAATACAGGCTCTAATTTGGGACCAGAGAAAATCTCTCTTATATCCGGGATTTATCTTATATCCGGGTCTCTTATATCCGGGTTACACTGTATATAAAAATAGATTTTCTAAAAAAGGGATAAAGAGTACACCCCTAGTGACTCTATGAACTCATCTAATACTATAAAAAAGAGTTCCACGGTATGAGGTCATTGGTAGTCATATTGGAGTCAATCTTTATACTAACTATACAGGCATATGGCAATAGCCCAAGCATTAGATATAGAGAACACTTTAAAGAATTATATTATACCAAGTACGAGTGTGTGTTATAAAAATAACCTTTACCATAGGATGTTATGATAGTTGGTGATGAGGATGCTCAAACACAAACATGGTATAAAAAGCACAACTTTATAACTGAAGTTATAATAGTTGGTGATGAGGATACACAAATAAGATAAAAAATTGCAGCATTATAATGAGTTTTAATAGTTGGTGATGAGAGTGAACAAGCCTGGGATAAATTCACAGCATTATAACTGGAGTTATAATAGTTGGCAACAATTACTCGGTCATAAGTGCAGTATAAAAATCACAACATTATAACTGGAGTTATAATAGTTGGCAACAATTACTCGGTCATAAGTGCAGTATAAAAATCACAACATTATAACTGGAGTTATAATAGTGGGCAGCCAGATTTTCGAAATTCATACATGTTCAACAGAAGTTACAAAAATTTCAACCATGTTGGTTTAAAAAAGATTTCTTTGCGGATATCGAGAAAATTTTGGCTTTGATAGTTAAAATTCAACAACAGCAGAAACAATAACAACAAAATACCCAACAGTTGCTACCGTTACAAAAATAACAAGAGTTGTTGGAAGTGATTTTGAAGAAAACTTCTTCAACATCTCTTATGCCAGACATGGTGCAAAACACTGTATAAAAATTTGTATACAATACTAGCGACAGACAGACTTTTGCTGCATATTTTCGCAGACTGGGAAAGAAGCGCAGTGGCTGGGAAGGAGATAAAAAAAACAGGTTGTTGTTAAGAAAAATAGCTTCAATAGATTACAAAAAGTACAGCAATTATATTTTACCAAGAAAACCAGGTGAAATAGGGTTAGAAGACACAGTACACATTCTGACGAAAATTGGACAAGTGCTCTCTGTTCCATACTCACAGGAAGTGTATGAACGTAACTAAAAAAGAGCATGAAGATTTCATCACATATGCTGCTACCATCAACAGAGAATACGAACAATTTAAACTAAAGGAAATTACTCTTGATATGTTCAAGGCATCAATTTTCATGCAAGGATTAACAGCAGAAAAAGATGCTGAAGTAAGAACGAAAATTTTAGCAAGGATTGAACATAATAATAACATTACGCTACAGGAAATAGTTTCTGATTGCCAAACAATGTTAATTCTGAAGCATGATGCTGAAAAATTTCAGAATAAAAAATGTTCATCGGTAAAAGCTGAGGAAAAATGCACAAAAAGTAATATAAAACCTTATTTCAGATTCTGTCTATATTTCTGAGATGAGGTATTATGTACAGTATTTGCATTAGTGGGACTATTGTCCTCATCTTTGTCGCCATATTTGTCACAACAACATTTCGGCCGTTGTACGCTCCGGCCTTCTTCAGGTGGTTGGAATTTCAAACCAAACCCTTTATTTCGATCACTGGGGTAGACTGACATCCATCAAACATGGCTCGTGGAACTAGAACAGTCTACCCCAGTGATCGAAATAAAGGGTTCGGTTCGAAATTCCAACCACCTGAAGAAGGCCGGAGCATACAACGGCCGAAACGTTGTGACAAATATGGCGACAAAGATGAGGACAATAGTCCGACTAATGTAAATACTGCTTATTTCAGATGTTGAAAATTACGTCTTGGGAAAGATTGTCCATGGAAAACTGTAGAATGCTATAACTGTGGTAAAAAAGGAAAACAGTTTTTTTAATTCTTTCTTTAGTTTTTCGCTATGACTTTTCAAAATTTGTTGCTTGTCCACTTAGATTTTTACAATTAGCATTTTTCAGCAAATCCCACAGTTCGAATTCTTCCATCCAGTCCATACCGAATAGATTTGTCGCATTTTTAGAACATAAACTTTTCTTTTTACCTGCTTATTTTGAAAATAAACGTCACATGTTAATTCTCCCTACCAAAATAATTTCTCACCAGAAACTGAAGTTACGACATTGTAAGTCCTTTTTAATAAAAGTTTACCCATTTCTTTCCATGTGGTTTACTATTGAAATGTCACTACCAGTATGCAGTAACGTTTTACACACACATTACCAATTTGCATGTTAACAAATTTTCTTTTCTTTCATGTACCTATTTTTTCTGTCGCAATATTGGGCATGAATTTCTTCCTGCAAAAATCTTTTCTTGGTTTAGTTCTGCAGTGTGATTCGATATGTCCTTTTTTATCACAGTTATAGCATTCTGCATTTTTCCATGGACGGTCTTTCCCAAGATATAATTTTTTACATCTGAAACAAGGTTTTAAATTCCTTCTTGTGCATTTTTCGTTAGCTTTTACCAATACACGTTTTTTATTCAGAAGTTTTTCAGCATCATGCTTCAGACTTAACATTGTTTGGCAATCAACCACTATTTTCTGTAGCGCTATGTCTGTATTAGGTTCAATCTTTGCTAAAATTTTTGTTCGTACTTCAGCATCTTTTTCTGCTGTTAGTCCTTGCATGAAAATTAATGCTTTGAACGTATCCAGAGAAATTTCCTTTAGTTTAAATTGTTATATTTACTAGTATATACTTAATAGCTGTTATATTACATTGAGCACCAGAACTCCATGTGCGATATTTTATTTATATATATATATATATATATATAAAGGGTGTTCCAATAACTTGGGCCAATTTTCAATGTGAATTAAGTTTTAGCATCTAATGATTTTTTTCTTTTTCTTTCAGATTTGGTGGACATTTGGGTGATGTTATTTTTCACACATAATTGCCATGACTTAAATAACATGATCCAATAGAGAAATAAATAAATTTTCACCAATAACACTGATTTATTTACTGCTGACTTTGACTTGTTTTAATCAAACACACAATATATATATATATATATATAGAGAGAGAGAGAGAGAGAGTAAACATAATAAATCCATTGGTATATAATCTAAGTGGATCCTAGTAATATAAAATATTTTTCTATTAGATTTGGTGGACATTTGGCAATATTATTTTTCACACATAACTTGCCATAATTAAAATAACATGAGCCAAGAGAAATAAATAAATTTTTACCAATAACACTGATTTATTTACTGGTGACTTTGAGCTGTCTTAATGAAACATCCTTTATATACACACAACCACCCATGCATTATATATATATATATTTATATATACACACACACACACACACACACACGCACGCATTATATATATATATGTATATATATATATATATATATATATAAACACACACACACACACACACACACACACACACACGCATTATATATATATATATATATATATATATATATATATATATATATATACACACACACACATACATACCCACACATTATATATATGTAGATATGTAAATATTGTTGTTTATTTACAGATTTGCATGAATAGAGGTGTGTGTGTGTGCCTTCAGAGTATGTATCTGCTTATCTAATTATTTCAATTAAATCATTTCGGACAAGTGTCATCTCTCTCCTGTCCCCCATGTGACAGGAAACAACTTACTGTAAATGAAGACATATGTCTATTTTCTCCCAAATAACATTGCACCAAGTGACACAAATAAACCATAAACATATCTACATCTCCTTCCATGCAATAAAATAAAATTTCTCATTTTTACAGTTAAAAAAGAAACAAAAAAAGGAAAGAAAATAAAAGAAAAAGAAAAAAAATCTCAGAAAATACCCTGGCTGTCTTATATGCAAAATTGGGGTATGTATCACGGGTAATGTTTACCCAGCTGTAGACAACCAGTACAAACAACACAGCATTATCCATAGCCACAAAAGGCAACTGAAATTTTTCACCCTGACAAAGTAGCCCTTCCCAAGAAATTCTGATATTTTGGTCATTTCATTTTAGGAAACTGGTTAGGCTGTGAACTTTTCAACAACTCATTGTATATATGAGCATCACCAAATTATATTTTAAAATTTGGTAGCATTGTGAGATTTCTATGTTCAATTAACATGGAAGAAATATCAGGTTAATAGTGGGTAATTTTATGTCAAAAATGGGCAAAAAATTATTTATGAACAACTTTAAACCTGAAGCAGAAATTTTCAAAAAACTGTAAAATCTGCCAAGAAATACATAGGTGAAACATCCTGGAATTTAAATAAAAGATTATATGAGTGATCTTTTAATATATATATATATATATATATATATATATATATATATATATAGTGCTGTTTGATAAAAGTGACTCACCTGATTTTTTTTTTTTACTAAATGTTCTCTTCTCCGATGAAACGAAAGTTGAGCTAAATTCAAAGGATAAGCGATCTAAAATCCGAAGAAGAAGCTTTGAAAGCTCTTTGAATTTAGCAGTAAGTACTGTCAAGCATCCATTCAGCATAATGTTCTGGAGATGCTTTTCTTTTCATGGAACTAGTTTCTTAAAACCTATTGAAAAGACCCTCAGGAGCGAGCAGTACAAGAGAATTTTAGAGTCTTGTCTGCTCCCTTCTGCTGAAAGGGTGCAAATCGACCCCACCAAGCTCATTTTTATGCAGGATAATGCTCCCTGTCACAAATCAAAATTGATGAAGGAATACTTTGATGAGAAGCAGGTGAATGTTATGACATGGCTGCCCCAATCTCCTGACCAAAACCCCATAGAAAACTTATGGAGCATTATAAAGTACAGGCTCTCAAGAAAGCAGTTGAGCAACAAAGAGGATTTGATTGTGAATTTCATATCTGAATGGAATTCAATGCTTGGAGATGAGATTTGCCATTTATGTGGATAACAATAAGATATTTAATTAATATGAAACAAAGGTCAAAAAACAACCTAAAACTTGAGGCAGGAATTTACAAAACAGACGGTAAAATATTTTCCAAGAAATACATATTGGTGAAACATGTTGAAATTTAAATAAAACATTATATATGGACATAAAAAGAATCTTTTACAAAACACACACACATATATATATATATATATATATATATATATATATATGATATGGTATTGAGCCCTTTTAACCATAAATATAGCATACCTTAAAACTATATATATATATATATACACACACACAGTGGAACCTCAGCTTAATGGACCAATGTGTGTGTGTGTGTGTGTGGGGGGTGCTGTTCGTTAATTTGAAGTACTTTTTTCATGGCCTAAAAACACCCAGTACTGTACAAAATTATTGTAAATAAATGTAAATACAGTATATATATATGTAAGTGTATCTTAACTTTTAAGTTAATATACAGTAACTTAATTACACACACACACAGATAGAGAGAAAAGAGAGAGAGAGAAAACACACACAGATAGAGGAAGGCGACGGAAACTCCTGACTGAAGCTTCTTAATAAGTTCCAATTTGTCACCAATACTAAGTTTAGTGCACTTCCTTTTCTCACCTCCATTGTGATTGGATGCCATCGTGAAGGGCTTGACAAAAAACAATACTGTACACTGTACCAAAATCAATATAAAATTTACGAGAGAAGATACATGTGTACATTCAAGGTTTTATATATATATATATATATATATATATATATAGAGAGAGAGAGAGAGAGAGAGAGAGAGAGAAAATTAGAAAAAAACAGAGACTGATTGAGAAGGGAACTGATAAAATTCTTTAAGTATCACAAACAAAATATTACCACTACCACCAATGCTAAAGTGATCAACCTTCTTGATGTGACTTTAGACTTGAATAATGGTTATTACAAACCATATACCAAAGATCTCTATAACCACAGATACACCAGTAAAGAATCAATCCACCATCATAAAATTCTAGATAATTTACATAAATCAGTCCAAGTTAGATTATCTACCAACTTCAGATTAAATATATAAAGGCTTTAGATCTAAGCAATCATAAAGTAAATCTTGAGTATTCAGAACAAAACAAAGAAAGTAAAAATCAACTGAAACACCGTAAGCATAAAATCACATGGTTTAATGCACCTTTTAATCGTAATGTTCAAACTAATATTAGAAGATTTTTCCTAAATTTAATCTATAACTACTTTAAACATTCACCAACACTAAAAAAGATAATGTCAAGATCAGCGATAGCTTCATTAATAACACAGACAAATTCATATCCCAACATAACAACATCATATTAAACAAATATATTTCCAATAAAGACAATGTAAATTTTTCCAAAAACAAATGCAGATGTTAAATTTTATTTTGGTTCTACTGAAAATCTTTGGAAATTTCATTTTTACCATCATCAAATGACTTTATGTAATATAAAATACAAAAATAGCATTGCTATCTCCAAATATTTCTGGCAATTAAAGAATGATGGTAATTCATCTTTCATCAAATGGGATATTACAGCAAGAGCCAAACCTTATAACAGGAAAGGACTGTAACTTATGTCTTGTTGAAAAATTGCTTATGTTAAAACACTTAAATAACCATAGCTTATTAAACAAGAGAAGTGAATTCATGGTTACATGTAGGCATAAAAATAAATATCTGCTTAAATACGTTGATCCAGATTATTTTTTAATATAACTTCTGAGTTTATTTTTAAGGTAAATTATGGTTTGATTTTTTTATGAAAAAATTTTTTAAAAAAAGAAGCAATCGCCATCAAATAAAAAATGTAATATTCACAACTTTAAAAACAAAAATTAAAAAAAAATTTTGTGCATGAAACTCTGAGTTGTGCTATCAGTGAAGGATAATATACAAATTTATTAATATATACTTAATAGCTTTGTTGTATTATATATATATATAATGTTTGAAATATATAACGTTTAATAAGAATTATATATATATATATATATATATATATATATATATATATATATATATATATATATATAATTCTTATGAGAAATGCTATTTTAGTGGGTACATGTACTTCAGTAATTATCACTGTTAATTTTTTAACAGTGAAATGAATGTCTACCAGCCTAAATAATTTAAAATCTTATTAAAGAGAATGTAGCTTTCTGCAAGAAATGAACCTGCATTCCCTTCATCAGAGAAACCATCTTTTAGCCAGGTGGGCTTTACTGTTTTGGCTACAGAGGTGCATACAGCAAAACAAGGCTCAATTACCCTATTTTAGAAATTTACGTCTCTTGTTGTGACTTGTTGGTGTTTATATCTGCTAACTTAAAAGTAATTAATGGAAGTTTGCATTAAATTCCACATTATTTCTTATTAGAGTGTTCTAGTTCCACATTCCATACCTCTTCCGGATGTCTCCCAAAACCAGAGATGTCTATTGTCAGTCTTAAAAAAAAAAAAAAAAAACAAACAACAGAAATGTCTATTGTCAGACTTAAAAAAAACAAAAACCAGAGATGTCTATTGTCAGACTTAAAAATAATCAAAAAAATAAAACCAAACTTTAATTGCTTAAATTATATAGATTTGCTGAATGTGCTCAAAACAAATAATCATTTGGACAATTTCACCATACACTATATCCAGCAAAACATTTTTTTTGTTCTTCATGGCTAAGACTGACCAGGCCACAAACATTGTAGTTGAACGACCCTCATTCCCGTTGTATTCCTTATCACCACGATCTTGGCATTTTCAAGTGTAGGGTCAACCATTATCTTCCCTATATATCCCCATAAACTGTGCCTCTTACTCTGTAACCCTCTACCTAGGGTGGATCTTGGGACTTGTACAGGGTGAACATCATTGTAAAATAAATTTCATCCAAGTAAGGTGATAATGCCACTAAGACACAAAGGGTTACTGGGGCTAGAAGAGATTGAGAAGACTTAAATGAGGAGAGAATTAAAAGAATAGCTTTCAGGAAGACAGATGGCAATTGACATTGCATTTAAATTTTTGAAAATTGTAGGTTGCAGGTAAGCAAGAAACCTCGGAAGACAGTTCCAATGGTGAGAAGTACAAAGAAAATTATTAGAATAAAACTCACGGTTACATCTAGCTATTTCAATAGTACAAAGATGGGATCTAGTAGCCAATCTAGTCATATGCTTAAATTCACGTGGTTGCAGTACCAAGGAAGAGAGCGCATTAGATCAACTACTATGAAAATATTGCAAAGACAGAGAGAAGCCACATCATGGTGGTGGGAAAGTGACTGAAGTCAAGATGCCAAGTTAGGACCGATAATGTTACAGATCTTTCTTTGGGTTTTGTTGAGAATCTTGAGATCTATACCTGGAGCAGCATATTAGATATGGCAGTAATATTCAATGCACAGACGAATGATATATTTAAAGAAATACAATGAAATCTTAACAAAGTATCTTGCCAGTCAAATTTTAAGTGATGGGAACAAGGGGTGATTATGTATGTTCTATAGGACAATGTTGATAGTTTCTTTTAGTGGGACATTAGTAAATAAACTGTCTACATCGAGGGAGGCTAGGATACCATTACTTATTTTTTTAGACTGTAGTATATCAAGGAATTTGCTAGTGGACTGAATGCTTTATTTACTAGGTAAATATGGAAATATCAGTAGCTTTAGTGTTATTGGTAGTTGGTGTACAGGAGTTGGGATTAGTGAGATTATGGGATGCAAGCTTTGTGTGTTTTTAGCTCTAGAAGCTATTATCATACAAAATATACAGCCAACATTAAATAAAATATCATTCATCACAAGAGAAGGCATCTTGAAGTGTATACAACATAATTAATGTGCATACATATTTTATCAGTAATATAATAATAAAAAATAAAATTTAAATTTAAATTAATAAATACATTGCCTTCTTTTAATGTGGTCACACTCCAAATATTCGTTACACATGATGTCACTTGTCACTGGACCATTTTAAATGTCCAGCTCCCCAAAGAATACCACGGTGCAGACAAAGAAATTCTAACTATCACAAATGCCATATTAGTTCTTGATAGTGACTGCAAAAGTCAAATATATTTCATTTTTTTTTTTTTAAGAAAATCGCCCGAAGCAAGGCAGGAGTGCCACCAGCACACAGGGGGTCACAGAGAGTGAGAGTAAAAAGGAATGTTTGGGAAAAGGATAAAGAGAAGGACAGGAATCAAGGTCAAGGCATCAGAAGATGTCGATTGACATTACATTTGAATATTTGAAGATTATAGCTATCAGGAGAAGCAAGTGATAGGAAGAGAGTTCCACTGACGGGAGGTGCGAGATAAGAAGCTGTTGGAGTAGAAGAGATGGCTACATTTAGTCGTTTTGGCAGTAAAAGGGTGGGACCGAGATGCCAACCTAGTAGCATGCTTAAATTTGGGAACCAGAGAAAGTAGCTCATCAGAGCAGTTGCCATGAAAGTACTTGTAAAAAAGACAGAGGGAAGCCACAACATGACTGTGAGATAGCGACTGCAGACAGGATACCAGATCAAGATCAATCATGTTGCATATCCATACAAAAATAACAAAATATGAACTTCAGACAGTTTATCTGGAACTACAAGTACAGAAACTCAACAATTTATCCAAAAATTGGAAAAA
>OZ038501.1:64120267-64230267 GCA_964036315.1 Acanthosepion esculentum
AAAGAAATATTTTTTATTAAATATTATAATAATTAATAGGGGGTCTAGTTTACTATGTAAATTCATTGTAAATTGTTCCCCCCTAATGTAAGCCAAAACAAAAGATGCTAATAATGTGATCTCTTAAAATTTTAAAAATGGACATTTTTTTGAAAATTCATAATCTGGACTGATATTTTTTTTTTATGCACCAAAATTGATTAAACCCTCCAGATTATATTTCAAAGAAAATTTATATTTAAAACAGATAGATCTTCGAGTTGGACAGGCTTTTGCAAGAATCTCTTTTAGCATATGCCAATTAATTAACTGTCACTCAATCTATAAAAAGTGCTTAAAGACAGAGTGACGGAGAGAGTTGCAACTACTGTAGCAAATAGGAGACACATGTTGTTGAATTATTTGACCTAAGTTCACTACTCTGTTGCCAGAAGGAAATGTGGATTATGGACACATTTATTACAAGCCAGAAGAAACTGCCTGATAGATAAGTTTTCAGATAGATCCTGATCTGGCATATTGTCTACAGTCATTCTCTCATAGACGTGCTGTGGCTTCCCTCTGTCTTATCTACAAGTATTTTCATAGCAACTGCTCTGACAGGCTACTTTCACTGGTTCCCAAACTGCATTAGTTTAAGTGTGCTACTAGTTTGGCATCTCGGTCGCATCCTTTCACTGTCGAAAAGGTTAAATGTAGCTGTCTCTTCTATTCCAACTGCTTCTTATCTCGCACTTCCCAACAGTGGAACTCCCTTCCTCTTACTTGCTTCCCTGATAGCTATAATCTACAAATATTCAAATGTAATGTCAATCAACATCTTCGGATGCCTTGATCCCCGTCCTTCTCTATATCCTTTCCTCTTTAGTCTTGCTCTCACTCTCTGTAACCCCTTGAATGCTAGTGGCACTTTCCTCTTGCTTGGGGTAATATGCTTAAAAAAAAAAATGTACTCCATGTAGGAATTATCCCCACTTAGTCTGCCAAGACAGTTATTAGGTGGCACTGCTTCAGGATGATGATAAAAAGGCAAACAGAATCTTCCTCTTCCTCTCTACCTCTTCATCTAGGTCAAGGCCTAAAATCTTTGTATATCAAGAAAGTTATTCACAGATTGTGCTAGTAGGTTCACTTCTCCATTGCACTAAAAGGGGAAGGTGGCAAAGGCCTTTGCTGAGACACACCGGCTGCTGTATGGGGGCAAGATCCAGAGCTAAATAAAAACTATTTAGCTTATCTAGAAAACTGTTATGCATGTGGGGTAGTGCATAATGCTGTGAACAATTCTTTTTGTGCATGAAAAAAAAATCAAACTTGCTGAAAGAAATTGGTTGAGTGATTCCCATTTAACTAACATTCTTAGAATAAAGGCTAGGACCATAAAAGCACGGTGGAGTAATGGGTAGCAGCTTGGATTGAGGAATCAGAGAGCTGAGTTCAAATTCCAGACAAAATCCATTACATTCATTTACGTGCTAATACCTTGGGAGAAGTATGAATCCTCTTCTTCTCCTAGCTATGGGTAAATAGCAGGACAGACCAGGTTCTATAGCCTTGGATGGCAACTGGTCTACCGCAGAAAGAAATGACAAACTACTACGGGAAAAAATCTGCCTCGTCAGTCATGTATCAAAAGATACATGATCGCCTAAGCGTGTATCACGCATGGCACATAGCTGACAGATCATAAAAGCAGAGATTGACTATCATAAAAAAATCAATGTCAGAAATTACATTGAATTTATTTTATTTTGTGTATTATAATTTCTTCTCTTTTTTTACCATCAATAATACAGTATTTTGTAATTATATATATTTGTTATTAAAATTTGATATTGCTGCATTGATGTTTGTGAGAAAGATAAGATCAATATTCGACAGATTGTTGCCTTGTCCAAAAAAGAAAATGCATAATAGAGAATTTCTGTGCAAAGAAGTATACGCCTGGTGACAAAGTTTTCTTCAGGAATTACCGAGGTGGAAAATGTTTTTGGGAGGATGGAATTGTTTCAAATAGAATTGGAAGAGTTATCTATATGGTGAAAGGAAAAAGATGTGTATTCAAAAGGCACATAAACCAGTTAATACCAAGATACTCTGAAATCGTTCAACAGGATGATGAAGAAACTCCGATGGATGTCCTGTATGACACGTTTGAAATAATGCCACCCACTAACATACCAGAATGCATGGATACATCTCCTACACCAGCTTTGCCTGTAGGATCAAGATGTTATTTGCCTCGAAAGAGTACAAGGAAAAGAAAGCCCACAGTGCGGTTAAGTCCAGAACCGAAAAAGAGAAAGTATTAGCTAAATTTTCTAGAGGAAAATTTCAGCTCAGGGTTAGGTGATGTAATGGAATAACCTGTCACTCCCATGAGTTACTACATTATAGGTAGTAACTACCTATAAGTAGCACTCACTACTGGATTGACTTGCGATGACCTTGTGCATAACTGTTACCTTTATTCTTATTGTATTGGTTTTTATAATAAACCTTTACTTATTTTATTCACCTTGTTTTTCAAGTATATATTCTTATTAGCATGGAATATAACATTCACAAATTTTTTAACTTTTTAAAAGCATGTTTATATAAAGTATTTTTGTGGCCCAGAGAACTTACCTAAATTTCTAATTTGGCCCATTAGGAAAAAAGGTTGGACAATTCTAATCTAGGTAAACCTACCTCAAAAGTCCTCTATCTCCTAACCATCTAGCGGGTAGCCTTCTCTTGATTTCCTGCATAGAGCTACCTTTCTTTTACCCCTACAAATTTTGTTGATTCTGCCATCCATTCATAGAAACTTGTTAAATAGGTTACTTCCTATTTCCTCCTACTTATTTTGCATTTGTGGAGGTCATCCCCACTTGGTCTGCCAAGACTTCCATAAGGTGGCGTTGTTTCAGGACTATAAAATCTCGGACATAATCTTCTTTTTCTTTTTTTTCATTCTTTTTGTTCTAGAATGTGTTAGGTAGGTAGGTTCACCTATCATCCGGTTCATTCAACTCCCTGGTCTTTTGATCAGGAATAGATGTTTATCTCTTGTTTACGATTGGGTTTCTAGTTTCTTCTAAAGTCTTTTCATTCTCTCACTCCCAGTAGATTTTTGCGTCTTAATGGCATTATCACCTTATTTGGGGTGAATTGATTAAAAAAGAAAAAAAACTTGCCCAGTTTTCCTTTCTCAGAGATTTTGGTCACCAAGCAACGTGATGCATTTCCTGCATGCACACAAACACATACGGACACTACTGCTAACCCTATTAATGTTTTTCCTTTCCTTTTCAGCTGGGTACATACTAATATATTTTCTCTCTTTTGTTAGTCATTCATTAGTTATATAAAGCTATTCAAGAGAGTCTTCAGCAATCCGGGGCTAATACAAACCACCAAGCTCATGGTCTACCGAGCATTTGTAATCTCAACTCTCCTGTATGTCTGTGTGACCTGGGTATTTTACTGAAGAGACATCCACAAACTTGAAAGATTCAATCAGATGAAACTTTGTCAAATCTCGCAAAACTCGTAGCAGGACCTGATCACAAACAATGGAGTTCTTCTCTATACAAAGATAGAGAGGCTCGAAACTATTATGACTTGCCACCGACTTCGATGGGCTGGACATCTTGCCCAAATGCCAGACATCCACCTAACCAAACAAATCCTCTTCTCAGAGCTCGCATCTGGCAAGAGACCACATGGAGCCTCATGCTGTTGGTTTCAAGGATCAGCTCAAAAAACAGATTGCTGAGGACAGAAATCAATCCACTCAATTGGAAGATGGGAGCTGCGGAAAGAACCAATTGGAGAAGAGCAGTCCATGAAAAAACAACATCCTTTGAAAACATCAGAAAACAAATAGAAGAGACAAAGAGAACCCAAAGAAAAGCCAGAGATTTACATCTGTTGAACTCTACCATCTGGTGGCTGCAGGCATTTCTTCAGATCCAACATCAGGCTCATTTCACACAGAAGGAAATGTTGATGAGCACCCCAATACTCAGTAATGATTTCCACCAATGATGAGTTATATAAAAATACCTGAAAATATTTCCATGTACAAATTTATATCCCTTTTGTCCTTTCATCTCTACAAATGATGACAGCCTGTCATTTAAACATGAACATTTTAGCTGCTACTGCTTTTAGTTGAGCTAGAAGTAGTGGCTGTAACACACACTTGGCAAGGATTTTTCAGATACTTTTTTATTAAATGATTTTTATTTTGTGCTTGCTTGTTTAGAATTTTTCTTCTTTTATTGGCATGTTGGACTTTACACACACCCAAGAGGCATTTGAATCAAGCCTCCTGTAAGCAAAATATATAATCAAGTTATTCTTTCAGAAAAAAATGTTTTGCAATCCAAGATTGACAAATATGGAATTTATTTTTATCTTCTTGAAGAACAAATGATAAAATAAAATGACTTGGCAGTTTTTTTATTTTTTTTTTATTTAAGTAGCAAGCCTGTGTTTGGCACACAAAGTTGTTTACCTTTTGGAACCTGTTTTAATAAGAAATTTAGCAAAAAAACTTACACTATTATTGGTTTTTACTTTGAGTAATTCAAAAGAGAGTAAGGTACCATCAGGTAAGATTTTCTTTCCTTTTTGTTAATATCAAATAGTTGGACACTTTCAGATAGATCTTAGCTGTAAATGTCTATATCTCTGAGATCAGCTATTATGATTATTTACATTATTCAAACTGTTATCCTCATTGCCATATTCACGTTTTGGCTGTTGTACACTCCGGCCTTCTTCAGGTGATTGATAGACAAAATAAAGGTTTCAGTTTGAAATTCCAATTACCTGAAGAAGGCCAGATTGTACAATGGCCAAAACATTGTGAATATAGCAATGAAGATGAGAATAACAGTCTGAATAATGTAAATAGAACTTAGCTGTATCTGTCTATATCTCTAAGATGAGATATTATGATTATTTACATTATTCAAACTATTATCCTCATCTTCATTGCAATATTCATGTTTTGGCTATTGTATACCCCTGGCTTCTTCAGGTGATTGGGGGATGGAATAAAGGGTTCAGTTTGAATTTCTAATCACCTGAAGAAGGATGGAGCATACAACAGACAAAATGTGAATATGGCAATGAAGATGAGGATAACAGTCTGAATTATGTAAATAGATCTTAGCTGTGTTTATATATATATATATATACACATATATATATACAAAATATAAATCTATAAAACTAAACAATTTTTAGTCTTAGTGGCTTTATTGCTACTTCCGTGGAGTCAAATCACGCTCATCTCTCTACTCATGTTCTAAATGAGGAAGGTAGATCCACTTAGAGAGCTTTTCCCCAAGAATTGCCACTTTGTGGAAAAGACTCCCACATAGGTGCTTCCCTGAACCTGTTAAAGGGTTGTGAAGCTTCTTTTAGGAGTCAATGGCCAACACACACATATATCTATCTATCTATCTATATATTTGGTAACCTGTAAAGTGTGATTTTTTGGGGGGGGGGGTGGAAAAGTCTCTCATGTGGGCACTTTCCCGAATCTGTTAAAGCATTGCGGAGCTTCTTATAAGAGCCAATGAATGGCCAACACACACACACACACATATATATATATATATATATATATATATATATATATATATATATATATATATATATATATATATATATATAAATTTTATTTGGTAATTCATGAGGTGTGGTTGTTTCGGGTGATGTCTGATGAGTTTTAGCCAGGAACTGTCTTCATTTTTTTTACTAATTTCTTGGTTTTGTTTTTAAATTTTTGTATATTTTTTGACCTTATGTTCATTGATTTTTTATATATATATATATATATATATATACATATATATATATATATATATATACATATATATATATGTATATATATATACATATATATGTATATATATACATATATATATGTATATATATATATATATATACATATATATATGTATATATATATATATATATACATATATATATGTATATATATATATATATATATATATATATACATATATATATGTATATATACATATATATGTATGTATATATACATATATATGTATATATATATACATATATATGTATATATATACATATATATATGTATATATATATATATATATATATATATATATAAATATAAAAGTGGACATGGAAGTTAGCACTTAGAGGCGACAGTCTGTTTCATGCTAGTGCAATCGTCAGGCGACTAGTGCTGTTATTTTTCTCGGCTATTTATATATAAGGGTCAGTGGTGCAATATGGGTAGTCTATTTTGGCGGTTACTTTTACCGGAAGTCGCTTATTTGTTTATTTATTTATGTTAAATTATTTTGCTTATTTTTTTTTTAATTTTATTTTTATTTTTTATCTTATATATTTATTTATTTTTTATTTTGATCGTTGTTTTTTGTTAGCGTAGTAAAAATTTGTTTATATAGCTTATTGTTGGTAGTCTATTATGGCGGTCATATATATATATATATATATATATATATATATATATATATATATATATATATATATAGATAGATAGATAGATAGATAGATATGTATAGTATTCGTCACCAGTAGCACAACTCAGAGTTTTATATACAATGCAATCTTCAGGTGTTGGGTAGAGACTGACCATTACATAATTTAAATTTTCGTAAAAATATCTGTTTAATGCAATGCTGGCGCAGTCTATATATTATATGGGGATTACTGTTTTTTAATTTTTTTAAATTGGTATCACCCCATCAGAAACATTAGTAATGAGGAGGAAGAGAAGAGAGCAATCAGGAGGACAGTAGATAGCGATTTACATTGTATTTAAATTTTTGCAGATTAAAATTGGTTGGAAAGTATGGAATCTAGAGGGAGTTCCACATGCAAGAAGTGTGAGATAAGAAACTGTTTACATAGAAGTTACGGTTAGATCATGCTAGCTCAAGAGTAAATTGATGAGATCTCACTTCCAGTCTAGTATTGCGTTTAAATTTATAAAGTCTAGGTACCATAGTGAAGAGCTCATCCAAACAATTACCTTGAAAGTATTTGTAAAAATGGCACAGAGAGACATTGTTATGGTGGTGGGCAAATGACTGAAGCCAAGCTGCCAGATCAGGACCAATAATATTGCTGATTCTTCTTTGGATCTTATTAAGGAGCTCCAGACCATATATGGGAGCAATATTCTAAGCATGGGTGAATGGTAGACTGATAGATATGCAAGATTGTTTCTGGAAAGAAAAACTGTCTCACCCAACAGAGTTAACCGACTTTCTTAGCAGCAGATCTAGCAATGGATTCACTGTAGTCTTTCCACTCGTGTCAGCTGAGAATGTGAGCCTGAGAAGGAACAATGAGTCACTTTCTTGGAGGATAGCATCATCCATGGACATGGAAGGCAGAGAGGAGTCTCTCAGATGATTAATGGAGGGAAGTTTAGTTTTGGAGGCATTAAGATTGACAAGCCACTTAATGATGGCCTTGAGGTCGTTTTGGTCACCAGCTGCCATTTTGAGCTTGTCTGACTGATCAGCCTTACTATTGAGCCAGGAGTAAATGGTAGTGTCACCAGCATAGATACCAAGTTGAGAGCTGATATCACTGAAAAGGTCATTAATGAAAATTAAAACAGTGTAGGACCAAGGGTGGAGCCCTGGAGGACACCCACATTTGTATAAAAGGATGTAGATGAGTGGCTGTTCAAGACAGCTTTCATTTTACAATTTGATATAAATGACTGGATCAGCTCAAAAACATGCCCGGAGATAACGTAACTTTTCAGCTTGTGGAGAAGACCTGAATGCCAGACCCTGTAAAAGGCTTTTGAGATGTCCAATGCTACAGCCCGGGATTCACTGTTTTTATCTAAAGCATGATAGACTCTTTCCGCAATTATCGTTAGTTCATCAGCCGTTGCTCTGGAGAAACAAAAGCCGTGTTGCTTGTCTGAGAAAAGACTGTGCAATGAGAGATGATTAACCAATTCAGCATTGATTAGGGACTCTAGGAGTTTCCCTAAAAGAGACAAAAGGCAGATGGTTGGATGGTTAACCAAAGTTCTTAAAAACTGGAAGAACAGACGATAACTTCCAGCAGGCATGGAGGCAGTGAGGCATTTATTATACAGTTTAGAGAGAACAGGAGCCAGTTCAGGAACACACTTCTTAATGATTATTACAGGAATGCCATCAGGTCCACATGCTTTGTGGGGATCAAAGTTAGAGATGATAGCAGAAGCCATGTAAGGGGTTATGTGCATATCATTCAACAGAGAATCAGTTCTAAGTGGGAAGTTAGGCAGGGATACTCCAGACGAGTCAAGAGTAGAGTTTGAGGAGAATTTACGAGCAAAGCATTCAGCTTTATCAGCAGAGGATGATAACACCTCAAATCGATTGAAGAGGGGGAGTATAGAAACCTTGTATTTATCTAGTACCCTATTACAGAGATGCCAGTAGTCACAAGAGTCAAAGTTTTTAGAGACTATGTTGTGCTTCATTTTCTCAGCAAACAGGGACTTAGCTTTTTCAAAAAATCACTTACATTTGTTACAAGCAGTAGCAAATAGGCACCTGTTATGATGAGAGCTGTCATGCTGGTATAGCCAGAAATAGTGGTTCATGTGTGCTATAGCAGTTGAGCATGCTGGTGTGAAGCATGGGGAGGATTGCGGTTTCACCTGGTATTTCCGAGACGGGATGAAGGCGTCTATGCTGGCTTTGACCTAAGAAGAAACCTCAGTGGCACAATTTTCAATTGGGATGTTGAAGATGCTAGTCCAAGGGGTGTCAGAAAGAAAACTCCAGAATCAGTCTCAATCAGCATGTTGCTACTCGAAAGAGATCTTTATGGATAGGGGGTTCCTGTTTAATGGATATACACATATTGTATTTAAACTAGATGGGATTTGTATTTTACATTTAAAATAAATGGGGATTAATATTTTTATTTTATATTAAAGATAAAAGGAGATTAATTGTATTTTATTAAAAAAAAATATATATTAAAATAAAGGGACATAAAACAAGAAAAAAATATTTAAAATAGGTGGGATTTATACTTTTTAAAAATTTTGTATAAAAAAATAAATGAACTTAAAACTATGAAAAAAATATTTAAAAAATCTATTTTAAATAAAAAAAAATTGTATTTAAAATAGGTGGGATTTATGTTTTATATTTAAAATAAATGGGAATTAATATTTTTATTAAAGACTGCAGCATGATGCATGAAAATCAGAGTTGTGTTACTGGTGATGAATAGTATGTATATTTATTAATGGTACAGGTAATAGATCCATTGGTATATAATCCAGGTGGATCCTAGTAATATTAATTATTAAAACTGATCCTCAGAGAGCTCAATGTTTTTATTTTAACAGAGCATATGTATTTTTTACAGCAAAAAAAAAAAAAATCACCTCAACATAGAGATAGTCTATTTCAAGCCATTAATCTTAATGGGTTTAAGTTTAAATCCCCCTTCAATTATTAATAATATTGGACACCTGTAGTACAAAAAATATTTACTTTGAATCCCCCAAAAACAACAAAGGTTCTGGCCATAAATAAACTCCAACCTCAGACTGCTTCCCCTCCCCCCGGGATAAGATATCTTATGCCCCCACCAATCACTAACACAAACCCATTCTCTTTAACAAGGCATCTATCAGAGGAGGACTGACATTGAAAATAAATTTAAAACAATGCTCTCATACAGACACTTAGGGGCTGATGATAGCTATGCACAGAACGTCTTGAAATTGACTATCTCTATTCTGAGGTAATTTTTGTTTTTTGCTGTAAAAAATATATTTATTAATATATACTTAATAGCTCTGTTATATTACATCGAGCACTATTTTGTCAACTGTTATGTTCCAACAATCCTCGTTGGAACTATTATATTCCATTCTAAGGGAATGAATAAGTAACACCAGGTGGATACGAGAAGAAAGGTTTATTGTACAAAACAAGTACAATATGAAATACGGTACAGTTATACACACAGTCAATCTAGTAGTGAGTGCCACTAATTGGAAGGTCAGACATGCTTGCGTCTTCTCATTCACTCTCTCTTGTCAGTTTCTTGCGGAGAGTTGACTTTATAGGTACTTACTACCTATAGTGTAATCATTCATGGGGGTGCTGGGTTATTCCATTACATCATTAACACCAGCACTCAATGTGTGACAACTTACATTATATATATATATATATATATATATATATATATATATATATATATATATAATGTTAGGATGGGGTTTCAAGCCTTTCTAGCAATGATTGTCTCATTAAAAACACTCATTAGACTTGGACTACCATGAGTTTTTGAATTGAGCATCAGGAAGAACCTTGTAAAATCTTGCCTCAGATCATTGACAAATCATAATATCTTGACGGGCATATGTGGAGAGGTAAACTGAGATCATTTGTCAGGCAGGTCTTGCTGATGATGATGATGAAGAACAATGTTCAAGATGCTGACATTTCACACTACTTCAGACAAAAAATTAGGAAGGAAGACCCCCCCCCCATCATTACTTGAAAGATTCATTGACCAAACAGCCAGATTCTTCGACAGAATAATCCATTATTGAATCAATATGATATTATTCCTGTGAACAACAATTGCAGCTCAAAACAGGGTTTGGTGAACACAGGCATTTCAATCTTGATCCTTGCTCAAATGTTCACAATTGTTTTTTTTGTTTTTTCCATACTTGGAGCCAATTTGGATCACTGGTGATTGGAAATTGGCTTCTATTCTTCCCATTGATGATAATATCATATTTTATTTTTCTACTGAACTGATCCTTACATTTGAGATTAAATCTGATATTGATAAATATTGGTTACTGACTTTTTGCTGCTGGGTTATCAGACAGATACCTGTATCAGAGAATACATTATGTCAACATAGAAAATGTGTGGGTTGCGTACTGGTTATCAGTTTAGTTGGTGAGCCAAGTTCAAATTCTTACTCAGACAGTATCTAGCAACTGCCCCATGCAGTCACATGTGGCACAAGGCCGAATTTAATGTGGGGTTCTCGAGCCCATAGGTTCGGCCAAAAAATCCCTGTAGACCCCGCATAAATGGGATTGGGTCTGTCTACCTCCCTGGATGAGACTCTGCCTTTTGGCATAGCCTCGTCCAGGTTCCTCTCTGCTCGAAGGCAGAGAGTTCGACCAGCAAAGCTGCAAAAGATTCCAGCTAGACTCCTACTTAGACTCTTGAATTTACTTTCACACTAATGTTCTTGAAAAAGGCATGAACCCATCTCTTCTCACCTATGGGTTAAATAGTAGGGTAGACTGGGCTATCTAGCCTTGGGTAGACTTCAGTATATAAGAGATGGAAAAGCCTGAATTCCAAAACTGTGGAGAAGGCAATGGAAGACTACTCCAGTAACTTTCCCAAGAAGTCATGGCAATTTCACAAAAAGTAAAGAAATGGAACTTGTAGAGAATGCAATGGGGAACCATTCCACTATTTTTCCATAACATCATGGCTATTCATAGATAATAAAAAAAGCAATTTGTGAAAAGACCTGATTGCTTACATTACACACATACATGACATAAAAAAATTACTGACAAAACTGGATGAAATACAACGGTTGACTGAAAAGTTCATAGGCTGACCAAGATACTCTCATGAAATATGACCAAATGAGGTTTATTTTTCAACATAGTCCCCCTTGCAGTGCTTGAATCCAATTTGGGCAGTAGCTTTCATCCTGTTGGTCAAAAAAGTTATCAAAAATAGATATGACTGAGATACTGGTCACAGGCAAGTGTTTTTTTAATCTTGGAGAACAGATAATTGTGAGATGGGACTAACTCAGGAGAATGAGGAGGATAATCAATGCCACAGTTACACACAGCAGCCATTGAAAATTAAGGACACGTGCTGGAGCATTGTCCTAATGAAACAAGACCCCTTTCATTAGTTTTCCTGGATGCTTAGTATTGATGGCCCTTGTAACAGCCTCAGCAAGTTGCCATAGTGCTCTCTATTGATGGTGTGGCCCTTTTGAGCATAGTCAACAAACACAAGGCCTTTTGTATCCCAAAAAACTATGATTACTGCATTCCCTGCAGATGAAACAACCTTGGCATTTTGTGGAGCAGGTGATAAGGTATGTTTTTACTGCATGGATTGTCTCTGGCTCAAAGAGACGAACCCACCCTGTGGGTTAGGAAAAGTTCAAGGAAACCACCTGGATCTGACTCAAACAATGTCAGAATTTTCTTGTGATGTGATCAGCCTGGTGCGCTTTTGATCAGGTATCAGAAGACGTGCCACCCATTGATTGGAAACCTTCATCATGTGCAGAATATTCTCCACTCTCTCACAGGAGATGCCAATAGCATTGGCTATTTGATTTATAGTCAATTGCTTGTCATCCATTATCACATGTTGAACACAATGTTTTCCTTGTTGGTGGCAGTTGCAGTCGCAGGATGTCCAGACCTTGGGTCATCTTCAAGTCTCTCCCTTCCTCTCCTAAATTCAGCTGCCCATTTTTGCACTGTTGATAAAGCTGGGGTATCATCCCCTAATGTAGCAACCATGTCAGCATGGATGTACTTGGGGGCTAAACCCATTTTTTTGCAAGTACTGGATAACATGATGATACCAAATTTTGTCAATTTTCAATTTGCTACGTGTTACATTTGAAGTCTTTTTTGAACAGTCAGATGTCAGTTTACCCGGAGAAAACAATGCAGTTATTAATAGGAAGAGTTGAAATTAATGCATGCAAAATTTCACAGCTCTAACTTCACTCTTTCATAGTAAGCCAATGAAGTTTTCAGCCCACCCTTATAAATGCATTGCTGATGGTTTTACTATAGATATGCATTGAAAGTCAGGAAGAAAATGACCATCAGTGGTCAGAAATTAATGTAATTGTTACTGAGAGAATAAGGTTATTATAAAAATAATCTCAGCTATACAGCTCTCCCTTCCTTGCTCTCACTCTCATATATATATATATATATATATATATATATATATGAGAGAGAGAGAGATGCTGATGAGTCCCAAATATAGGATGAAACGGCCATCCAGTGCTTTCTGCATTCTGTTGAGGTTTCTTTCAGACTCAATGAATTACTTAATTATAATTATCAAATCCTCCTAACAATTTCTATCATGTGTATATCATTGCTTGATCTGGCTCCTAATGCTTCAGTTTGAGTGGCTTGGTGATAGTAGTCGTGGCTCCGGGGGGCACAGTCCTATGGTTACAGAGAACTTCAGTTGAGTTCCACCACGGAATATGTGAGCGAGCTGTGCTATATTGATATGATTTGCTACCTCTTCGTCACCGAGGCCCGTTGAACAGTTGGCATGGCATTCACTTGATAACCTAACTGTCCGGGTTTCAATTCTCGGGAGTGGTTGTGCACTGCTGATGAGTCCCAAATATAGGACGAAATGGCCGTCCAGTACTTTCTGCATTCTGTTGAGGTTTCTTTCAGACTTATATATATATATATATATATATATACACCTCCAAAGATTCACTAATAAATGAAAATGCATGCTGAGAAAATATCCAAAATCTAATAGAAACAGTTTATCATCAAATATTGCTAGTAAAGGAAAGACCAAAGGATTTTTTGATTATTAAATTATATTTTTTTATCTTTTTTACAACTTTCGAAACATCAGTTAAAATTTTTGTTTTTCTTGCGTCAGTGGATGACCATAAATTAGTTTTGATTTGGTTTGTTTTACGGCATATTAACCTCAATGGCTTATTTAATGCTGACCAGAATTTTTATTGCTGGTAATATTTTTTTCAAAAAATGTATTGTTGGGAATGTGTTGTTGGTAATAATTTTTTTCCTTCAAAAATTCGTTGCTAGTAATAATTTTTTCCAAAAATGTATTGCTGGTATTAAAACCTATTTTTACACTTCCATAGTGTTTTTACCCCAGTGTGTGTGTGGGGGGGGAGGTAACTATTTGCCCATAGCTGGGACCCTAACAGGTGCTATCACCCCAGGTCATGGTGGACATGGGAACACCAGCAATTAAGAGGTGGTTCCATGCTCCTCAAAACCTCCTGATCAGAAGCCTTTCTGTTGGATGTAGTTTATCATCTCACCCAGGATGTCCATAAATTAGTCTAGAAAATTTGAACATCTTTTTTCAGTGCAAAATACACTGTTTTGGAAATTCTTGCAATAATCAGACAATTCGTGGATTTTAATGACACTATCAGAACTTATTCACAAATGAATTAAATTATTTTATAACTTTCTTTCTTACAAAATCTTTGGAAAACACTTTTTTTACATTTGTTAACCCCAACTTATTTAATTTTAAGAAATTTCAAGAAATTCTATCACATAGCACTTAATGTTTATATTAATTATAAGGACAAGTCCTTGGAGAATTTACATCATGAAACTTTTTTGGTCAAACAGGATCTCCAGTTAAAGAAAATCTGTCCTGAATAGTAAAATAAAATCACAATAAAAATAAGACATTATTTAATTAGAAAACTTTTAATTGCTTTTGTAAATAAGATATATTACGGACACTGTTGTCTTAACTAAACAAAATTTCAATGAATAATCTATTTTTACAAGATTTGTTTTCATTTTCTTTTAAAATTTTAATTAGAATAATTTATGAAATTTTAAATCTTAATAATATAGATAGATAGATATGAACAAATAAAGATAGCTATGACAAAACTGGAATAGATATCTAGAGAGATATGACAAGACTGGGATGGATAGATAGTAGATAGATGTGACAAGACTGGGGTGGATAGATAGTAGATAGATGTGACAAGAGTGGAATGAATAGATAGATATGACATGACATGACTGGAATGGAATGGATAGATAGATATGACAAGACTGGAATGGATAGATAGATATGACAAGACTGGAATGGATAGATAGATATGACAAGACTGGAATGGATAGAAAGATATGACAAGACTGGAATGGATAGATAGATATGACAAGACTGGAATGGATAGATAGATATGACAAGACTGGAATGGATAGATAGATATGACAAGACTGGAATGGATAGATAGATATGACAAGACTGGAATGGATAGATAGATATGACAAGACTGGAATGGATAGATAGATATGACATGACTGGAATGGATAGATAGATATGACATGACTGGAATGGATAGATAGATATGACAAGACTGGAATGGATAGATAGATATGACAAGACTGGAATGGATAGATAGATATGACAAGACTGGAATGGATAGATAGATATGACATGACTGGAATGGATAGATAGATATGACATGACTGGAATGGATAGATAGATATGACAAGACTGGAATGGATAGATAGATATGACAAGACTGGAATGGATAGATAGATATGACATGACTGGAATGGATAGATAGATATGACAAGACTGGAATGGATAGATAGATATGACAAGACTGGAATGGATAGATAGATATGACAAGACTGGAATGGATAGATAGATATGACAAGACTGGAATGGATAGATAGATATGACAAGACTGGAATGGATAGATAGATAGATAGATAGATATGACAAGACAGGAATTGATAGATAGATAGATATGACAAGACTGAAATTGATAGATACAGTGTGACCCGGATATAAAA
Organism: Acanthosepion esculentum; assembly: GCA_964036315.1. Lineage (NCBI taxonomy): Eukaryota > Metazoa > Mollusca > Cephalopoda > Sepiida > Sepiidae > Acanthosepion > Acanthosepion esculentum. The sequence continues at coordinate 64,135,917 of OZ038501.1, forward strand.
GAGATTATCTCTGGTCCCAAATTAGAGCCATACTTACCTAAACAAAACAGACCAAACCCGGATATAAGATAAATCCGGGTATAAGAGACTTCTTCTCCGGTCTCGACAACTCTCTTATATCTGGGTTACACTGTATGACAAGACAGGAATGGATAGACAGATATGACAAGACTGAGATAGATAGAAAGATATTAATTTAGAAAGGATTTCTGTAAAACTCTCAAAGGCACCGCACCTAATAATATACAAAATTTTTTCCTCAGAGAGTTTCAAAGGAATCTTTTTCATTTTTTTTTTGTCCTTCCCAACTTGAATTCATATCCTGATTGAATTATTAATTTCACCTCTTTTTAGTGTTTATGACCTGATAATGAAGTTCTCCAGGGATGCAATGGAATTATGGGGGAGGGGGAGTGTGTGCGTGGGGGGGTTTAGGGAAAGGAACTGTCATGTACCATTTCACATCTGTCAGCACCTCAACTTGAGCTGCCAGCCTTTAATTTATTAACCTCATCTCACTTCCCTCATACAATTTCCCTCATGCTCAATAAATAAATAAAAATTAAAATGGTGGCAAGGATGTTGAGAGGGAGTTGGGATATTCTCAATCTTTTTTATTTTATTAATTAATTAATTTTTTTTCGCTTTCTTCTTACTTTCCCCATCCACTGAAACCAGAGGCTACAAATTGGTGCAGTGTAACATTTTGTAAAAAATATCCCCATTGCAACAGATTGTGTTGTTTTTGTTGTTACCGTAAAATCTTGACATACTGTATTGTGGAACAGACTCCCAAGATGTTGCTTCCCTGATCACTACACTTTTAATCTCTTAATGTTGAGTGTCAATCATTATCTATCCTACATATCCTCATAATATGCACCCCTTACTTCTTGCCTGTACACACTTATAAAAAATTCATTAATTTACCCTCTACCTTGAGTGACTCTTAGGCCTAGTATTAGGTGAACAATAGTAAAAAAAATAATATTCATAGTTTAAGCTTGTCTCAGTTATAAAAGAGAGTTTTTTTTGTTGTTGAACAAATGATGGTGTGGGAAAATGAAATAAAATCAGTAAATAAAATTATAATGAATAAAAATAAAATTTCCCATGATGCTAAGTAATAAAGGAACTGGAAATTTGATTACCCCACTTGTCTTTGTCAAAATGCCCGTTAGGTGGTGATGTTTAAATCATTGAAAAGACAAGCAGGATGACTGAGCCAAAACAACTCAGGCCTCAAATCTTAGGAACTGAGCTGACTGGGTTGCACAACATGAAAATATTTCTAACTGGGCTCCATCTGCAAAGTTATGTGCAGCTTTTCTCAAAACCTGTAAAAATAAACATATTTGGCTGTGATGCATGTGCCCGGTATACCCTTATCAGACTGGGTGACATGTTAGGTACATTGGGCTTCACATATTTGTATTACTTTGTTGGCATTTTGCTCTCTCACTTAATAATAACAAATGTTGCCCAAACATTGCGATCAAAGACCACAAGAACAGAATGTGCTTTCTCATTGACGTGGCAGTTCCTGCAGAATGTAATGTATCCTTGAAGATCTTCAAAAAAACTATAAAAATACAAGTACAGTGTAACCCTGATATAAGAGACCCTGATATAAGAGAAACCCGGATATAAGAGAGATTGTATCTGGTCCAAAATTAGAGCCTGTGTTAACGTATATATAATAGACCAAACCCGGATATAAGATACTCCTTCTCCGGTCCCGACAACTCTCTTATATCCGGGTTACACTGTATCTTGAAATGGGAATCTCAAAAATATGTCACCTGAGGACATCAATAATTCCAGTTGTAGTTGGAGCCAACGGATTGATTGGCAAAGATTTCAATAGACTCATTGAAGGGATTCCTGGAAGACCATGCCTTAAAGAAATACCGAAAATTGTACTCACAAGTACAGCTTACACATTACGAAGGGCTTTATATAAAATATGTTTGATCTTAGTTTGTGTTTTTTTTTTTTTTTTTTTTTTTACCAAAATGATCAGTGTAAAATGTCATGGAGCAATTTCTGACCTTTGGTCTCTGGTTGGGACCCAGAAGGAAATGTGTGTACAACAGAAATCAAAATAAATAATAATAAATTATTTTGGCAACTTGATCATAAATGGTGGAGACATGATCCCTTTACCAAAATCATTCACTGGAATTGTACAAGAAATAGTTTTCAGTGAGAAAAAGAATGGTACAATCCTAACCCAGACTTGGGAGTCACCTCAATTGGGGACTGTCTGAGCAAATGGGATTAACTAAAGTATTTAGGCGCCATTTGTAAGGTTAGGTGCTGCATTTATTAAAACCTCATCAGTATTTCTAACTGGGTCTCATCTGCTAGATTATGTGCAGTTTTTCTCAAAACCTGTAGAAATATGGAACACATTTGACTGTTATTCATGTACCTGATATACCCTTATTAAACTGGGTGTCATGATATGTATACTGGGCTTCATATATGCATGTAAATCACCAAGGGTATAGTCATAATGGAATTGTTCTAAAAATTGAGAATGCCATATTATGCACTCTCTTTTGGAGAGAACTAAACTCTGCTCAGTGTAATTGCAATATAAACAACAGAGTAGGTTTCTGTAGTCTTTGGTGAGCCACCCTGATGTAATGAGTAGAAGCCATTAGTTTTTGACCTTAGGTCTCTGGTTGGGACCTGAAAGGAAATGTGTATACAACAGAAATCAAAAGAAATAATAAATTATTTTGGCAACTTGATCATAAAAGGTCGTGATATGACGCCCTTGCCAAAATCATTCATTGGAATTGTATAAGAAATAGAGTTTTCAGTGAGAAAAAGAATGGTTCACCTTAATTGGGGACTGTCTGATCAGGTGGGATTAACTAAACTATCTAGGCACCACTTGCAAGGTTAGATGCTGCATTTATTAAAGCCGTATCAGGATTTCTAACTGGGTCCCATCTGCTAGATTATGTGCAGTTTTCTCAAAACATGTAAAAATACCAAACACATTTGGCTGTTATGTATGTGATTGATATACCCATATCAAATTTGGTGTCATGACATATATAATTGGGCTTCGTATATTTGTGTTACTTTGTTGGCGTGTTGCTCTTTCATTCGATAATCTCTAAATATATAGAAAGAGCACCAGACGAAACGTGGCAGCAATATTCAAAGCATGGCTGAATGGCAAACTTATAAATATGTAAGATGAACTTGATGGAAAGCACCCATGACACAAGATCTCTAATTTAAAAAAGAAAGTACACCTAAAGATAATAATAAATACTTTGATACTCCACCGGGCCTGGCTCTCATGGCTTCTGATCTTGATTGATTGTAGATGTTAACAAACATGTCTTCTTGAATTGAGATGGGCAACCCCCAGATTTGATTGCCATTTGCACATGCATCATAGTCAGATGTGTTTGTTAGTTTTACAGTTTTTGAGAAATGCTGCACATAACCTTTGCAGATGGGGTCCAATTAGAAATATTTTCATGTTGTGCAACCCAGTCAGCTCAGACAGTCATGTATCGAAAATTACATGATCGCCTAAGCGTGTATCACACGGGGCACATAACTGATTGACATGCATGTAAATCACCAAGGGTATGGTCATGATGGAATTGTTCCAAAAATTGACCATACCATATTATGCGACCTCTTTTGGAGAAACTGTAACTAAAGTCTGCTCAGTGTATTTGCAATATAAACAACAGGGTAGGTGTCTGTAGTCTTTGCGGAGCCACCCTGGCAGATGGATGCACTGAAAAATGAGTAGAAGCCAGGGACATTATTATTAGTAGTAGTTGTTGTTGTAGTATCGTTAGACAACAGAATCAAGTGGAGGGGCTGTGAATGCTTATAAATCGAAAAAGAAAACCTTTGATTATAATAATTAAATAAGAATCAGAAAGGGCTAAGGAAAAAAAAAAATAACAGTCTTTGTATATTCCTTGTATATTTTATTCCCAGAGCATTGTTGAGAGATGATAAAAATTGGAACATGTCCCCACTTCTCCCCAAACATTGAAAAAAAAATCAAAAGAACACATTTTGCCCTGTAGTTGACCCTTCAGTGTCAACAACATCTTTGACAGGTGGACATTGTGATTTAATTTATTCATTTTCATACAGGCTTTGTCAATCCAGGCATTCATGTATTCCAGTGACTTTCTTTTTTTTCTTTTTTTTTCATCTCCCTTGCTCCCAATTTTGGCCCCAATCATAATTAAAAAAAAAAAAAAAAAATTGATATGAGTAGAAAATAGATGATAGATTCAAGACTCTGTGTTTTTTGTCCCTCTCTCCATATACTGATTGTGGGCAGGAGAATGAAGCTTATCTGTTTTTCCTTTCAATTCTTTCCACATTTATTCTTGTAATTCTCTCTCTGTTTCTTCTTTCAATTCTCTCTCCTTTTCTCCTTCTTATTCTCCCTCCTTTTCTCCCTCCAAAATTTTTCACCATCACTCCTTCATTTCTCCTTTCAATTCTTCCTTCATTTCTCCTTTCATTTCTCTTTTCAATTCTTTCTCTTTTCTCCTTTCAATTCTTCCTCCATTTCTCTTTTAAATTCTTTCACTTTTCTCCTTTCAATTCTTCCTCTGTTTCTCCTTTCAATTCTTTCTCTTTTCTCCTTTCAATTCTTCCTTCGTTTCTCCTTTCAATTCATTCTCTTTTCTCCTTTCAATTCTTCCTTCGTTTCTCCTTTCAATTCTTTCACTTTTCTCCTTTCAATTCTTCCTTCATTTCTCTTTTCAATTCTTTCTCTTTTCTCCTTTCAATTCTTCCTTCATTTCTCTTTTCAATTCTTTCACTTTTCTCCTTTCAATTCTTCCTTCATTTCTCTTTTCAATTCTTTCTCTTTTCTCCTTTCAATTCTTCCTTCATTTCTCTTTTCAATTCTTTCTCTTTTCTCCTTTCAATTCTTCCTTCATTTCTCTTTTCAATTCTTTCACTTTTCCCCTTTCAATTCTTCTTTCATTTCTCTTTTCAATTCTTTCTCTTTTCTCCTTTCAATTCTTCCTTCATTTTTCTTTTCAATTCTTTCTCTTTTCTCCTTTCAATTCTTCCTTCATTTCTCTTTTCAATTCTTTCTCTTTTCTCCTTTCAATTCTTCCTTCATTTCTCTTTTCAATTCTTTCTCTTTTCTCCTTTCAATTCTTCCTTCATTTCTCTTTTCAATTCTTTCACTTTTCTCCTTTCAATTCTTCCTTCATTTCTCTTTTCAATTCTTTCTCTTTTCTCCTTTCAATTCTTCCTTCATTTCTCTTTTCAATTCTTTCTCTTTTCTCCTTTCAATTCTTCCTTCATTTCTCTTTTCAATTCTTTCTCTTTTCTCCTTTCAATTCTTCCTCCATTTCTCTTTTCAATTCTTTCACTTTTCTCCTTTCAATTCTTCCTCTGTTTCTCCTTTCAATTCTTTCTCTTTTCTCCTTTCAATTCTTCCTTCGTTTCTCCTTTCAATTCTTTCTCTTTTCTCCTTTCAATTCTTCCTTCGTTTCTCCTTTCAATTCTTTCACTTTTCTCCTTTCAATTCTTCCTTCGTTTCTCTTTTCAATTCTTTCTCTTTTCTCCTTTCAATTCTTCCTTCGTTTCTCTTTTCAATTCTTTCACTTTTCTCCTTTCAATTCTTCCTTCCTTTCTCTTTTCAATTCTTTCTCTTTTCTCCTTTCAATTCTTCCTTCATTTCTCTTTTCAATTCTTTCTCTTTTCTCCTTTCAATTCTTCCTTCATTTCTCTTTTCAATTCTTTCACTTTTCCCCTTTCAATTCTTCCTTCATTTCTCTTTTCAATTCTTTCTCTTTTCTCCTTTCAATTCTTCCTTCATTTCTCTTTTCAATTCTTTCTCTTTTCTCCTTTCAATTCTTCCTTCATTTCTCTTTTCAATTCTTTCTCTTTTCTCCTTTCAATTCTTCCTTCATTTCTCTTTTCAATTCTTTCACTTTTCTCCTTTCAATTCTTCCTTCATTTCTCTTTTCAATTCTTTCTCTTTTCTCCTTTCAATTCTTCCTTCATTTTTCTTTTCAATTCTTTCTCTTTTCTCCTTTCAATTCTTCCTTCATTTCTCTTTTCAATTCTTTCTCTTTTCTCCTTTCAATTCTTCCTCCATTTCTCTTTTCAATTCTTTCACTTTTCTCCTTTCAATTCTTCCTCTGTTTCTCCATTCAATTCTTTCTCTTTTCTCCTTTCAATTCTTCCTTCGTTTCTCCTTTCAATTCTTTCTCTTTTCTCCTTTCAATTCTTCCTTCGTTTCTCCTTTCAATTCTTTCACTTTTCTCCTTTCAATTCTTCCTTCGTTTCTCTTTTCAATTCTTTCTCTTTTCTCCTTTCAATTCTTCCTTCATTTCTCTTTTCAATTCTTTCACTTTTCCCCTTTCAATTCTTCCTTCATTTCTCTTTTCAATTCTTTCTCTTTTCTCCTTTCAATTCTTCCTTCATTTTTCTTTTCAATTCTTTCTCTTTTCTCCTTTCAATTCTTCCTTCATTTCTCTTTTCAATTCTTTCTCTTTTCTCCTTTCAATTCTTCCTTCATTTCTCTTTTCAATTCTTTCTCTTTTCTCCTTTCAATTCTTCCTTCATTTCTCTTTTCAATTCTTTCACTTTTCTCCTTTCAATTCTTCCTTCATTTCTCTTTTCAATTCTTTCTCTTTTCTCCTTTCAATTCTTCCTTCATTTCTCTTTTCAATTCTTTCACTTTTCTCCTTTCAATTCTTCCTCTGTTTCTCCTTTCAATTCTTTCTCTTTTCTCCTTTCAATTCTTCCTTCGTTTCTCCTTTCAATTCTTTCACTTTTCTCCTTTCAATTCTTCCTTCATTTCTCTTTTCAATTCTTTCTCTTTTCTCCTTTCAATTCTTCCTTCATTTCTCTTTTCAATTCTTTCACTTTTCTCCTTTCAATTCTTCCTTCATTTCTCTTTTCAATTCTTTCTCTTTTCTCCTTTCAATTCTTCCTTCATTTCTCTTTTCAATTCTTTCTCCTTTCTCCTTTCAATTCTTCCTTCATTTCTCTTTTCAATTCTTTCACTTTTCCCCTTTCAATTCTTCCTTCATTTCTCCTTTCAATTCTTTCTCTTTTCTCCTTTCAATTCTTCCTTCATTTCTCCTTTCAATTCTTTCACTTTTCTCCTTTCAATTCTTCCTTCATTTCTCTTTTCAATTCTTTCTCTTTTTTCCTTTCAATTCTTCCGTCATTTCTCTTTTCAATGCTTTCTCTTTTCTCCTTTCAATTCTTCCTTCATTTCTCCTTTCAATTCTTTCACTTTTCTCCTTTCAATTCTTCCTTCATTTCTCTTTTCAATTCTTTCTCTTTTCTCCTTTCAATTCTTCCTTCATTTCTCTTTTCAATTCTTTCTCTTTTCTCCTTTCAATTCTTCCTTCATTTCTCTTTTCAATTCTTTCACTTTTCTCCTTTCAATTCTTCCTTCATTTCTCTTTTCAATTCTTTCTCTTTTCTCCTTTCAATTCTTCCTTCATTTCTCTTTTCAATTCTTTCTCTTTTCTTCTTTCAATTCTTCCTTCATTTCTCTTTTCAATTCTTTCACTTTTCTACTTTCAATTCTTCCTTCATTTCTCCTTTCAATTCTTTCACTTTTCTCCTTTCAATTCTTCCTTCATTTCTCTTTTCAATTCTTTCTCTTTTCTCCTTTCAATTCTTCCTTCATTTCTCTTTTCAATTCTTTCTCTTTTCTCCTTTCAATTCTTCCTTCATTTCTCTTTTCAATTCTTTCTCTTTTCTCCTTTCAATTCTTCCTTCATTTCTCTTTTCAATTCTTTCACTTTTCTCCTTTCAATTCTTCCTTCATTTCTCTTTTCAATTCTTTCACTTTTCTCCTTTCAATTCTTCCTTCATTTCTCTTTTCAATTCTTTCACTTTTCTCCTTTCAATTCTTCCTTCATTTCTCTTTTCAATTCTTTCACTTTTCTCCTTTCAATTCTTCCTTCATTTCTCTTTTCAATTCTTTCACTTTTCTCCTTTCAATTCTTCCTTCATTTCTCCTTTCAATTCTTCCTTCATTTCTCTTTTCAATTCTTTCTCTTTTCTCCTTTCAATTCTTCCTTCATTTCTCTTTTCAATTCTTTCACTTTTCTCCTTTCAATTCTTCCTTCATTTCTCTTTTCAATTCTTTCTCTTTTCTCCTTTCAATTCTTCCTTCATTTCTCTTTTCAATTCTTTCTCTTTTCTTCTTTCAATTCTTCCTTCATTTGTCCTTTCAATTCTTTCACTTTTCTCCTTTCAATTCTTCCTTCATTTCTCCTTTCAATTCTTTCACTTTTCTCCTTTCAATTCTTCCTTCATTTCTCTTTTCAATTCTTTCACTTTTCTCCTTTCAATTCTTCCTTCATTTCTCTTTTCAATTCTTTCACTTTTCTCCTTTCAATTCTTCCTTCATTTCTCCTTTCAATTCTTCCTTCATTTCTCTTTTCAATTCTTTCTCTTTTCTCCTTTCAATTCTTCCTTCATTTCTCTTTTCAATTCTTTCTCTTTTCTCCTTTCAATTCTTCCTTCATTTCTCTTTTCAATTCTTTCACTTTTCCCCTTTCAATTCTTCCTTCATTTCTCTTTTCAATTCTTTCTCTTTTCTCCTTTCAATTCTTCCTTCATTTCTCTTTTCAATTCTTTCTCTTTTCTCCTTTCAATTCTTCCTCCATTTCTCTTTTCAATTCTTTCACTTTTCTCCTTTCAATTCTTCCTTCGTTTCTCCTTTCAATTCTTTCTCTTTTCTCCTTTCAATTCTTCCTCTGTTTCTCCTTTCAATTCTTTCTCTTTTCTCCTTTCAATTCTTCCTTCGTTTCTCCTTTCAATTCTTTCTCTTTTCTCCTTTCAATTCTTCCTTCGTTTCTCCTTTCAATTCTTTCACTTTTCTCCTTTCAATTCTTCCTTCGTTTCTCTTTTCAATTCTTTCTCTTTTCTCCTTTCAATTCTTCCTTCATTTCTCTTTTCAATTCTTTCACTTTTCTCCTTTCAATTCTTCCTTCATTTCTCTTTTCAATTCTTTCTCTTTTCTCCTTTCAATTCTTCCTTCATTTCTCTTTTCAATTCTTTCACTTTTCCCCTTTCAATTCTTCCTTCATTTCTCTTTTCAATTCTTTCTCTTTTCTCCTTTCAATTCTTCCTTCATTTCTCTTTTCAATTCTTTCTCTTTTCTCCTTTCAATTCTTCCTTCATTTCTCTTTTCAATTCTTTCTCTTTTCTCCTTTCAATTCTTCCTTCATTTCTCTTTTCAATTCTTTCACTTTTCTCCTTTCAATTCTTCCTTCATTTCTCTTTTCAATTCTTTCTCTTTTCTCCTTTCAATTCTTCCTTCATTTTTCTTTTCAATTCTTTCTCTTTTCTCCTTTCAATTCTTCCTTCATTTCTCTTTTCAATTCTTTCTCTTTTCTCCTTTCAATTCTTCCTCCATTTCTCTTTTCAATTCTTTCACTTTTCTCCTTTCAATTCTTCCTCTGTTTCTCCTTTCAATTCTTTCTCTTTTCTCCTTTCAATTCTTCCTTCGTTTCTCCTTTCAATTCTTTCTCTTTTCTCCTTTCAATTCTTCCTTCGTTTCTCCTTTCAATTCTTTCACTTTTCTCCTTTCAATTCTTCCTTCGTTTCTCTTTTCAATTCTTTCTCTTTTCTCCTTTCAATTCTTCCTTCATTTCTCTTTTCAATTCTTTCACTTTTCCCCTTTCAATTCTTCCTTCATTTCTCTTTTCAATTCTTTCTCTTTTCTCCTTTCAATTCTTCCTTCATTTTTCTTTTCAATTCTTTCTCTTTTCTCCTTTCAATTCTTCCTTCATTTCTCTTTTCAATTCTTTCTCTTTTCTCCTTTCAATTCTTCCTTCATTTCTCTTTTCAATTCTTTCTCTTTTCTCCTTTCAATTCTTCCTTCATTTCTCCTTTCAATTGTCTCTCTTTTCTCCTTTCAATTCTTCCTTCATTTCTCTTTTCAATTCTTTCTCTTTTCTACTTTCAATTCTTCCTTCATTTCTCTTTTCAATTCTTTCTCTTTTCTCCTTTCAATTCTTCCTTCATTTCTCTTTTCAATTCTTTCACTTTTCCCCTTTCAATTCTTCCTTCATTTCTCCTTTCAATTCTTTCTCTTTTCTCCTTTCAATTCTTCCTTCATTTCTCCTTTCAATTCTTTCACTTTTCTCCTTTCAATTCTTCCTTCATTTCTCTTTTCAATTCTTTCTCTTTTTTCCTTTCAATTCTTCCGTCATTTCTCTTTTCAATTCTTTCTCTTTTCTCCTTTCAATTCTTCCTTCATTTCTCCTTTCAATTCTTTCACTTTTCTCCTTTCAATTCTTCCTTCATTTCTCTTTTCAATTCTTTCTCTTTTCTCCTTTCAATTTTTCCTTCATTTCTCTTTTCAATTCTTTCTCTTTTCTCCTTTCAATTCTTCCTTCATTTCTCTTTTCAATTCTTTCTCTTTTCTTCTTTCAATTCTTCCTTCATTTGTCCTTTCAATTCTTTCACTTTTCTCCTTTCAATTCTTCCTTCATTTCTCCTTTCAATTCTTTCACTTTTCTCCTTTCAATTCTTCCTTCATTTCTCTTTTCAATTCTTTCACTTTTCTCCTTTCAATTTTTCCTTCATTTCTCTTTTCAATTCTTTCACTTTTCTCCTTTCAATTCTTCCTTCATTTCTCCTTTCAATTCTTCCTTCATTTCTCTTTTCAATTCTTTCTCTTTTCTCCTTTCAATTCTTCCTTCATTTCTCTTTTCAATTCTTTCTCTTTTCTCCTTTCAATTCTTCCTTCATTTCTCTTTTCAATTCTTTCACTTTTCCCCTTTCAATTCTTCCTTCATTTCTCTTTTCAATTCTTTCTCTTTTCTCCTTTCAATTCTTCCTTCCTTTCTCTTTTCAATTCTTTCTCTTTTCTCCTTTCAATTCTTCCTCCATTTCTCTTTTCAATTCTTTCACTTTTCTCCTTTCAATTCTTCCTTCGTTTCTCCTTTCAATTCTTTCTCTTTTCTCCTTTCAATTCTTCCTCTGTTTCTCCTTTCAATTCTTTCTCTTTTCTCCTTTCAATTCTTCCTTCGTTTCTCCTTTCAATTCTTTCACTTTTCTCCTTTCAATTCTTCCTTCGTTTCTCTTTTCAATTCTTTCTCTTTTCTCCTTTCAATTCTTCCTTCATTTCTCTTTTCAATTCTTTCACTTTTCTCCTTTCAATTCTTCCTTCATTTCTCTTTTCAATTCTTTCTCTTTTCTCCTTTCAATTCTTCCTTCATTTCTCTTTTCAATTCTTTCACTTTTCCCCTTTCAATTCTTCCTTCATTTCTCTTTTCAATTCTTTCTCTTTTCTCCTTTCAATTCTTCCTTCATTTCTCTTTTCAATTCTTTCTCTTTTCTCCTTTCAATTCTTCCTTCATTTCTCTTTTCAATTCTTTCTCTTTTCTCCTTTCAATTCTTCCTTCATTTCTCTTTTCAATTCTTTCACTTTTCTCCTTTCAATTCTTCCTTCATTTCTCTTTTCAATTCTTTCTCTTTTCTCCTTTCAATTCTTCCTTCATTTTTCTTTTCAATTCTTTCTCTTTTCTCCTTTCAATTCTTCCTTCATTTCTCTTTTCAATTCTTTCTCTTTTCTCCTTTCAATTCTTCCTCCATTTCTCTTTTCAATTCTTTCACTTTTCTCCTTTCAATTCTTCCTCTGTTTCTCCTTTCAATTCTTTCTCTTTTCTCCTTTCAATTCTTCCTTCGTTTCTCCTTTCAATTCTTTCTCTTTTCTCCTTTCAATTCTTCCTTCGTTTCTCCTTTCAATTCTTTCACTTTTCTCCTTTCAATTCTTCCTTCGTTTCTCTTTTCAATTCTTTCTCTTTTCTCCTTTCAATTCTTCCTTCATTTCTCTTTTCAATTCTTTCACTTTTCCCCTTTCAATTCTTCCTTCATTTCTCTTTTCAATTCTTTCTCTTTTCTCCTTTCAATTCTTCCTTCATTTTTCTTTTCAATTCTTTCTCTTTTCTCCTTTCAATTCTTCCTTCATTTCTCTTTTCAATTCTTTCTCTTTTCTCCTTTCAATTCTTCCTTCATTTCTCTTTTCAATTCTTTCTCTTTTCTCCTTTCAATTCTTCCTTCATTTCTCCTTTCAATTGTCTCTCTTTTCTCCTTTCAATTCTTCCTTCATTTCTCTTTTCAATTCTTTCTCTTTTCTCCTTTCAATTCTTCCTTCATTTCTCTTTTCAATTCTTTCTCTTTTCTCCTTTCAATTCTTCCTTCATTTCTCTTTTCAATTCTTTCACTTTTCCCCTTTCAATTCTTCCTTCATTTCTCCTTTCAATTCTTTCTCTTTTCTCCTTTCAATTCTTCCTTCATTTCTCCTTTCAATTCTTTCACTTTTCTCCTTTCAATTCTTCCTTCATTTCTCTTTTCAATTCTTTCTCTTTTTTCCTTTCAATTCTTCCGTCATTTCTCTTTTCAATTCTTTCTCTTTTCTCCTTTCAATTCTTCCTTCATTTCTCCTTTCAATTCTTTCACTTTTCTCCTTTCAATTCTTCCTTCATTTCTCTTTTCAATTTTTTCTCTTTTCTCCTTTCAATTTTTCCTTCATTTCTCTTTTCAATTCTTTCTCTTTTCTTCTTTCAATTCTTCCTTCATTTCTCTTTTCAATTCTTTCTCTTTTCTTCTTTCAATTCTTCCTTCATTTGTCCTTTCAATTCTTTCACTTTTCTCCTTTCAATTCTTCCTTCATTTCTCCTTTCAATTCTTTCACTTTTCTCCTTTCAATTCTTCCTTCATTTCTCTTTTCAATTCTTTCACTTTTCTCCTTTCAATTCTTCCTTCATTTCTCTTTTCAATTCTTTCACTTTTCTCCTTTCAATTCTTCCTTCATTTCTCCTTTCAATTCTTCCTTCATTTCTCTTTTCAATTCTTTCTCTTTTCTCCTTTCAATTCTTCCTTCATTTCTCTTTTCAATTCTTTCTCTTTTCTCCTTTCAATTCTTCCTTCATTTCTCTTTTCAATTCTTTCACTTTTCCCCTTTCAATTCTTCCTTCATTTCTCTTTTCAATTCTTTCTCTTTTCTCCTTTCAATTCTTCCTTCATTTCTCTTTTCAATTCTTTCTCTTTTCTCCTTTCAATTCTTCCTCCATTTCTCTTTTCAATTCTTTCACTTTTCTCCTTTCAATTCTTCCTTCGTTTCTCCTTTCAATTCTTTCTCTTTTCTCCTTTCAATTCTTCCTCTGTTTCTCCTTTCAATTCTTTCTCTTTTCTCCTTTCAATTCTTCCTTCGTTTCTCCTTTCAATTCTTTCTCTTTTCTCCTTTCAATTCTTCCTTCGTTTCTCCTTTCAATTCTTTCACTTTTCTCCTTTCAATTCTTCCTTCGTTTCTCTTTTCAATTCTTTCTCTTTTCTCCTTTCAATTCTTCCTTCATTTCTCTTTTCAATTCTTTCACTTTTCTCCTTTCAATTCTTCCTTCATTTCTCTTTTCAATTCTTTCTCTTTTCTCCTTTCAATTCTTCCTTCATTTCTCTTTTCAATTCTTTCACTTTTCCCCTTTCAATTCTTCCTTCATTTCTCTTTTCAATTCTTTCTCTTTTCTCCTTTCAATTCTTCCTTCATTTCTCTTTTCAATTCTTTCTCTTTTCTCCTTTCAATTCTTCCTTCATTTCTCTTTTCAATTCTTTCTCTTTTCTCCTTTCAATTCTTCCTTCATTTCTCTTTTCAATTCTTTCACTTTTCTCCTTTCAATTCTTCCTTCATTTCTCTTTTCAATTCTTTCTCTTTTCAATTCTTCCTTCATTTTTCTTTTCAATTCTTTCTCTTTTCTCCTTTCAATTCTTCCTTCATTTCTCTTTTCAATTCTTTCTCTTTTCTCCTTTCAATTCTTCCTCCATTTCTCTTTTCAATTCTTTCACTTTTCTCCTTTCAATTCTTCCTCTGTTTCTCCTTTCAATTCTTTCTCTTTTCTCCTTTCAATTCTTCCTTCGTTTCTCCTTTCAATTCTTTCTCTTTTCTCCTTTCAATTCTTCCTTCGTTTCTCCTTTCAATTCTTTCACTTTTCTCCTTTCAATTCTTCCTTCGTTTCTCTTTTCAATTCTTTCTCTTTTCTCCTTTCAATTCTTCCTTCATTTCTCTTTTCAATTCTTTCACTTTTCCCCTTTCAATTCTTCCTTCATTTCTCTTTTCAATTCTTTCTCTTTTCTCCTTTCAATTCTTCCTTCATTTTTCTTTTCAATTCTTTCTCTTTTCTCCTTTCAATTCTTCCTTCATTTCTCTTTTCAATTCTTTCTCTTTTCTCCTTTCAATTCTTCCTTCATTTCTCTTTTCAATTCTTTCTCTTTTCTCCTTTCAATTCTTCCTTCATTTCTCCTTTCAATTGTCTCTCTTTTCTCCTTTCAATTCTTCCTTCATTTCTCCTTTCAATTCTTTCACTTTTCTCCTTTCAATTCTTCCTTCATTTCTCTTTTCAATTCTTTCTCTTTTTTCCTTTCAATTCTTCCGTCATTTCTCTTTTCAATTCTTTCTCTTTTCTCCTTTCAATTCTTCCTTCATTTCTCCTTTCAATTCTTTCACTTTTCTCCTTTCAATTCTTCCTTCATTTCTCTTTTCAATTCTTTCTCTTTTCTCCTTTCAATTCTTCCTTCATTTCTCTTTTCAATTCTTTCTCTTTTCTCCTTTCAATTCTTCCTTCATTTCTCTTTTCAATTCTTTCACTTTTCTCCTTTCAATTATTCCTTCATTTCTCTTTTCAATTCTTTCTCTTTTCTCCTTTCAATTCTTCCTTCATTTCTCTTTTCAATTCTTTCTCTTTTCTTCTTTCAATTCTTCCTTCATTTCTCTTTTCAATTCTTTCACTTTTCTACTTTCAATTCTTCCTTCATTTCTCCTTTCAATTCTTTCACTTTTCTCCTTTCAATTCTTCCTTCATTTCTCTTTTCAATTCTTTCTCTTTTCTCCTTTCAATTCTTCCTTCATTTCTCTTTTCAATTCTTTCTCTTTTCTCCTTTCAATTCTTCCTTCATTTCTCTTTTCAATTCTTTCTCTTTTCTCCTTTCAATTCTTCCTTCATTTCTCTTTTCAATTCTTTCACTTTTCTCCTTTCAATTCTTCCTTCATTTCTCTTTTCAATTCTTTCACTTTTCTCCTTTCAATTCTTCCTTCATTTCTCTTTTCAATTCTTTCACTTTTCTCCTTTCAATTCTTCCTTCATTTCTCTTTTCAATTCTTTCACTTTTCTCCTTTCAATTCTTCCTTCATTTCTCTTTTCAATTCTTTCACTTTTCTCCTTTCAATTCTTCCTTCATTTCTCCTTTCAATTCTTCCTTCATTTCTCTTTTCAATTCTTTCTCTTTTCTCCTTTCAATTCTTTCTTCGTTTCTTCTTTCAATTCTTTCACTTTTCTCCTTTCAATTCTTCCTTCATTTCTCCTTTCAATTCTTTCTCTTTTCTCCTTTCAATTCTTCCTTCATTTCTCTTTTCAATTCTTTCTCTTTTCTCCTTTCTATTCTTCCTTCATTTCTCCTTTCAATTCTTTCTCTTTTCTCCTTTCAATTCTTCCTTCATTTGTCCTTTCAATTCTTTCACTTTTCTCCTTTCAATTCTTCCTTCATTTCTCTTTTCAATTCTTTCTCTTTTCTCCTTTCAATTCTTCCTTCATTTCTCTTTTCAATTCTTTCTCTTTTCTCCTTTCAATTCTTCCTTCATTTCTCTTTTCAATTCTTTCTCTTTTCTCCTTTCAATTCTTCCTTCGTTTCTCTTTTCAATTCTTTCTCTTTTCTCCTTTCAATTCTTCCTTCATTTCTCTTTTCAATTCTTTCACTTTTCTCCTTTCAATTCTTCCTTCATTTCTCTTTTCAATTCTTTCTCTTTTCTCCTTTCAATTCTTCCTTCATTTCTCTTTTCAATTCTTTCTCTTTTCTCCTTTCAATTCTTCCTTCATTTCTCTTTTCAATTCTTTCACTTTTCCCCTTTCAATTCTTCCTTCATTTCTCTTTTCAATTCTTTCTCTTTTCTCCTTTCAATTCTTCCTTCATTTCTCTTTTCAATTCTTTCTCTTTTCTCCTTTCAATTCTTCCTTCATTTCTCTTTTCAATTCTTTCTCTTTTCTCCTTTCAATTCTTCCTTCATTTCTCTTTTCAATTCTTTCACTTTTCTCCTTTCAATTCTTCCTTCATTTCTCTTTTCAATTCTTTCTCTTTTCTCCTTTCAATTCTTCCTCCATTTCTCTTTTCAATTCTTTCTCTTTTCTCCTTTCAATTCTTCCTCCATTTCTCTTTTCAATTCTTTCACTTTTCTCCTTTCAATTCTTCCTCTGTTTCTCCTTTCAATTCTTTCTCTTTTCTCCTTTCAATTCTTCCTTCGTTTCTCCTTTCAATTCTTTCACTTTTCTCCTTTCAATTCTTCCTACATTTCTCTTTTCAATTCTTTCTCTTTTCTCCTTTCAATTCTTCCTTCATTTCTCTTTTCAATTCTTTCACTTTTCTCCTTTCAATTCTTCCTTCATTTCTCTTTTCAATTCTTTCTCTTTTTTCCTTTCAATTCTTCCGTCATTTCTCTTTTCAATTCTTTCTCTTTTCTCCTTTCAATTCTTCCTTCATTTCTCCTTTCAATTCTTTCACTTTTCTCCTCTCAATTCTTCCTTCATTTCTCCTTTCAATTCTTTCTCTTTTCTCCTTTCAATTCTTCCTTCATTTCTCTTTTCAATTCTTTCTCTTTTCTCCTTTCAATTCTTCCTTCATTTCTCTTTTCAATTCTTTCACTTTTCTCCTTTCAATTCTTCCTTCATTTCTCTTTTCAATTCTTTCTCTTTTCTCCTTTCAATTCTTCCTTCATTTCTCTTTTCAATTCTTTCTCTTTTCTTCTTTCAATTCTTCCTTCATTTGTCCTTTCAATTCTTTCACTTTTCTCCTTTCAATTCTTCCTTCATTTCTCCTTTCAATTCTTTCACTTTTCTCCTTTCAATTCTTCCTTCATTTCTCTTTTCAATTCTTTCACTTTTCTCCTTTCAATTCTTCCTTCATTTCTCTTTTCAATTCTTTCACTTTTCTCCTTTCAATTCTTCCTTCATTTCTCCTTTCAATTCTTCCTTCATTTCTCTTTTCAGTTCTTTCTCTTTTCTCCTTTCAATTCTTCCTTCATTTCTCTTTTCAATTCTTTCTCTTTTCTCCTTTCAATTCTTCCTTCATTTCTCTTTTCAATTCTTTCTCTTTTCTCCTTTCAATTCTTCCTTCATTTCTCTTTTCAATTCTTTCACTTTTCCCCTTTCAATTCTTCCTTCATTTCTCTTTTCAATTCTTTCTCTTTTCTCCTTTCAATTCTTCCTTCATTTCTCTTTTCAATTCTTTCTCTTTTCTCCTTTCAATTCTTCCTTCATTTCTCTTTTCAATTCTTTCTCTTTTCTCCTTTCAATTCTTCCTTCATTTCTCTTTTCAATTCTTTCTCTTTTCTCCTTTCAATTCTTCCTTCATTTCTCTTTTCAATTCTTTCACTTTTCTCCTTTCAATTCTTCCTTCATTTCTCTTTTCAATTCTTTCTCTTTTCTCCTTTCAATTCTTCCTTCATTTCTCTTTTCAATTCTTTCTCTTTTCTCCTTTCAATTCTTCCTCCATTTCTCTTTTCAATTCTTTCACTTTTCTCCTTTCAATTCTTCCTCTGTTTCTCCTTTCAATTCTTTCTCTTTTCTCCTTTCAATTCTTCCTTCGTTTCTCCTTTCAATTCTTTCACTTTTCTCCTTTCAATTCTTCCTTCATTTCTCTTTTCAATTCTTTCTCTTTTCTCCTTTCAATTCTTCCTTCATTTCTCTTTTCAATTCTTTCACTTTTCTCCTTTCAATTCTTCCTTCATTTCTCTTTTCAATTCTTTCTCTTTTCTCCTTTCAATTCTTCCTTCATTTCTCTTTTCAATTCTTTCACTTTTCCCCTTTCAATTCTTCCTTCATTTCTCCTTTCAATTCTTTCACTTTTCTCCTTTCAATTCTTCCTTCATTTCTCCTTTCAATTCTTTCACTTTTCTCCTTTCAATTCTTCCTTCATTTCTCTTTTCAATTCTTTCTCTTTTTTCCTTTCAATTCTTCCGTCATTTCTCTTTTCAATTCTTTCTCTTTTCTCCTTTCAATTCTTCCTTCATTTCTCCTTTCAATTCTTTCACTTTTCTCCTTTCAATTCTTCCTCCATTTCTCCTTTCAATTCTTTCTCTTTTCTCCTTTCAATTCTTCCTTCATTTCTCTTTTCAATTCTTTCTCTTTTCTCCTTTCAATTCTTCCTTCATTTCTCTTTTCAATTCTTTCACTTTTCTCCTTTCAATTCTTCCTTCATTTCTCTTTTCAATTCTTTCTCTTTTCTCCTTTCAATTCTTCCTTCATTTCTCTTTTCAATTCTTTCTCTTTTCTTCTTTCAATTCTTCCTTCATTTGTCCTTTCAATTCTTTCACTTTTCTCCTTTCAATTCTTCCTTCATTTCTCCTTTCAATTCTTTCACTTTTCTCCTTTCAATTCTTCCTTCATTTCTCTTTTCAATTCTTTCACTTTTCTCCTTTCAATTCTTCCTTCATTTCTCTTTTCAATTCTTTCACTTTTCTCCTTTCAATTCTTCCTTCATTTCTCCTTTCAATTCTTCCTTCATTTCTCTTTTCAATTCTTTCTCTTTTCTCCTTTCAATTCTTCCTTCATTTCTCTTTTCAATTCTTTCTCTTTTCTCCTTTCAATTCTTCCTTCATTTCTCTTTTCAATTCTTTCACTTTTCTCCTTTCAATTCTTCCTTCATTTCTCTTTTCAATTCTTTCTCTTTTCTCCTTTCAATTCTTCCTTCATTTCTCTTTTCAATTCTTTCTCTTTTCTCCTTTCAATTCTTCCTTCATTTCTCTTTTCAATTCTTTCACTTTTCCCCTTTCAATTCTTCCTTCATTTCTCCTTTCAATTCTTTCACTTTTCTCCTTTCAATTCTTCCTTCATTTCTCCTTTCAATTCTTTCACTTTTCTCCTTTCAATTCTTCCTTCATTTCTCTTTTCAATTCTTTCTCTTTTTTCCTTTCAATTCTTCCGTCATTTCTCTTTTCAATTCTTTCTCTTTTCTCCTTTCAATTCTTCCTTCATTTCTCCTTTCAATTCTTTCACTTTTCTCCTTTCAATTCTTCCTTCATTTCTCCTTTCAATTCTTTCTCTTTCCTCCTTTCAATTCTTCCTTCATTTCTCTTTTCAATTCTTTCTCTTTTCTCCTTTCAATTCTTCCTTCATTTCTCTTTTCAATTCTTTCACTTTTCTCCTTTCAATTCTTCCTTCATTTCTCTTTTCAATTCTTTCTCTTTTCTACTTTCAATTCTTCCTTCATTTCTCTTTTCAATTCTTTCTCTTTTCTTCTTTCAATTCTTCCTTCATTTGTCCTTTCAATTCTTTCACTTTTCTCCTTTCAATTCTTCCTTCATTTCTCCTTTCAATTCTTTCACTTTTCTCCTTTCAATTCTTCCTTCATTTCTCTTTTCAATTCTTTCACTTTTCTCCTTTCAATTCTTCCTTCATTTCTCTTTTCAATTCTTTCACTTTTCTCCTTTCAATTCTTCCTTCATTTCTCCTTTCAATTCTTCCTTCATTTCTCTTTTCAATTCTTTCTCTTTTCTCCTTTCAATTCTTCCTTCATTTCTCCTTTCAATTCTTTCACTTTTCTCCTTTCAATTCTTCCTTCATTTCTCCTTTCAATTCTTTCTCTTTTCTCCTTTCAATTCTTCCTTCATTTCTCTTTTCAATTCTTTCTCTTTTCTCCTTTCTATTCTTCCTTCATTTCTCCTTTCAATTCTTTCTCTTTTCTCCTTTCAATTCTTCCTTCATTTGTCCTTTCAATTCTTTCACTTTTCTCCTTTCAATTCTTCCTTCATTTCTCTTTTCAATTCTTTCTCTTTTCTCCTTTCAATTCTTCCTTCGTTTCTCCTTTCAATTCTTTCTCTTTTCTCCTTTCAATTCTTCCTTCGTTTCTCCTTTCAATTCTTTCTCTTTTCTCCTTTCAATTCTTCCTTCATTTCTCTTTTCAATTCTTTCTCTTTTCTCCTTTCAATTCTTCCTTCATTTCTCTTTTCAATTCTTTCTCTTTTCTCCTTTCAATTCTTCCTTCGTTTCTCCTTTCAATTCTTTCTCTTTTCTCCTTTCAATTCTTCCTTCATTTCTCTTTTCAATTCTTTCTCTTTTCTCCTTTCAATTCTTCCTTCATTTCTCTTTTCAATTCTTTCTCTTTTCTCCTTTCAATTCTTCCTTCATTTCTCTTTTCAATTCTTTCACTTTTCTCCTTTCAATTCTTCCTTCATTTCTCTTTTCAATTCTTTCACTTTTCTCCTTTCAATTCTTCCTTCATTTCTCCTTTCAATTGTCTCTCTTTTCTCCTTTCAATTCTTCCTTCATTTCTCTTTTCAATTCTTTCTCTTTTCTCCTTTCAATTCTTCCTTCATTTCTCCTTTCAATTCTCTCTCTTTTCTCCTTTCAATTCTTCCTTCATTTCTCTTTTCAATTCTTTCTCTTTTCTCCTTTCAATTCTTCCTTCATTTCTCCTTTCAATTCTTTCTCTTTTCTCCTTTCAATTCTTTCACTTTTCTCCTTTCTATTCTCTCTCTTTTCTCATTTCAATTCTTCCTTCATTTCTCTTTTCAATTCTTTCTCTTTTCTCCTTTCAATTCTTCCTTCATTTCTCTTTTCAATTCTTTCTCTTTTCTCCTTTCAATTCTTCCTTCATTTCTCTTTTCAATTCTTTCTCTTTTCTCCTTTCAATTCTTCCTTCATTTCTCTTTTCAATTCTTTCTCTTTTCTCCTTTCAATTCTTCCTTCATTTCTCTTTTCAATTCTTTCTCTTTTCTCCTTTCAATTCTTCCTTCATTTCTCTTTTCAATTCTTTCTCTTTTCTCCTTTCAATTCTTCCTTCATTTCTCTTTTCAATTCTTTCACTTTTCTCCTTTCAATTCTTCCTTCATTTCTCTTTTCAATTCTTTCTCTTTTCTCCTTTCAATTCTTCCTTCATTTCTCCTTTCAATTCTTCTTTTGTTTTTTCCCTACACGTCTTTCTCCATATTCTTATTTGTTTTTCTTTCTGTCTACCATCTTTATTAACTTTGCTTTCACTCATTGCAACCTTCACACAACACATATTTTTGATTTCATCCTTTCTTTCTGGCAACAACTCACTTAAACATTCTCTTTTTAATTAACCTTAGGAAAACCTTATATATTTATATAAATGTGCAAACATACTATTTTACCAATACAAAATATCAGTGATATTTAAGTAAATTTGCAATTGCATTGGCTATATTTTCTGTGTCAGTAATATATGATTTTTATCAATGCAATTAATTCTGTTGTCACACATAAGAAAGAAATCTGCTTTTTCAGTCATTAAACTAACATAACTTGAACTATCAGAAAATGATGTCATGCACTTTAAATGGAGTACTTCTGGCATACCTGGGTTGGAGATGATAAATCCTCACTTGCCTGTCTTGATAGATTTCAATAGTGTCTATGCAGGCCATGTAGGTGATGAATGTTGCAAGATTCTCCTAACTCTATCGCTATTTCTGTGGCAAGTGCTCTGACAAGTTACATTCCTTGACTTCACCAACTCCAACCTTTGCAGCTAGGACCTGCCATCTTACTTGTCATCCTCACTCACTTCGTATTCCATTAGCAAGTTCCATTTGGACAGCATCTTCCCAAGAACTGCTGCTTTGCAGAACAGTCTCCTGGTAGGTTTTTTTTCTAATCACTTCAAACTCAACCTTTTTAAGTTTAGGGTTAACCATTATTTCTTTGAGAAACTGATACCTCCAGAAAATTAGAAATTAAATTAATGAAGCCAAACAATACAGACAAATATCTTAAAGTGCGGATAAAAGTGAAAGTCCATGATAATATCATACACGCTAGACCGCAAAAGAAAAAATGACCTTGTCTGAAAAAACACTTTGAATCACATTTCAACCCTGAACAGACTACAAGGAAATTAAAAACGCTATTAAAAAAACTAAGGAATAATAAAGCATCATCACTGAAGCTGAACATTTGAAAATAGGTTACATTTTCTCTGAATTCAATGAAAAGTTCCTTATATCCTGGGTATACTGATAAACTGCATCCATGTCTTGGATAAGATGATAAACTACGTCCAGCAGCAAGGCCTCTGATCAGGAGGTTTTGAGGAGCATGGAACCACCTCTTAATTGCTGTTGTTCCCAGGTCCACCCTGACTCAGGGTGGTAGCACCTGTTAGGGTCCCCGCTATGGGTAAATAGTTAACCCCCAAACTGGAGTCAAAACACTATGAAAGTGTAAAAATCGGTTTTAATACAAACAATAAATTTTTGAGGGAAAAAATTATTACCAGCAATGAATTTTCAAGGGAAAAAATTATTACCAGCAATACATTTTTGAAACAAAAATATTACCAGCAATAAAAATCTTGTCAGCATTAAATAACCCATTGAGGTTGATATACCATCAACCAAACCAAACCAAACCAAACCAAAGAACATAGAATAGTTCTACCCAACACTGCAAATTGCTAGAAAACCAAAACATCCACCCGAAAATTTGAGTTTTTTTCTTACATAGCCTTGTCAGATTGAAACTTTTGTATGGGGTGTCATGCATGGTGCCAAACCTGTTCAAAAGTCTGTAAATTATCAGCTGTATACAAATGATTTCTAATATCAATGGCAAAAAAAGGCTTTGAGCAGGTGAAGCCTGAGAGTCTTGGCAAAGATCCTGCATCTTTGAATATTGTGGACTGGCACTGCAGAATCACAAATAAAGAATTGTACCAAATAAGAGAAACCGCATCACTTGAGGACTAGCAGCAACAGCTAAAATGGATAGCACATGTAATTTGAAAAGGAAATAATGATATAATCAAGATGTTAGCATTCCACACCACTTCAAATAGAAGGTTAGGAAGGAACCCTCCTCCCCATCAATACAGGAAATAGTGATAATAGCTAGCTGAATTGAGAAATCTATTTTCCAAATAAGAGAAAGATTTTATAAATTCCAACCGAAAACAGTACTGGCTGCTCGGTTAATGAATGCCAAATATTTCCTTATAGGGAAATAGCTAATATTATCATTACCTTAACAAAATGCACCACTTGTCTTCTCTTACACATATGCAAGACCATACAGTAAACCTCTATATTGAGTGGCTCTTGAGCCTTGTATTGGGTAAACATTAGTATGAAAAGACATTGTTTATAAAAAGATAAAAAAGGCTCACACAATAAAGAAATAAAAAGGAATGTATCAGCAGCCTGATTCTCCAACTTATTAATGATATTGTCCAATGATATAGTATTTGTTTTAGCATACCTATGGATGATAATAAGCATGTCCCCATTCACATAAATACAGTAGTAAATACTGTATGTTGGTTTGCAGTTGGAGATTCATTGTGGAATGTCCCCATTCACATAAATACAGTAGTAAATACTGTATATATATTTTTTGGGGGATAAGTGTAGTTTTACTTAAAATTAAAACAAACAAAAATTACAATGTAAAGAAAAGGATAGAAAGAAGAAAGTTAACTTTCAAATATATGAAAATATTGACAAATTAAAAAATAAAAAATAAGAACAAATCAAGTAGTACAGTAAAGCATTTTTTTAATTTGTCATTATTTGGCTGCTAGTATCTCGTTTCTAGCATTTTTTAAATTGTAATTTCATTTTCGAAATTAACTATCTCTTCACAGAGTTTGCACATTTTTTAAGTTGTCATTATTTTCATATATTTGAAACTTTTACCTTGCTCTCTTTACAAACTTTGTTTTATTTTCAATTTAAAAAAGAAAAAATACTGTATATTGTTCTGCAGTTGGAGATTCATCTAGTTGTGCTGGTCAAACTCTCTGCCTCTGGCTATGTTGAAGGGCAGAGTCTCATCTTGGGAAACAGCTACCTGACCTCATTTTATACGGTGTCTACAGAGAATTTTTGGTTGAGCCTATGGGCTCAGATAACCCACATTAAAATTGGCTTTGTGCCACATCTGACCGCATGGGGTGGTTAGTGAATATCCTGCAGTTGGACATTCATTGTGGAATTCACTTGACTCACTTCTAGCAGTTGAGTACTTCTATATGCCACTGGCAAATTTTATATGTGTTGTTCTTGTCCTAAGTATTATTGTTCACTATTAACTTTTGTTTGATTATTCTATTCAGTAACTTTCACTAGGTTACAACAGTATTATAAACTGTATTTGCTTATTGCTGCTAAATAATACCTTTTCTTGCTATCATAACAACAAAATAACTCTTTATGAAGAAGTAGTGATTAGTGTAAGCAATAAATATATAAAGTGACATTATTTTTAACATATGAGTTTTTACTAGCACAAACTTCAAGGAATTTAAATGTCGCCATAAATTTTATGAGCAAAAAGGCTATTTTGAAAAAGAAAACAGCAGAAATAGAGTTAGGGTAATTTTTTCAGCGAGGTTCACCATTTATAAGGCCTGGGAGCCACTAGAGGTAGAGGGTTACAACTGGAAGGCATTTCTGAGTATAGGAGTTGAATATAATGGTTATTCCTAGCCTTGAACAAGTTAACAAGATGTTTCCGCAGTCACTAAAATTAGTGACTGCGGAAACATCCTGTTGGGAATTGGTTCCACAGGGCAGTGGTTTGTGGGAAGCTGCTGCTTGAGTAGAATTTACTTCTTACTGATGGAATATGGAGGGAATGTGGGTGGTTCACTACTATGTAAGTAGCATGACGTGTTCTTGCTGTGAAGGTTTTCCTTAGTAGAACCAGGGAATGTAGTTCTTCTGAGCACTTTCCATGGAAAGTAGCAGTTGGCTAGCCACATCCTGCCAGTGGGAGAATGGTTAAATGGTGGAAGGCAGCCTATTGTAAATAATATATATATATATATAAGGGTTATAACTTTTTGTAAAATAATTGATTTCCTGCATCATATTTTGATGGATTTTTGTTAAAAGAATAATGAAGAAGGGGTTAACACAAAATTTCTAAAATCATATATAAGTATAATACTACTATGATTTTCTGGAGGCTTCTAGAACTTGTTTTTATTTATTTGTAAGTTTGTATGTTATGCTATAGCTATAAACTGTTAAATGTGTTAAAAAATACATAAGTACTATATGATTACATCATTAGCAAATTGAAAAATAAAGCTTCTGAAATATTTTGATTTTTCACCCTTATTATTATTTATTACCCTTATTATATATATATATATATATATATATATATATATATATATATATACACACACACACAGTCCCCTCTAAAAGTATTGGAAAGTTGTTCACTGAAAAAATTTGGGTTTAAGATCAAAAGATGAATATGAGAAAAAAGTTAAGAATTTCAGCTTTTATTTTCTGGTATTTACATTTAAATGTGTTAAACAACTTAGGATAGATCACCTTTTGTTTGAACCCACCCATTTTTCAAGTGAGCACAACTATTGTAGCACGTGACTAACTCTCTCTCTCTCTCTCGTACACCTCTACTTTTTTATGGCTCTTTTTCTTCTTGAACCCTTTATTTATTTTTCTTTGTATCACTTACTTTTCAAAATTTAAAAAAAATCCTTATTACTATACACTTTTCTTTCATATTTACTTATCTTAGCATGTGTGTTTAGTGGGGTGGGGGATGTCCAGATATCTAGATGAAGGCAAGTCTGTCATATATATATATATATATATATATATATATATATATATATATATATTTTATAAGCATTTTGACCCAAACAAGGTAGGCGTGCCACTAGTATGCAAGGGGTTACAGAGAGTGAAAGTAAGAGAAAAAACTCAGTATAGGAGGGATTGGAGAAAGGCTAAAAGGAAGAACGGGATCAAGGCATCAGAAGATGTTGATTTACATTACATTTAAATTTTAGAAGATTATAGTTATCAGGAAAGCAAGTAAGAGGAAGGGAGTTTCACTGTTGGGAAGTGTGAGAAGAAGAAACTGTTGAAGAAGAAGCGATGGCTACATTTAACCGTTTCAACAATAGAAGTGTGAGACCAAGATGCCAACCTAGTAGCACGCTTAAATTCATGCAGTTGGGGCACCAGTGAAAATAGCTCATCAGAGCAGATGCCATGAAAATATTTGTAGAAAAGACAGAGGGAAGCCACAGCATGTCTGTGAGAAAGTGACTTGAGATCCCAGATCAGGACCTATCATTTTGCATATCTGTCTTTGGATTTTGTCGAGAACTTGGAGATGAACAGCGGGGAGTACCAGACCATATATGGCAACAGTATTCATTGCATGGATGAATGGCAGATTTGTAGATGTGAAGGATGGACTCAGATGAGAAAAACCTTCTGGCATGACATAGTGAACCAACTTTCCTTGCAGTAGATACAGCTATTGATTCAATGTAGTTGTTCCCATCTCAGGTCAGTTAAAAACGTGAGGCCAAGAAGGGGCCATGAGGCACTCTCATGAAGTTGAGCATCAACGATGCAGATAATAGGCTGGGAAGTTTTTCTATGGTGACTAAATGAGAGCAGTTTCATTTTGGGCACTTTAAAATTTACGAGCTATTTCCTGCCCAAATCAACCATAGATTGGAGGTCATTTTCGGGATCAACGGTCAGTTGGTGATCATGTATATTTCTGTATTTTTCACTTTCAACTCTTTTTGCAAGCCATGGTATTTTAACAAGCAAACATTTCTGTATTGAGTTGAATGAGTGAAAATTTAGCAAGAAAGAAAGAACTTGTTTCCTAACCTGACCAAAAAAGGAAAGTCTAAGTCATTATCCTTCATTCCAATGCCAGATACTGATAGAGTAAACACAGAAACAAGAATAACAAACAAGCGAAATGTGAATATGGCAATGAAGATGAGGACAACAGTCTAAAGGATGTAAACGGTAAATAGTTACAATACCTCATCTCAGAAATATAGACAGTTGCTATGAGAAAAAATGAAAACCTTGATAAAAATGGTCAGAATTGAGAATCATTTCTACAAAACAAAGACCAATTTGCAGATAAAATCATCTCTGGGCAGAAGGCAACGTCAATTTTTACTGATCCTTTTTGGAATTGATTATCTTAAAAGATAACTTGATTCAGTCTGTTTATGCAACCATCTTTGGTCGGTTCCAATCTTATTTCTTCTTTGAAGAACAAGATCTTTCTTTTAGGCTTTTGACCTTTGCAGTGTGTGTACTTCTAAGATTAAAAATAGTTAAAATCCAGGAAATTTCTTGCTGTCTACTTGTCTTTTTTTTTTTTAACTGTCATTTTTTTTTTTACACTGATTCTGAGACTCTTTTGTTTTTAAAAATTCTATGGAAATGGTCCAAATATCACAAGCTTCCTTTTGATTCCCATTTCGTATTACAGTTATCGGCATGTCAGATCAGCAAGTCGATTTCTAATTCTGAGGTTGTTCATGTTCACTTAGCACTAATGCCCTTAGGAAAGGCATGAATCCACATCTCCCTGTGTTCCTACAGTTATAGAAAACAGATACTGAGTAGGCTTACATTCACACCAAACTAATAGACTAAGAATAAAACATGAATCCACATCTCCCTGCATTCACTGAAAACATCATTCAGATTCCTGCTGTGAACATTCAAGCACAGTTCACATTAATGACCTTGGGAAAGGAATGAACCCACATCTCCCTGTGTTCACTGAAAACATCATTCAGATTCCTGCTGTGAACATTCAAGCTCAGTTCACACTAATGACCTAGTGAAAGGCATGAATGCATATCTCCCTATGTTCACTGAAAACACAATTCAGATTCTAGCTGTGAACATTCAAGCTCAGTTCACACTAACAACGTTGGGAAAGGCATGAATCCACTTCTGCATTAACTTTTTATAGTTTTCTCTCTATTTACAACATGTAGTGGTGGAGGGTTTCATTATTTTGTTAGCATGAATCCATATCTCCCGGTGTTCACCGAAAACACAATTCAGATTCCTGATGTAAAAATTCATGCTCAGTTCACACTAACAACCTTGGGAAAGACATGAATCCACTTCTGCATCAACTTTTTATAGTTCTCTCTCTATAACATGTGGTGGGTAGGGTTTCATTATTCTGTAGTAATATTCAACATTTAATAATTAAAATAACTTGCATCTAAATGTGCTGAGTTCAGATTACAGCTGATGTTGTTGCAGTCACTTTCACACAATGGAACTATTTATTCCCCCCCCCAGATATGGGTTAAATAGCAGGAAGATAAACATATATGTGCATATAGCTTAGTGGTTATTGGTGCAGAAAACAAGATCTGCATGCTGAGTTCAGATCTTGTTTTCTGCACCAATAACCACTAAGCTATATGCACATATATGTTTATCTTCCTTTCTGTCTGGCTTTCTGACATGCAAACTATTGTAATTATTAAATTTTGAATATTACTACAGAATAATGAAATCCTCCTAACTCCTCCACCACAAGTTGTAATATAAGACAGTAAATATACAATGTCATGTCTTATACTAACATCAAATATACAAGAATTTAATTACCTACTAGGAAAAGGCTGGTAAGAACAGAATCATTCTTATTCAAAGATTAGACATCTTTTCTGTTGGTGTCTTTTGTTGGTTCCATAGTCACTTTTCCATTTTCTCTTCATTCTATTTCTGAATCAATAACAGAGAGACATGTTTTGACATATGACCTTGCTCCTTACCCAGACAATGGTTTTAAACAGCAGTAATTAAGGCAAACAAGAGATAAGATTATTTATATATATATATATATATATATATATATATGTGTATATATATATATATATATATATATATATATATATATATATATATATATATATATGTATGTATGAATATATATGTGGAATTGTGTATTTAGGCAGCAATCCCTCTTTATACAAGTTTTGTTAAAGATGGCTGACAAGGTACTGCAATTAAGCCTTTTATTTCATTTTTCTTGTGTTCATGTTAGTGTTTTCTTTTCTGAACCCAAAATGTATAAAAATTGTTCAAAATTCCTGTATATCTGATATCTTTCAGCTGTTCTTTTAGCCATTATCAAGGATGATTTTCAGTTTTAACTGAAGGTGTGGGTTTTTTTTTAAGTATGTATCTGAAGTTATAGGAATGTTTTAGTTTTGAAACATGGTCAGCATATTATGGCCATGTTCATAGTTAATGTTATTGAGTACTGGCTTTTTCTTTTTTATTATTAGTGTTTCCATTATTTTTTAATCTTTTTTTAACATGTGCATGAGGCTATTATACTTGTATTTTCTACTAGCATGTTGCGGATGGTACTTGGTAGGTTTGCATGTGTGTTTAAATGAGTCTTAATTGATGGTCAAATAGGTCTGATGTGAGTCATCTAAATAGGCATGTAGTGGTATGACCAATATAATTATTTGTGAGCTTGGTTTGATCAGGAACACAAATCGTTAAGAGACATTGAACTCATCAATAATATAAGTTTTCTGTAATTTAAATTTTGCAGGTGTGTTGTTATTGCTGAAGATAAGGTTAGCTGTTTTCAAGGTAGATAATTTAATTTTCTTGTTCTGGCCGATTGGAGTTGTGTATATCTAAGATATTTCTAAGAGAAAATTCATCCTGCTTATAGCTAACATGTATTTGTCTTTTATAGAAAATGTTAATGTTATTATTTGTATGTTCAATATTGCTACTAGTTACTTTAGAAAGAAACAGTCTAATTTGGTGGTCGATGAGGTAGTTAGAAAAATCATTGTTAACTTGCATCTGTTTCGCTTTATGGAGTTCTTTAAAGAAAAGGGGATGAGAGAATGAATTCTCGTGTGTGCTCTTGAGGAATTTTTTTTTATAACTACTATTTTACATCTAAGTGGGCATTCACTCTTAACATTAAAGTGGCAAGAGCTTCTGCTCATGATTTTTTTGTTTTTTTTTGCATAACGAAGTGGTGAATGTGTTATATACTGAATTCTACAAGAATGTATAAAGAGAGGAGTTTATTACAAACACAAGAAAAAATTAAATAAAAAGCTCAATCGCAGAGCCTTGTCAGTGATCTCTCCAGAAAACTCATATATATATATATATATATATATATATATATATATATATATATATATATATATATATATATTCAGCACTCTGGCTCCAGAGTTTCATAGACAAACCATTTTTGAGTTTGTTTTGTTCACTCCTGCTGATACCTCCTGATGAGTGGACCAAGCAATTGCAAAAAAGAAAAACTTGGGGTGCTGAATAAACATCAATCAGATAAGTGACAATATGTATATCTGTATTAATCCTATATATATATATATATATATACACACACACACACACACACACACACACAGAGACAGAGTCCGCCCCAAAATGTATACAGACTTAAGGAAAGGAAAAACTCGCATAGATATTGTAATAATAAATTGATTCAGGCATTCAGAGATTGATACAAGTTTCCATTGGACTCTACAATCACAAGAGATGCTCAAAATGGTGGCCTTTGGCTTCCAGACATTTATTAGTACAGCAAACGAATGCTTGGGCAACACTGGCCAAAGTGTCCAGTGGGATTGCTGCACATGCATTTTCAGTTTCTTGCCTAAGGGCCACCAGTGTAATGAATGCCATCTGTTGAAAAAAATGTACTACAGTAAACAATGCTATCACGATTTGATAAAACTATGAAAGATAATTTTTTCTTTTTCTGAAGTGTGTATACATTTTGGGTGCAGACTGTGTATGTGTGAATATATATAGATATATATATATATATATATATTCACACATACACAGTATCTCAAATGACAACTTAAAAGAGACTGTTTGACCAACACAAGGAATGTTAATAAACTCATGTTAAAAAGATAAAGAAACAAATGAAAACTACACACAAAAGTTCATTTTCTCCATCAAGACATTCATTTCTGTAGTTTACTGCTACAGCAAGCAGAAACATTTTTTTCTCCCGATGATGGCCATGTTGGCCGAAACTAGTCGAGGAATCTGAATGAAATAATAATAATAAAAACATAAGAATATTAATCTACAACCCAGTATGTCTGAAGATTTTAATTAATTTTTTTAATAATTTTTATCATTCAAAATATATATATATATATATATATATATATATAGTACCAATTTGTGATTGATTGGGATAATTCCAAGGAGGATATTAATCCAAAAACAGCTCAATGCAAATTTAAATTACAGAGCATTATAATAATAAATCAAGAAAAAATTATAACCAAAATGGATTGTTAAGGTTTTTTCTTGATTTATTATATACTACTAAAGAAAAAAACAACTATGTTGATGTGACCAACAGATGACTTACCAGAAGACCTAACACTTTAGACAAGAAAAATACCGAACAAGGAAAGAAAAAAAAGACCAAAAAGCAAACACCTACCTACTCAGTAAAGTACTTAATGTCCATATTATTTAGACAGAGCAAAAACATGCTTCACAACATCAACACTTAACAAAGAACAGACTGAGTTCACACTCATGTGCTCTTCAGGTGATTAGAATTTTTCTTGCATTCATACAGTTATTTTCTTTTCTGGATATAAATTTGTAAAAATTGTCCATCTCTTGGATCAGAAATCCATTAGGACCCATTTAAACACATATGGAAACAACATACAACTATAATAGCCTTATCTGCATGTAAAAAATGGTGGGAAATAATGGAAGCATTAATAATACAAAAGAAGAAGCCAACTCTCAATAATGTCAATTATAAACATGGCCACAACAGAACGTGTGTAATCATGGCTCTCCACAACTTTCTGTCCTTTTTAATTTTTCTTATTACAATGAAGCTTATGAGCATGAAAAAAATGGTGAGAAATAATGGAAGCATTTATAATATAAAAGAAGAAGCCAACTCTCAATAATGTCAATTATAAACATGGCCCCAACAGAACGTGTGTAATCATGGCTCTCCACGACTTCCTGTCCTTTTTAATTTTTCTTATTACAATGAAGCTTATAAGCATGAAACAAGGCTCAGCCTTTTAACATGGTTACACTCTGATGTTATGGTCACCATCTTTTTTCATATTTTTTTTATTTAATTTTTTTAAATTGTTTTAATCAAAACCAAGGCAGTAAAGCCACTAAGACACAAGGGGGTTACTAGGTGTAGAAGAATTAGGAACATTACTAATGAGTGGGAAGAGAAAACAGTAATCAGGAAGACAGTAGATAGTGATTGACACTGCATTTAAATTTTTGTAGATTAAAATTGGCTGGAAAGCATGGAGCAGGGAGTTCCACAAGCGAGAAGTGCGAGAAAAAAAAACTGTTAGCATAGAATTTACAGCTACATCTAGCCAGGTCAACAGTAAATTGATGAGATCTCAATGTCAGTCTAGTACTGTGCTTAAATTCATAAATCTAAGTACCATAGCAAAGAGCGATATTTATTCCTGTTTATTTACAGAAAATGTGGCACAAGTCGAAAAAGGGAAATGGAGAAAAAGACTGTCTTCATCAATCTTAACATTAAACCTAGGTAGCCACAAACACTGACCCAAACATACCATAATATTCCTAACACCAAAAGAACATATTCTTACTTACTTTTCTTACTACATCCACCATAATACCTCATTGTCTCTATGAAAGTCCTAACTAGTCTCCCATATATACAATTTCATTTTGTGTGGGAGTGGGGAAGAGGAATAAAATAACAATAGCAAAAAGCTTATCTGAACAATTACTATGAAAGTATTTATAGAAAAAGCACAAGAAGTTAACCTTACAGTAGTGGGAAAGTGACTGAAGGTGAGATGCCAGATTAGGACTGATAATATTGCTGATTCTTCTTTGGATTTTATCAAGGAGTTCAAGGTAAATAGCAAGAGCACAGGACAATATGTGACAGCACTATTCTAAGCATGGATGAAAAGTAAGATAGATTCTGGAGAGAAAAATTGTCTCGCAATACACACTGAACCAAGTTTCTTAGCAGCTGAGCTATAATGGATTCAGTATAGTCTTTCAACTTCATGCCAGCTGAGAATGTTAGCCTGTAAAGGCACAATAAGTCACTTTCCTGGAGGTTAGCATCAGCCATGATAATGGGAGGCAGACAAGGATCTTGTTAATAATGGACTGTTTTGGACATCAGCTGCCATTTTAACCTTATTGAACTGATGAGATTTATTATCAGGAAATTTCACAAGTACAGATTAATTTAAAAAAGCATATTTTAAGACTGAAGTGAGTTTCAATGTTTTTTTGCTAGCATGATGCCATCTAAAATATAAAAAGAATAATACATATGCTACTTAAGTTCCAATGTGGGATCGACAAACCAGGACATATTTTTACAATTATTAAATTTACAAAAATTAATTTACAACTATTTGCAAGAGTATAGCCTATCTTGATTCTTGATTCTAACATTTTACATGAAAAGTGTAGTGATATGTGAATGAAAACCTAATTAGCACAGCTAAGGAACAGAGACTATATAAGTGCTCAAGCAGTAAGGTAGGGTGCAGAAAATGATACTGCGGGACTGAGAAAATACGAAGGAAATTGCAATATCTGTCCTGCCATCTGGCGGTCAATGCTGGACAATCTCCTCATAGATGAAGAAGAAACTTGAAGCAACAGAAATTTGGTTGTACAGAAAGAAGCTGAGAATAACATGTGATAAGGTTTTAGAAAGGATAGAAACAAAAAGGACACTTATACTTAACATCAGGAAGAGATAGTTGAAATTTCTAGAGCACATAAAGAGGAGAGAGGGCTTGGAAAATCTGATACTTAAAGGGCAGATTCAAGGCAAGAGGGACAGAGAAAAATAATACATAATGAGCTTGAGTAAATTGATAG
Organism: Acanthosepion esculentum; assembly: GCA_964036315.1. Taxonomy (NCBI): domain Eukaryota; kingdom Metazoa; phylum Mollusca; class Cephalopoda; order Sepiida; family Sepiidae; genus Acanthosepion; species Acanthosepion esculentum. The sequence continues at coordinate 64,169,677 of OZ038501.1, forward strand.
CAAAAGAAGGTTTAACAAAAAGACAAAATTTATTAAGAGCTACAAAGGATAGGAAATCGTGGAGAGCCATGATCACCAACGTTATGAAGAGACATGGTAAATAGAAGAAGAAAAATATAGAGACAACTGCCACAATGTATTAAACATTTTACGAGAAACAAAAAAATGAGTACTGAACTGTTACGAAATATCAGTCCTCCCATAAGGCTATGAATGCTGGATAATCTCCTCTAAGATGAAGAAGAGAAGCAAAGCAACAGAAATATTGTTCTGCAGAAGGATGCTGAGAATACCATGAACCGAACTGGTGAGCAACCCTAAAAAAGGACACTAATACATAACATCAGAAAGAGATGGTTAAAATTGCTAGGGCACATTATGAGGAAAGAGGGCTTGGAAACTTTCATACTCACAGGACATATTGAAGGTAAGAGGAGCAAAGGAAAACAATGTATAACCTAACTAGCGAACGGAAAGGGATGGGAGGACAAGGTTTAGGAAAGTTAAGATAAAGACAAAATTTGTTAAGAGCTACAAAGGACTAGAAATTGTGGAGAGCTATGATTGCCCACATCCTGAAAATATCACAGCATATAGAATAAGAAAAAGAGTTTGTGTAAATGGTTGGCAGAACAGGGTTTAGGAGAGATAGCAAAAGGACAAAATTTACTAAGAGCTACAAAGGATAGGAAATGGTGGAGAGGTATGATTGCCCACGTCCTGAAGGGTCACAGCAGATAGAAGAAGAAGCAACTGTACAGTGTATTGTGTTGATCACTGGGTGTAGTTAAAGGGTAATGAAAGGACGACTTCTGACTAACAATGACTAACAATGACAAAATCTTACCAATGTAGGCAGAGGGAGTAAATCACAACAAATGCTGGTTGCAGATCTACATGGAAAAACAAATTATATATATATATATATATATATATATATATATATATATATATATATATATATATATATAACAACTGAAAAGCTGCAAATTAAAAAAAATTGAATTTTTTTTGTGAAAGTATTTATTTATATTTTTATATATATATATATATATTTGATATTTCAGATCGACCCCGATCTTTCATCAGAAATAACTGCTTTTAAAAGTTTGTATTTTTTTAAACAACATCTAAAATATTATTACTGTTAGATTTATGTTAGAAATATTCGAACACAGTTGCATTCCATATCATTTCTGATGAAAGATCGGGGTCAATCTGAAATATCAAATATATATATATATATATATATATATATATATATATATATATATATATATATATAAAAATATAAATAAATACTTTCACAAAAAAACATTCAATTTTTTTTAATTTGCAACTTTTCAGTTGTTTTTTCTATATATATACATATTAAGAAAGTATATGTGGCTTCTCATTATGCTATATATATATATATATATATGGAGAGAGAGAGAGCGAAAAAGAAAACTTATCTTAGCCAACCCATTTTGTCTTCTGATGAACTTTATCAAAGCAAATGCAAAGATTTTATTTTGCAACAAGCATTTATAAGGAGGGGGGTAACATTTTAGGTTTGCATAATTTTTAAATTTAAGAATGCGCATGACTATATTACAGATTAACTGAAAGTCAAGGTAAGTTATGGCACATGCTAAGTAGTGTAATTATGGAAGATGCTAAGTGACATAATTTAATGTCTAATAAACAAAAGTGAGTAAATGTTGTTATTGCGCCTTAAAACCACACAACGTGTTGACCCAATCCTTGTGAGTGAAATTGGGTAGATGTTTGACAGCTGTGCTAGCATGAAGTCACAAGTCATCATGACCAAGGGTTTGAGTGTGCTGGTGTTGTTCAGCTTGTTGATCATTCTAGATAACACGCTCTCTCCCAGAAACTATAACTAAGTTCTGCTCAGCATAGTTGGAGTATAAACCACAGGTTGGCTCTGTGGGTGTTGAACAAAACAAAAATGTGCCTGAGCGATAGTCTGCAATAGGGATTGGCCAGATGCCCTTGTAGATAGGTATCCTCGAATACGAGTGGCTAGCTACTATTACTATTATTATGTCTAATCAATACAATATGTTTTATGTGTATGTTTTGTTTTTCATTACTGTATATATATATACGATGGGAAGATAGCAGAACAAGGCATGCAACTGCATATATCAGATTAATAATGAGTAATTGATTATAAAAAATAGAAAAGATCCTACACTGCATGTTAATTGGCGCTGTATCTTCAATGTTTTCTCGACTGTACCGCAAAAGAAAATAAATTTAGTCCTAAACAAAGGTGGCTGGCTTCTTCAACTTAATAATTTTCTTTTTTTCCAATTGTCAAAGGCTTTCGAGGTAAGCATTTTTTACATTTCAAAACATAATGTCAATAAAATACCATGAGTATCTGTGCCAACCTCACTACTTTAGAGGGGAAAATGCAGATCTCCATGGAATTGGGTAAGTGACAAGAGATTTTAAATGGAGAATGTCTAGAAAAAAGAAAAAGAGTCCCAATGACAAATACCAAAGCAATTTAGCACGATTATAGTTAACAAGTAGGCCTCAATTTTCCACAGTGACAAATTCACTACTAAGTTCAAAAGGGACAAATTGTTACCAAATTACTTGACGCAACCTTCATGCACGTGTCCACACGTGAATGTCATGGTGGTTATCAGGGTGTACTAAAATGATAGATTGCAGAAAATGGCTATGATTTAAGAAGGATTTCATATATATATATATATATATATATACACACACACACACATCTGTGTGTAAAATCCAGACATTTATTTTTAATCATTTCACCTCAAGCAAAGCAACAGACCCACTAACACACAAGGAATTACCGAGTTTTGAGAGAATACAGTATTTACATTAGTCGGACTATTGTCCTCATCTTTGTCGCCATATTTGCCACAACGTTTCGGCCGTTGTGCGCTCCGGCCTTCTTCAGGTGGTTGGAATTTCGAACTGAACCCTTTATTTCGATCACTGGGAAAATTAGCAGGAGATAACTGATAACTGACATCCATCAAACATGGCTCGTGGAACTAGAACAGTCTACCCCAGTGATCGAAATAAAGGGTTCAGTTCGAAATTCCAACCACCTGAAGAAGGCCGGAGCGTACAACGGCCGAAACGTTGTGACAAATATGGCGACAAAGATGAGGACAATAGTCCGACTAATGTAAATACTGTACATAATACCTCATCTCAGAAATATAGACAGATTTTGAGAGAATATAAGGAAAACATTAAGAATGAAAGAAGAAGAGGTTAAGAGGAAGTTAAGAGGAAAGAAGATAATGCATTTAAATCATTGAAGATCAAACAAAAAAAAAAAGCAAGAAATCAGAAGAAAGTTCTACAAGCAAGAAATGGAAAAAAGAAACTGTTAGCATAGAATTTATGCTTACATCTAGCCATTTCAACTGCAAAATGATGATGTCTTCCTGCTAATCTTATAAAATTCAGATGAATGATAATTACAAACAAGATTAAACTAGATTTAAGAACATTATAAAAAACGCAGAAAACCAGTAGACAAGGGCAAAAAAATTAAACTATTTATTACAAAAATTTAAAAAAACGCCAATCTTATAGTTAAATAATAATTCACCTCTCAGATCAAAATTAAATAGAACAAATATTATTTATGAATTTATATGTCCATTAAGGAATTGTGTTTCTGATCAATCAAAATTCATAAATTTTATATTGGCCACACCACAACATGTTTAACAAGAAGACCCATGCTACATCTTTCTGACCATAGCTCAATTAGGTCTCATTTAAATACTCATGGAGAACTACTGGTCTCTATTTACAACATACTTCTTCATAATACAAATATAATAGCATCATCTACATGTAAAAAAAAAGGTTAAAAATATTGGAAGCCTTATTAATAAAAACCAAAAACCAACACTCAATAATATCAACTATGAACATGAACACAATATGTTGACTGTGTTATGAAAATAAAACATTCTATAATACTAAATACATACATACAACAATTTATTTCTTGTTAACAGTTAATATATTTCATCCTTGAAAATGGCTAAATGTATAGATGAAAACACTTGGAAAAATATAACATTTGGACAGTTTTTGTATAATTTATCTACTGAAAAGAAAAAACTTATAAGATCATATGAGAAATTAAATAAAAAACTTAATCAAAGCATGTTGACTGTCATATTTAATGAAACTTGCATGAAGGATTGCTGCTTAAATACACAATATATATATGTGTGTGTGTGTGTGTGTGTGTGTGTGTGTACAGATTTGGTTTAAAGCAAATAAACGTTTTTTGTTAATATATTGATACATATCACCTAATGGCAAAAGCAAATTCAACTCATCTCTTTTCTTATAAGCAAACAAGATTCAATAAGATAGAAGATGACAATTGACATTGCATTCAAAGTTTTGTAGTTGACAGGTAAACAATTAGCTGGAAGTGTGTTCTGTAAGTGGGAAGTGCAGGAGATGAAACTATTAGCACAGATCTTAAGGTTAATACTATTAATTTCAAGTGTAAAATAATAAGACCTAGCTGACAATCCAGTATTGAGCTTAAATTATTGAAGTCAAAGAGGAAAGCTCATCAGAACAATTACTATGAAAATGTTTCTAGAAAAGGTACAGGAAAGCTATTTTAAGGCAAAAGAGGTAAAGTGAGTTAAGGCAAGATAGTAGGTTGGGACCAATAACATTGCAGATTCTTCTTTGGATATTATCAAGAATCTCAGAATAGATAGCAGAAGTACCAGAGCTGATGTGGCAGCAATATTTGATGCACAGAGGAAAGGTAGATGTATATATATTTTTTTTTTTTTTTTTTTATAATCATATCACCCCAAGCAAGGCCGGAGGCCACTATCATGCAAGGGGTTAAAGAAGGGTTGGAGGAAGAGCAGATAGGAGTGGCAAGGGAGGGGATGTGGAGAAAGAGAAAGACAGTGGGTCGATCAAGGTAAGGGGGCCACAAAAGATCCGGAGCGAGAGCAGATAGGATGAAAAATGAAAGGATGTGGAGAAGGGTTGGTGTTAATCCAGAGTTTTAATCCGAGTCGTTTTATACATGTGTAAGATAGAGTCTAGCAAGACATAGTGAGCCAACATTTCTACAAGCAGACTTAGCAATGGACTCAATATCATTCCACTTTGTGTCAGTGGAAAACATGAGACCAAGAAGGCGCACGGTGAGTTGCTCTCCTGGAGGTTAGCATCAGCCATATGCTGGTGGAGAGCAGAAACAGTTCTTTAAAATGATTAATAGAGATCAGTTTTGCTTTAGGGCTATTGAAATTAACAAGCCTCTTGCTCTAGTTAACAACAGATTGAATGTGATTTATGAGATCATCTACCAATCTGATTTCAATGAAAACATCAGACTTGTGTTACAGCACAGACCAGACACCAGGTTTGTTGACAGGGTGCAGTTTCTTCTAGTCAAATGTTCGTGGCTTAAAAATTACCCTTCAGCCAGATTGTTACCAACAAGTGAAAAATAAAACAATTTCTAGCAGTAAACCAGATTTTATTTTTAAGTAGTAATATACTGCTATAAGCAATTGATCAATTATCTTTATCAGTATCTTTGCTGATAACACAACTATATACTCTTGTCCTAATAGCAGGTGTAGTAATATGAGTTAAGCTGAGGTCTTGTAAAATTTAAAACAGTAGGATCTGTTGCACAACTCAATACAAAACATTTACTTTCGACCGATGGCTATCAGTAATTGGAGTCAACTTCAAAGTAAAAGATTAAGAGACTCAGACTGAGAGAAAGTGACAGAAAGAACTTTTTTAGATGAAGATGACAGGACAAAGAAAACTGTTGTCTATAAAACTGACTCTCCCAAGAAAAGGAAAACAGAAGGAATGAAGTGGGCCTCACAGAAAGACATAGACAATGGTCATTGAACTGTGCACATACCCCTCACTTAAACATCAACCATACATCACATAATATGAGTTGAGCTGAGGTCTTGTTAAATTTAAGACAGCAGGACCTGCAGCACAACTCAATACAAAACATTTACTTTCGATCGATGGCTATCAGTAATTTAAAGTAAAAAAAAATCTATCGGATTAATAAAAAATGTATTCTAGCTAGAGCCAACCAGACGTCTAGCCACATTGATGAGCTGTGAAACAGCGAAACAGTCTGTCTGTGGATGACAAAAATATTGGCTCCTGAAAAATTAATTTCGGTTGTGCTCTTTGGTTTGAGGTGTGAGTTTGTAAACAGTGACTATTTAAGCTAATATTGCACGACTCTTCGGCAGAATTGAGTCACTGTCAGTCACTGTGTGTTTATCTAAATCTAAAAATAAACACGCTAAAATTCACCTTCATCCTGGCCGTGAGCCGACGGCTTAGTGGTAGAAGTTCCGACTGACGCCAATTCAGTCGGGTTTCGATCCTAGCTAGAGGCAACCGGACGTCTAGCCACACTGATGAGCTGTGAAACAGCGAAACAGTCTGTCTGTGGATGACAAATATATATATATACATATATATATATATATATATGTGTGTGTGTGTGTGTGTGTGTGTGTGCATGAAATTATATGTTTTACCATTTGTGACTGGAAGGGATAATTCCAAGGAGGATATAAATCCAGGGAGAGATCAATGTAGACTACAGAGCATTATAATAATAATAATAAGATGTGTAGAATATTGGTTAGCTTGCAAGTGGTCTGACACACAAGTAGACTGGTGTAGTCACTTCAAGTTGAATCCCACCCTGAGTCATTTAATGGAGAGATATATGGGTGAATAGAGTCCACTCATGCAAACGTGTTGGGCAGGTACATTCCAGCAAAGTGGACTAACCCACCTGCTGCATTAGGTACTCTCCTATAAATGAGGTAGATTAGCTGGCTTGCCTTTACAAGGAGACACAAGAAGGTAGCCATGTTAGCAGGTAAATCATTTGATTTCTACAAGATGGAGACTTTAATTATCCATTTCGTTTATAGTTTTTATTTTGCGAACACCGAGATCTTCAACTCATCAGAATGAAATCACCTCTGCAAATGGAGAAACTACACCGGACAGACTCATTAGATTATATATATGAAGGTTGTCCCCCCCAAATTGACGTCATTTAAAATATGAATATCTGAATGATTCCACGTTCAAACAAAACTAAATAGGATTCATGTTGAATAATAAAAGATTTATTCATCAAAATTTGAACAAGATCTTCAAAGGGATGTAGATTTTATATCCGAATTCACAAAGCTTTACAAATGTTCCATATATGCACCACCTGTGACACGACACATGTCAAGTCAGTAGTCCAGCTTCTGTCAAACACATTGTAGCATGTCTTGTGTAACATTCTCCAGCACTTCAGTGATTCTCTGCTTACATTCCTCTAGGCTTGTAGGAAGAGTTGGGATATAGACCTGTCCTTTCACATAGCCTCAAGGATAAAAATCACAAGGTGTCAAGCCAGGTGAATGTGACGACTATTTCAATAGCATATTGTCATTGTCACTGGTATGTCCGATCAATCTCCCTAGTAGATTCTCATTGAGGTAACTTTGCACAGTCAACTTAGTTTTTACACATTTTGTTAAAATTTGAGATCATTTGAGCAAGAATTGGCTATTTTATCTATATCTATAATTCTCAAAATGAGTGTTTGTATGTGTGTGTGATCGGATGTTGTTTATGCATTTCCACAGTTTTCATCTGATTTTGATGAAATTTTTTTGTTTGATAGATAATTCTTTAGTGCCAGTTTTGAATCCAAATTGGCTGGAAAAATTACAACCTCGAAGGTGAAAAATCAAAAATTATTTTTTTACACTTTGCATAAAAATCAAAAGCAAAATTTAATATCTATAAAAAAAACAGCGTACAGTCAATTAAGAGAGTTGAAATCTAATGCAAAAGATTATGAGAATTATAATTATATTATAAATAAAAATTATCGTATTTTATTATGATGATGGTCCATGGAAGAGGTTCCTTCCTTGCAAGATTGAGAATGCAAAAACGACCCTTTTCAGGGCCACTCCCCATTCAAATTTTTAACCCCCCAAATTTAGGGATGTGCCTCAGTTGCACCCAATTGTTGTTACTAATATTGATTTTAGGGTGGGCCGACTTTAAACTTAAACTGCTCCAATTGAACGGCAAAAATTCCCAGTAATGAAATACTTGGTCAAAGACGGGTTATACTGCTAGTTAGACTATAAAATGATGTCAATTTTTGGGGGGACACCCTTTATATGCATGTGCGTGAGTGTTTATGGCCATAATCAAGTACCTAATATCTGTGCTTAGCGTCACAATTCTCTTGTCTGATGATATAAGATCATGATGAATTACAATAAAATTAGTGAATCCAGAAGTCAAACAATTATAATGACTCATCAAAGGTCAAAGTTCAGAAATTAATTTGGGTTGCTTTTGGATAGTTGTTGATCCTTACTGTCTGGGTTCCATATATCAGTAGACTTACAGTTATATCAAACTGAAATAACATTTTTTGTATAATTACCAAAGTTAAGCAATATCGATCCTGGTCAGTACCACTTGGGAACACAAGGTACTGAAAGCATGGATATATGTGTGGTGTAATGCATAATGGTGTGGAATTAGAAATCAGAGAGCCAATTTCCAATTCCAGTTGGGTTTGTTATATTCACTTACATATAAATTCCACTGGGAAAGGTATGAATCTACCACTTTTCCCCAGCTATGGGTTAAATAGTAGGATTTGTATCAATAAAATCATTGTTATCTCCAAAAAATTCTTACAATCCAAAAATATTTTCTGGCTTTAAATAACCTGCAATGGGTTCATAAGTTGTAAATTTCAAATAAGTCAATCCATAGATCAGTATTTACTTACATCCAAGAATAGAAATTACTTCAAAACCCTATTCATATATATATATATATATATATATATATATATCAATAAGTCCATGGCCTAATGATAAAGAGTAGCCATTTATTCAACACTTCTCAATTAATCATATAGACAAAATTTTATACAGTGAAAGTTTCAGATCAAACTTTGTTTAATGTGACGAGCTGCAGATTTATTGATGCACCATTTTATGCAAAGTATAAGCTCAGAAATCTTTCAAAACTTAGGCATAAAATGACTTTTTCTTCTTTTTACTATTATTTATTCTCTACAAGGCTCAAGAGTGACTCAAGGTAGAGTTTTATTAAATTAAATTTTTCTAAGGGCAAACATGAAGGGAACAAAAGGTGAATGTTATGAGGATATGTAGGCTAGATAATCATTGGCCCTAGACTTGAAGAGGTTAAGATTTTAGTGATTGGAGAAGCATCCTTTTTTAGTTTGTTCTACAATATAACAGTACTGGAGAAGAAGCTGTTTGAGCAGAACTTCCTTCTTACCAGTGGAATATGAAGTAAATGAGGCTGATTTGATCATGTGTATGTGGCACAGTAGATCACAGTAGAAAATTTAGTCTATCAATTTCTGAGTTATTTTGATAGATATGTAAAGTGTCTAGTGAGACACAGGAAATACAGGCTAACTCAGGCCGATTCTTAAAAAAGGAAGAAAGTAAATTATGAAAAGAACAATGAAAAAGAGAGGAAAAAGAAGAAAGGGAAAAGAAAGCTAAATAAAAATGAATAAGAGAAAGAAAGGATGTAAAAAGAGAAGAAATTAAGAAACTACAAAGAGGAAAGAAAAGAAAAAGTAAAAATAGAAGAAAACAAAAAGAAAACAAAGAAGCGAGAAAAAAGCAAAATGAAATCAGAAGAAAACTAAGAAAGAAGAAAAAGCAAAAAGAAATAAGAAAAAACAAAAAAAAAAGCAGGAAGAAAACAAACCAGAAGAAAACAAAGCAAGCAAGAAGAAAATGCAGAAAACAAAAAGAAGCAAGAAGAAAAAACAAAAAGAAACAAGCAGGAAGCAAAAAGAAGCAAGAAGAAAACAAAGAAGAAAAAAAATAAACAAGAAGAAAAAACAAAAAGAAACAAGCAGGAAGCAAAAAGAAGCAAGAAGAAAACAAAGAAGAAAAAAAATAAACAAGAAGAAAAAACAAAAAGAAAACAAAAAAGCAAGAGGAAAACAAAAAGAAACAAGAAGAAAACAAAGAAAGAATAAAAAAGCAAAAAGAAACAAGAAAACAAAGGAAGAGGAAAAAGCAAAAAGAAGAAAACAAAGAAGAAAACGAAAACAAACCAGAAGAAAACAAAGCAAGCAAGAAGAAAATGCAAAAAGAAACAAAAAGAAAAAAAGGAAGCAAGTAAAAACAAAAAGAAACAAGCAGAAAACAAAAAGAAGCAAGAAGAAAAAAACAAAAAGAAAACAAAGAAAGATGAAAAATCAAAAAGAAAACAAAGAAAGATGAAAAATCAAAAAGAAACAAGAAGAAAAAGCAAAAAGAAGCAAGTAGGAAACAAAAAGAAGCAAGAAGAAAAAAGAAACAAGTAAACAAAGAAGGAAGAAGAAAAAATAAAAAGAAACAAAAAACAAGAAAACATAAAGAAGCAAGAAGCAGAAAACAAAAAGAAACAAAAAGCAAAAACAAAAAGAAACAAAAATAAGAAAATGAAACAAGAAGAAGCTGCAGCAACAAATGAATGACAGATAATGGTTTTCAAATTCCAGAAACTAAATATTGGCATAAAGATGGTGCCAATATGTCTACAAGCAGACAACTCAAGCCTGAAAACTTTGGAGTATAAACAAATATTTAACATATTTCACAAAAACAGAAAAGGAGACTGAAAACTTGACATTGAAAAGAGAAAAATAGGCAAAATCACAAAGAGAGAAAGACATAGAAGATCCAGAGTGAGGGTGGAAAAAAGAAAGAAAGAAATTAAAAGAGTAGCAGAGAAAAAGAGATGTAGGGAGACTGAGAAGCAGAAAATCAAGAAGAGAAATTCAAAGAAGAGGAGAAAAGAGAAATTCAAAGAAGAGGAAAAAAGAGAATTTAGCAGTGAAATTAGAAAAGAGAAGAAAGTGAAAAATAAATAGAGAGGTGATCAGAATGAAACAAAAGGAGAGGAAAAGAGTGAGGGAAAGGAGAAAATAAACAGAAATGGTTGAGAGAAGAAGAAGAAGAAATTAAAGGAGAGAAGAAATAGAGAAAGAAAGGAAACGAGAGGAAAAAGAAAAAAGAGTGAGGGAAGTAAAAATAGAAGGAAGAAGAGAGAAAAAGACAAAAGACAGTAATGGAAAAGGAGAGAAAAGAAAGTGAAGAGATAAAGAAAAGGGGCTAAATGGGAAAAGAAAAAGAGAAATAATAGAAAGGAGATAAAAAAGAGAAAAGGCAAAGAGAAGAGAAGATAAAAATTAAAGAGAGAAGAAGAAAAAGAGACAGAAAAGAAAAAGAAAAACGGAAAAAAAACAAAGGAAAAAAGAGCCGTCATGGAAAGGAGAGAAACAAAACAAAGAAGAAAAACAAGAAAAGGCAGAGAAGAAGATGAAAAAACTCTTGGTTGATTTAATTTTGAATTTTTGTATCGTGCACCCAGTGAGGATCAAACTCAATACTAGCAATGGTCAACCAGACTACTCACTAACCATTAAACTATGCTAATTGCTGGTTGGATGAGTTTACAACATGCCAACCTTTGTTGGATTATTAATGTTGAATTTTTGTAAGGGGCATACCAGTGAGGATCAAACTCACAATAACAGTATTAATGGTCAACCAAAGTAGGCTCACTAACCATTAAGCCATTTTGATGGTTGACCGGTTGATTTTAAGACCTGTCAACTCTTATTGGATTATGTAATGCTGATTTTTGCATGGAGCACCCAGTGAGAATCAAACGCATTAACATGTAGCCCAACTGACTTATTGCTATTAAATAGCTTTGACAGAGTTTTTATTCTTTTCTTGACAAGCAAAAGATTTGGTTGTAGAATAGGGGACTTATTAAAACTGTTTATGATATCATGGGAAGAATATATTAAATACTGTATATGCTCGTACATCATGCGACTTTTGGAGATTTAATTTTGAAGGTAATTTTAAGAGGGTTGCATCATACATGAGATATAAAATTAATGTATGTACTGCTGGCCCTGGCTACACCATTGACTAAACTATATATCCATTTACTGCAGTAAAAAGTATAGCTGTATTTAAAATAAACATGATTTTGATAAAACTGATGTTTTACTTAACTGTATCTAATAATAATGCATGTAATATTCACATATTAGTATCATATTATAAAATACAAACATAGTGAATATGCATCTTTTCCATTGTTTATTTTTATAAGATGTTTAGCTGTTTCTTGTTCGGTTGTTTATGCCTGTATACATTTAGGCAACGAGTATAGCATTACTAACAATACTTTTATCATTCTCTTTTACTTTCTAACTTAAATGGAAGGGCGATAAAGTGATAGAAGAAAAGAGGTTAGTCTACTGTAATTTGGTCTCTTAATAAAGGAACTCACATGATACATGATAAAATCATTTTTTATAAGTGAAAATTTGGGGATTGCACAATATGCAAGATTGTGCATTACACAAGTATATACGGTATTCCTTTCATACTTTTGCTGATGTTACCTGACAAATGCCTAAAGCATTTGCCATGTTAGTTTTGAAAGATTGCTCAATATTTCTCGCTCTGAGCCATTCATGATCCATGGGTGCTAGTCCCAGTCTGCCACAGCTACAATAGTCTTTTACCTAGGACAGTCCAAGCTGATGTCTACACATTGAGAAAGGTAAAATGCTTCAGTATAATGTTGCTAATATTTTTGTAATTTGGTCTCTCAAAAAAAAGAACTCGCATGATACACAAGATAAATGATAAAATCATTTTTTATAAGTGAGAATTTGGGGGTCACATGACATATTCTGGTCGGAGAGAAAAGGATGAAACAATTCTTGCTGCTATATTTTAATTTCTGCCCACTGACTTGATCAAAATTCTGTCATACCCATTAATTAGTTTTTGACATTTCCTGTACGAGCAAATGAAATATTTCTGGCAGGAAAGATAAATATTTTGAGGGCTGGTCAAAAGCTGAATTTCAAAACTTTTTATCTAAAATAAAAGTTGTTTCTGCAAGTTTCAGCATTATTATGCATAGAAAACTAGTAAAAAGGGATTGTCAATGATCAGGAATTAATGTAAGCATTAACAACAAAAACAGAGCCATTGTATGGATAAAATAAATGCATTAATGTAGCAGAAACGAAATGCAGACAGAGTAGCTAGTCACTACTAATAATGGTACCTGCCTCTGTCGGTCAAAGAGACAATGTTTAGTGTGCTGTCTCTGTAGAAAGATAGCACATGGCTGCTGTAACAGAACAAGAGCTGGTGCAAACCCTGGAACATCTGGTTATGAAGAAAATGCTTACCAGCTTCCCCATGGGATAGTCGGGATGGTGAGCTATTCCTGTGATAGCCAACCGCTAAAGGCTCCATATAAGCAGGCACATTTTCTGAGAGGGGGGAGAATTTGGCAGCATTAACGGTGAATTTATCATAGATTTTAGTTTGTGTTACACAGCGTCATTTCAAATTAGTTTGTTAGTGTTTCTGGTGTCTCAGCTGCGTTCCCTTTATGTCTCATAACGCAACTTATACATATATCCTGAAGGTAGTTTTATATAAATAACATATATCTTGATCATAGTTGTCATATAAATAACATGTATCCAGAAGGTAATAGATTTATATAAATAACATATATCCTGAAGGGAGTTTTATATGAAGAACATATATCCTGAAGGGAGTTTCATATAAATAACATATATCCTGAAGGTAGTAGTTTTATATTAATAACATTTATCATAATGGCAGTAGTCTTATATAAATAACATTTATCCTGTAGTTATAAGTCTTATATAAATAACATATATCCTGAAGGTAGTCGTTTTAGATAAATAATGTTTATCCTGAAGGGAGTTTTATATAAATAACATATATCCTGAAGGGATTTTTATATAAATAATATATATCCTGAAGGTAGTAGTTTCATACAAATAACATATATCCTGAATGTAGTAGTCTTATATAAATAATATATAACCTGAAGGTAGTAGTTTTATATAAATAACATATATCCTGAAGGGAGTTTTATATAAATAAAATATATTCTGAAGGGAGTTCTATATAAATAACATATATCCTGAAGGTAGTTGTCATATAAATAACATGTATCCAGAAGGTAATAGATTTATATAAATAACATATATCCTGAAGGGAGTTTTATATGAAGAATGTATATCCTGAAGGGAGTTTTATATAAATAACATATATCCTGAAGGGATTTTTATATAAATAATATATAACCTGAAGGTAGTAGTATTATATAAATAACATATATCCTGAAGGTAGTAGTCTTATATAAATAACATATATTCTGATGGTAGTAGTTTTATATAAATAACATATACCCCGAAGGTAGTTTTATATAACATATGCCCTGAACAGAGTTATATATAAAATTTATCAATTTTGTGTAGAAACAGATATGCTAGTCATACAATGCTCACATGGATTTTTAAGTTGTGAAATCAAGATTTCACTTTCTGTACATGGACAAAAAACTTTATCAGTATTTACTAAAAATATATAAATCCAACACCAAAAACTACTTCTATATCAGGTGTGAAAAACTGGACGGAGAGGGTACATCATTGATGGCATCACTGTGAGTGTGAGAAGGAAAATTCGGTAAGCTATCAGGCTTGATCAATGATTAAAATGTTACAATACATACAGGTACAGTATTTGTTTAAAAATAAAATATGGATTCTGATTGCAGTTAAATTTAATGAAAAGAGAAAAAAGTCAGCAATTTATTTATAACAATGCAACACAATAATTATGCTATGGGTAGCCATATTGCTTTCTGAAATTTTCCATTTGTGGCAAGTCATGTCAGCATCTGAAAAACTTCTTTTTTTTTATAGAAATGCATTGAAAACCAGAAGATATTGACTATCAGTTGTCAGGAATTAATGCAAGTATTACTAACAGATGTTGATTGTTTTTTTTTATGTTTTATTTTTTTATTTTTATTTTTTATTTTTTTTTTATTTTTATTTTTTTTTATGTCTTGTCAACCCCTGCAGGCTATTTAAAGCCAGAAAATATTTTTAGATTGCAAGAAGTTTTAATTTTTGGAGATAATAATGATTTAGTTTTACAAGTCTTACTAATTAATCCATAGCTGGGGGAGAAGAGGTGAATTCATAACTTTCCCAAGGTTATTTGCACGTAAGTGGATATAAAAACCCAACTGGAATTGGAACTCGTTTCTCCAATTTACAATTTCAAGCTGTGCTTCATTACTTCAAAGTTACAGCAATTGGTATTGCTCACACATCTAGGGACTGACCAGGCTCAATGCTACTAACAGATGTGGCTGAGTGGTTAGTGTTGAAAGTGGAAATTAAAATTGGCAAGGTAATTTCAAATGCCAGTCCAGACTTTAACTTTTGCACTAAATCTCTTGGGAAAGCCACAAATTCATCAATTCTCAACCACTAGCTATGGGTTAAACAGTAAGATAGACTGGGCTCTTTAGCCTTGGATGACGGCCAGTCTAGTAATACTATTGTGAAATCAAAACCATGTAGAGGGCTACAGGAAAGCACTTCACTATCTTTCCCAAGAGGTAATGGCAATTCACAGTTAACAAAGGAAAAGAAGACTGTGGAGGCATAATCCGCTATGCCCTGAAAGGAAATAGCACTTAGTTTTAATTACTAACAGAACAGAGTTGTGACATGTTTAATTTAAATGTGTTAATTATAATTTACTGAGTGGAATATTTTCCAAATAATTGTAACCCCCCCCCCCCAAAAAAGTAATTCTTAAGCTTGTTACTATAAAAATGTATTGAAAATCACAAAGAAAGAGAGTGCCATTAGTCAGGGACAGAGGCAAATGTTACAGTCAGAAAAAAGGTTATTATCAAAGAATCTGCAATGTTATTGGTCCTGATCTGGCATCTAAATTTCAGTCACTTTCCCTCTGCCATAACATAGCTTCCCCTGTGCCCTTTTCTATATTTTCATACTAACTGTTCTGAAGAGCTTTCTCTCTTTGGTACTGTTATGGTCCAGAATGATGATATTTCATCATTCTAAAAATAATCTTGTCATCAGTGATGATGGAAAAGAAGTATATTTCATCATCCTAACCCTCATCATTATAAAAATGACCCTTCCACTATAAGTCAAGAGGGTAGGGATAGTAGAGTAAATGAGGAGACCCCCTCGCAGTAGTCAGTAGATGAGTAGACAAGTAGCAAGTTTGAAAACAGACGATTTCCAAATGCCATCCTCACAAACAAAATTCTAGGAACCAAACCAAGTAAGCACTGACTTAAACAAAAGAGACACAAAACATTTTTACACACGACATACCAACATTCTGTAATTCGCATTACAAAAAGAAAATACAAATTCATGTTATTTATGTCGACTCATGTCTCAAGTTTTTATTGTTGTTATTGTTGTACGTTTTATGCATTTTAATTTCTGTCATTTAATATCTACCCTGTTACAGTACCTTGACTTTACAAATTTAAGTGCAGTACTAAAATTGGTAGTTAAGTCTCATAATTACACGGTTGAAATTGTTAGATTTCTTCTCTTGCACTTCTTGCTTGCAGAACTATCTTCTGGCTTCTTGCATTCCAGCCAACTTTGATCTTAGCGGCTTTATTACCTTGCTTGAAGGGAAATGATAAAATAGATAAAAATATGTATAAATCATATACAGGGTGCCCATAAATTCTCTTTACAATTTAAAAAATATATTACGAAGGCAATTGATGTGTCACCACAACTACATGACCTTCAACCAACCATCATTTTCCAGCAAGATGGTGTACCACAACATTGGGGACTGCATGTTAGTGGATTCCTAAATCAAACATTTCCAGACCGGTGGATTGGAAGGGATAGCCCAATTCCCTGGCCACCTCATTCACCAGATATCACCCCCCTAGAATTCTTTCTATGGGGTTACGTTAAAGATATCGTGTATCGAACAGAGATACGGGACATCACTGATCTGAAGCAAAAGATTACTGATGCCATTGCCGCCATCGATGAGGCTATGCTACAGTGAATATAACAAGAAATCGTGTACTGTCTTGATGTGCTTTGTGCAATTAATGGTGCCCATATAGAGGTGTATAAAATTAGTTTAAAAACTTCAATATCTACTCCCCATTTTTTAACAATTTCTGCATATTTGTCTGTTCATTTGATTTTTAATAATTTTTTAAAATTGTAACGAGACTTTATGGACACTGTACATGGCTAATGATTTTGCCATCCAACTGCATTGCTAATTGGAAAAAAAGAGATTGTTATTTGGTCAAATTGATGCAAACATTATTGATAGAATAGAGCAATTTTTACAAGGATAATTTTTGTTCTCTCTCAGTCAAAATATAATTTCACAGTTTTTCTAATGAAGTCACTAATTACTTTTTTTTATTAAAGAATATAGACATTTTGTGTCTATTGAGTTTGTCCATCTTTCTCTTCAAATTGCAAATAATCCTTTGCAAAAATGGCAGTTGTACAAAATTTTCAAAACTTTTATAAGGGCTTTGACTTTCATGTGTCATCCTCAGAGGGGAGTAATTAGTGAATTATGCGAAAACTGTAGTCATAAGTAGCACACTTTTAAAAAAAATCTTGCACATAACTACAGTTTTGAAGGTAATATAAAATTCATGAAGACACATAAATTTGTCCACAGTTGTGGAAGTGTTGAACTGCCAAGGATCTTTTGGTCACTGATTGTGTTATGTTAGCCTCTGGGTGGGTTCTGGCTCCACTGTTTGAGCTTATTAAATGAGTGGGATTGATGTGACTCATTTTAGCCCTGATTTGACTTTTCTTGAAGGTCAGCTTTAGAGTTTGTAATAAGAAACAGAGAAAAGTTCCCTATTAGCAAATTCAGTCTTAGGAAGGAGGTGAGAAGAGGTCATTGCGGTGGGATTTGATTTGATTTATTTGTTTATGGATTATCAATCTTTTGTGGGTTATTTAAAGTTGAGATATATTTTTAATTGTAATTTTTTCTTTTTAGAATAACAATTTTTTTCCAGATACAAGTGCTACTATTTAATCCATAGCTGGGGGGGTAGAAGACGGAGTCATATCTTTTCCCAAGAGTATTTGTATGTAAGTGAATGTTCATTGTGGTGGGAAGAGAAAAGAACACCCTCCTTTTCTTAAAGGTAATTTTTGGTCGGTTGATTTGTATTCTAAAGCTTATCAACTCTTCGTAGGTTATTTAAAGCCAAAAAATATTTTTAGATCGGAAGAAGTTTTTTGGGGAGCTAATAATGGTTTCATGATGTGAGTCTTAACCCATAGTGAGGGGTGGGAAGAAAAGGTGGATTCATAGCTTTCCTAAAGATTTTTTGTATCTAAGTGAATATAACAAACCCAGCAGGAATTGGAACTTGGCTCTCTGGTTTCCATTACCTAGCCGTTATCCGTTACACCACCCGCACACCCAACATTACAGAATCTGGTATTTCCAAACGGTCACCCATCTGGGTGCTGATTTTGATGCTGCTTAACTTTTTTTGTTCGTATGGAACCAGTGTTTCAACATGATGTGCCTGTGAGCTCCTTAAAGTGAAGCACAGAGATAGAGCAGCTATGAGTATAAGGAAACAGATGCTAAATGATATATAAAATAGAAAACGATTGTATGTATTTTCTATTATTAAAAAAACATAGCTAATGAATGCACATGCTTGAGTAGACATTACCGTTTTTTTAACAGTGTAATTCAAAGTCTACTGGGTTGGGCACTTGAGAGACTTAATAAGCAAACTATTTGAACCTGCTTCCCCTTTTATATAACTATGTCTACAGCAGTTGAAATGTTAAGCAGCTTTAGCCAATCAGTAAATACATAAAAATAGAAAGGGGTTGCTAGACAAGGCTGTGTATTCTCACCAGACTTATACAGAGTAGCAATCTTGAGAAAATTAGAAGTACTATTAGTATTCATTATTGGTGGCCACAGTCTCAAGAACATTACATATACTGATGACATGTTGCTGATAGCAGATATAGAATGGAAACTACTACATAACTTCTACAGAAGGTTTTAAAGGAAAGTGAGAAGAAAGGACTAAGCAGCAATTTTAAGAAGAGAGAATGTATAGTTGCCAGCAAAAGAAACAGCTCAATATGCGAACTGTAAATTGGAGATACCTAAATTAAACAGCTGAAAAAATTTAAATATCTCGGAAGTGTTTTAACAGAGAATGGAAAGTGCAACACTGAAAGCCGAAGGTGCATTGGGATATGGAAACATGCTTTCCAAAAGCTAAGCAAAGTATTAAGAAACAGAAAAATTTCATTGGAAACAAAGAGTGCTGAACTGTTACGTAATATTGGTCCACCTATACGGCAGTGAAAGCTGGATAATCTTGTCACAAATGAAGAAAAGACTTGAAGCAAAAAGAAATGTAGTTCTACAGAAGGATGCTGAGAATACCGTGGACTGAACAGTGAGCAATGACAAAGTTTTAGAGAAAATGGAAACAAAAAAGACATATAATTTGCATCAGAAGGTGTTGAAATTTCTAGAGCACATAAGGAAAGAGGGTTTGTAAAATTTAACACTCACAGGATAGATTGAAGGCAAGAAAGAAAAGGGAAATTAGTGTATAAACTATCTAACAAGTTGGTTAGATGATTGGCAGAACAGTAGTCAGGAGATATATAAAAAAAATGGTGCACTTTCCTACAAACAAAGAACAGGAAGTTGTGAAGAACCATGATCACTCACATCTTGAAGAGATGTGGTACATAGAAGAAAAAAAAATGAAGAATGAGTTGTGCAAATGGTTGGCAGAATAGGGTTTAGGAGAGATAACAAAAAACAAACTTTACTAAGGGCTACAAAGGACAGGAAGTTGTGGAGAGCCATGATGTCTCATGTCCCGAAGGGACACCAGCACATAGAAGTCTCCATTAATATATTATCGGATGTCAACATTACATCAGGTTTCTGGAAGGGCTTAAATAAGTGAGGTGGGCAGATTTAAAACTTTTAAAAAAATTGAAAGTAATATTTCAGAGACAAATTTCAGCAGAAAATATCTCTTGACAGAATAACTGCAGTTCCATTCTGAGATTACCAATAATCATTTCCCACCTATGCGACTGCTGCCAGTCTGTGGCTAATCTCAGGATCTAGGTGTTGACCATTAAGTGTTTCCATAACAGCATTTCCATCTCGAAAATGACCAAAGTATCTGCCTTGGCACCAAAAGCCAGAGATTTGGACAATCAAAAATAAAGACAGAAGGTGAGTAGCAGCATCAGCAGACTTCAGGGAGCCTCTAATACCTGCCAAATGTTTGGGGACTCATAAAACCAGCCATGAGCTACAAAGATAGTATGTGACTAAGAGAGTAAATGATAGAAATCAAGGGAAGTAATCAGTTATGTCAGTAAGTGATGTGTTTGGAAAGAGAAAGTGAAAGTATTTAATTAAATAAGCAGAGAGAGGAAACAGGATCTGGTGGAGCAGATTGGGCATTACGGAATGCACATATCAACTTTTGCCGAAGTCACTGAGCCTGGCATCATGATTAGACAGTCCGAATTTAAAATGAGTAATTATGGCCTCTCTCTCGAGAGTGTGAAATGTTTGCTTATAGCCAACTAGCATAGTACCCATAAAAAATGACAGGATTTCTGTCTAAGGTCAGAATATCTATGGCGTCAATCTAGCACCAAAGTGTCCCTCCCTGACCTTCTGTCTATGATTGGGTGGACGTGCAGGTGGTGTAATGGATAGCAGCTCAAAATGTGAAAATTGGAGAGCTGAGTTTGAATTCCAGCTGCAATCATTACATTCACTTATGCACAAATATCCTTGAGAAAGATATGAATCCATTTCTTCTCCCCCTAGCTATGGGTTCAACGGTAGGACTTATATCTGGAAAAATCATTGTTATTTTCAAAATCAAAAGTTAATGAAATATTTACTTGCAAAAAAAAAAAATAAAATAAAAATATGTTTCAGTTTTAAATAATATTTAAAAGGTTGATAAGCCATAAAAAATCAATTTATGTCATTGTTTTTTTTTTATGGCATAGCAATCTTTTCCTGGTAATTTAATGCTGAATTCTGTTATTTTGATAAATAGAAAGGTAGACATGTTTGGTTTGCATGAGAGTCAAGAACAGGTAGACACAGATCCCTTTTGAACAAGAGTCAAAAATTGGTAGACCACAGATCTCTACAGTTTTTTTTTGTTTTTTTTTAATCGAGATCACCACACGCAAAGAAGTGAAGCCATTAAGGCACAAGGTGTTACTCTGGGTGAAAGAATATGACAAAAGAGAAACATTACTAAGGAGCAAGAACAAAAGAAGAGTAATCAGGAACAAGTAGATAACAATGGACATTGCATTTAAATTTTTGAAGATCAAGTTTGGCTGGAAATCTGGATGAGAGTTCCACAAGCAAGAAGTGTGAGAAAAGAAACTGTTAGTATGAAACTTATGGTTACGTCTAGCCAATTCAACTGTGAATTGATGAGAACTTGCCACCAATCTAGTACTGCGCTTAAATTCATAAAGTCCTGGTACCATAATGAAGAGTCCACTTAAACAATTACCATGAAAGTATTTATGGAAAAGACACAAGGAAGTAACCTTATGGTGGTGGGAAAGTGACTTTTCTTTTTTAAGAATCTCTAAATATATAGCAGAAGCATCAGGCCATATGTGGCAGGAATATTTGAAGTATGATTGAATGGTAGACTTATAGATATGCAAGATTTTGAAGTCAGAGTTGTCCTAGGCTGGTTGCCAACGAAGGCTAAAGCACATACTCTGTTCTACTATTTAACCTATAGCTGGGGAAGATGGAGTCATACTTTCCCAAGAGTATTTATGCATAAGCTAATGCAAAGAACTCAACTGGAATTCAAACATGGCTCTCTGATTTCTCATTCTGAATGGTTAACCATTACAACATCAGCACAACCAACTAGCAAGGTGTTGCTTTCTATGAATCACTGTAGTATCTGTGCAGTCTGCTTAAGATCAAAGTGCTTCCCAGTGTAGTATCTGTGTGCTTTGTTTAACTTTGTACTTATATGCTAATTTTAATGAGCCGAATCATAGCATAATGGATATGAAACTGCTTTGACAAACTACATTCTCTGGTCCTGCCAATTCAAACATTCATGGCAGGGACACACCATGCCACTTACACTGTAGCAAACAATCCACATTCCCTCCATATTTGTCTGAGAAGTAAGTTCCACTCTAACAGTTTCTTCTGGTGAACCACTGCTCTGTGGAACCGACTCCCAAGAGGATGTTTCCCTAATCACTATAATTTTAACCTGTTCAATGCTAGGGTTAGCTGTTATCTTCCACTCCTATCCACACAAATTGCCTCCTAATGTAAGCCTCTACCTAGAGTGGCCCCTGGGCCTTGTAAAGAGTGAACCTTACTGTTAAAAAAAAAAAGTCACTTGGCTGCTGACCTTTAGGCAAGATGTTCAAATCTGAGGCAGATATTTTTTTTGCTTTGGTGTGACAAAAGTAATGGACAGAGAAACAAATAAATATGGATAAAAAAATCATACTGTTCATTATTGTGGATGATTTTAGAAGTATAAAACACATACAATCATGGTTTATAATTTTTATGTTTTTTTTTGTTTTGGGTTGTGTGCAGGAGAAAGAAGCTGTCTCTGAGTAAGCACAAGTCTGCAGGGTTTGGCTGCATAAACAATTAAATATCATTTTATTAGTCAAGATTCGACAAAAATCCCCAAATGATTCAAGCATTTTATTATACATACTTTATTTATAATTTTCATTTTTATTGCTGTCCGAGATTAACCATCCCAGAAGATTCATTATCAGAAAATTATATATATATATTCACACAGATATATACATGTAGTTATAGTTTATATATATATATATATATATGCAGTATGTTTATTCATATACACATATATATATATATATATATATATATATATGCAGTATGTTTATTCATATACACATATATATATATATATATATATATATATATGCAGTATGTTTATTCATATACACATATATATATATATATATATATATATATATGCAGTATGTTTATTCATATACATATATATATATATATATATATATATATATATATATATATATAAAAGTGGACATGGAAGTCAGCATTTAGAGGCGACAGTCTGTTTCATGCTAGTGCAATCGTCAGGCGACGATTGCACTAGCCTGACGATTGCACTAGCATGAAACAGACTGTCGCCTCTAAGTGCTGACTTCCATGTCCACTTTTATATTTACACACGCTCTATCTCTGATATTGAGCACTTTATCCCATAAATATAGCACACTTTAAGACTATATTTCTTCATATATATATATATATATATATATATATAGGGTTCGATGGGTAAATTGTCAAAATTTTATATTTTAAACTTCATGTATGCGCATTGTTTGTTTTTCATTTTGTTGACTGCACAGTACAATGGATGTCAGTTGGGCACCCCCCTGTGAGAAAAAGAGCACCATAGCACAATTCCTCTTCACCAGAGATTTGGAAATGGCATGCTGTACTGCTTGGCATTTGCACCGGAATCTCCAATACAAACATTTCAGAATGTTTGGGTGTCAATCTGAGGACAGAGCAGAGGATTCCGAAAGAGATGAATGATATGTCCTGGTGTTTGAAGTAACCGCTAGTGATAGTGACATTACCCTCCATTCATCTTCCTGCAGGGTCTCAGGCTCAACACAGAGGCCTACATCAAGTGTCTTCAGGAGGTAGTGCTGTCCTGGGTCAAGAGAGTGGCTGCTGGAAGATCATAGGCTTGACAACAGGACTCTGCATAATGCTACATAAGCAGGAGAACATAACTGCTCTGACTGCAACCTCCTTGATTGTCAGGTGCAGTTGAGCGAGAGATGAACAAAACCCCTTGTAAGACGAAAGATGAACGAAAGGGAAAGCTTATGGCAGCATTCACCAACTTAAACAAGAAGACTGCCCAGAAGAGATGCAGGAGATTCTGAAATCATCTGGAGGCCATGGTTGAAGCCAATGGTGATTTTTATTGAATAAATTTACACTTTAGTATTTCAAGATATTTTGTGTAATTTTGATAATTATATATGTTAAAAAGAGATGTCAGAATTATTTTCATTTTTGCATAATTTAAAAGGCAATTTATCCATCATACTGTGTGTGTATATATATATATATATATATATATATATATATATATATATATATATATATTGTGTATATCAGACAATTTATGCGACCATATTACTCCTTACATCTAGCCACCTAACTATCCAGACTGCAATCCCCTTGATTATTATATATGGGGTGCAGTTGAACAAGAGACTAACAAAACTCCAATGATGAACTGAAGGCAAGGATTAGGGCAGCATTCACCAACTTAAACAAGGAGACTGTCTAGAAGAGATGCAGGAAATTCCAAAGTCGTCTGGAGGATGTTGTTGAAGCCAATGGCGATTTTATTGAATAAATTTCCTCTTTAGTATTTCAAGATATTTTTATGTAATTGTGGTAAATGTCAGTGTTATTTTCATATTTGCATAATTTAGTTGACAATTTATCCATCACTCCCTGTATAAAGTCAATCATTTCTAGCCTACCTTTCAAAAGTAAGCACACACATATATATATATATATATATATATATAAATTTTTGTGAATTGAAGGAGAATGGTCGGAACCCATAAACAGACTGGAAAATTATAGGTTTCACACATACTCTTAGAGATAGGTGTAACTTGTGTTCAGAAGAAAAAATTAGAGAATAATACAATAATCAAAGCAAACTACTAAATCAAAGGAATGAATTAGTTTTAAAATGTTGACATGAAAACAAATTTAAACTTCTATAATATAGATTTTACTTTATTACTTTTCAATTCTCTAACTCTTCAAATGTCGAATGTATAATTATTTCTAATTTCTATATTTCCATTTTTTCACCATATTAATTATATCTTATAACTGTCCCCTGTTCTAAGAACTCTCTTTCCTTTTGTCACTTACACCTCTTTATCTATACATTTTCTTAAACGTTTTTTTAAATATATATTTGTATAGTTTGGGTTTTTAATATAACTTGATTTAACTTTAAAGTTAAAAATGTATAATTTATTTTATCTTATATTTTTATTCTTTATATATAAATTTTAAAAAAAATATACTCTTACTTAAATTTAATATAAATTATCTAAATATGACTTATTTTTAATCTTTTTAATATATCTTATTTTTAAGTATAATTTATTATTTTTTTTTTTTTAAGTAGGAACCTAGCCTTTTATACATATTAAATTTTTTTTTTTATAAAACTCCCTTTTTGGCCCTTTTTAGTTTCAAATTAAAATTTAATTCTTCATATAACCCCAATTTAATGTCATAAGGTTAATATCCGGGTTTAATTTTATAAAACCTCTTCCCTTTAAGGCTAATACCTTCCACCCTCCCCAAACAACCATCTTGGGTATTTTGTCTGACTGACACATTGAAATGGATAAATTCTGTATCGATTTTTTGACGGCTGTCAAAGTTAAATTTCTAATTCCGACACAAACTCAGTCTATACACTGGGGCTGAATAAGACTGACATAGTTTTCAGCATCTGAAATAGATCTATACCCCCACTCATATGAGGTAATTTTGGATTTTGTTGTGTAATTTATATGATCTGTTATAATAAATACATTGAGATCTTTTTGTGGAACAGTTTTAATATTTTATATTACTAGGATCCACTTGGATTATATACCAACAGATTTATTACCTGTTATATATATATATATATATATATTATAAATTTACTAATTTAAAAATGTGGTTCTATTGCTACACAGGAATTACCATGTTTCAAAAACAAAAACTAAAAACTCTCAATTTAATTTTAGAATTAAATTAAAATCTTTAGTAGTATTTCATTTACTATTACTGAGTTTATAAGCACATACATTCTTGATATTAGTTGCTATGGTTATGGGGAAATTCAATCATTTTGACAAGGGGTGGTAATGACTGAATTTACCTGTAACCTTAGCAACTAATATCAAGAATGTTTGTGCTTATAAACTCAGTAAATTTCAAAATAAGTTATTCCAAAAATCACTTGAAAATGAAGCAGTACTAAAGATTTTAATTTAATTCAAAAATTAAATTTAAAGTTTTTAGTTTCTGTTTTTGAAACATGGTAATTCCTGTGTAGTGATGAGACCATATTTTTAAATTGGTAAATTTATAATATTTATGCTCTGCAGAATTGTATTGAGCACTGTTTTTTAAAAATAAAAATAATTAATAAGAACACCGGATTATAAATCTTACTGTTCTTTCTCATTATATTTTTTTTTAAGCTTTTCACCCCAAGCAAGGCTGGAAGCCACTAGCACGCAAGGGGTTACAGAAGATTTGGAGCGAGAGCAGATAGGAGTGTTAGAAGAAAGGATGTGGAGAAGGATAGTGGATAGATCAAGGCAAGGGGTTACAGAAGATTTGGAGCGAGAGCAGATAGGAGTGATAGGGAGAAGGATAGTGGATAGATCAAGGCAACTGGAGATGTCGATTGATGTTACATTTGAATAGTTGGAGATTATACTTGTCAGGGAAGCAGGAATAAGGAAGGGAGTTCCACAGGTGAGAGATGCGAGATATGAAGCTACCGGAGTAGAAGAGGCGTCTACATTTAACAGTTTCAACAGTGAAAGGGTGGGAGCGGGATGCCAGCCTCATAGTACGCTTGAATTCATGAAGCCTAGGAACCAGCGAAAGCAGCTCATTGGAGCAATTACCGTGAGAGTATTTGTAAAAAAGAGAGAGAGAGAGGTGACGGCGCGTCTGTGAGAGAGCGACTGCAGACGAGATGACAGATCAGGGCCGATTACCCGTCTCTGGATCTTATCAAGAACCCCGAGGCAAACAGAAGGGGCTCCAGACCATAGATGTCAGCAATTGAAAGCAGGATGAACAGATGAAAACAACAAGTAACCTACTTAATTAGGACAGTAAAAATGCAAACAATGCTAAGAGCTACAAAGTATAGGAAGTTGTGGAGAGCTGTGACAGCCCAAGGGAGATGGCACATAAAAGAAGAACCTAACAGACACTTGAAGAATGCTGGAAAGTAGAGTGGATGAAATATTTGACTATAACAACCATGATGCAGATAAAAGTTCAAATAAGTATGAGTGTATACTAAAGTTACACTTGTAATAAGTGAGTGTACAATAATGTTAATTCACCATCTGTGAAATTTACACAGAAATTAATCCTTATAAGCACCAATAAAATGCACATTAGATATATATATATATATATATATATATATATATATATATATATCTCAGACTAGTCGCCTGACGATTGCACTAGCATGAAACAGACTGTCGCCTCTAAGTGCTGACTTCCCTGTCCACTTTTATATTTACACACGCTCTATCTCTGATATTGAGCACTTTATCCCATAAATATAGCACACTTTAAGACTATATTTCTTCATATATATATATATATATATATATATATATATATATATATATATATATATATATATATATATATATGTATATATTTATCATTAACATTTTAATCATGCCTTCAACAAAATGACGGCATACATTTAAGCAATTTTACAAATCCACTTGTTTTTTTTTTTTGCATGAATAACCTGTGATTTTTATCGAAGCAATTAGCTTTATTGCCACACTGGATATCCAACCAGGGTTTATTCTCAGAGGGTGTAATCTTAACATTACAAGATATGCAGATAACAGTGTACTGATGGCAGACAAAATTTTTTCTCATAAATAATTATTTAAAAAAAAAAATATTAAGAGTACCTTATGAAATAAGCATAATGTTGGGTTGGTGGGGAATTGAAAGAAATAATTTAATGAAGTCAACACTTACATTTGGTACACAAGCATATAATGGCAGCCTAAGTGTAAGTCAGATTAGACCAAAAATGAAGCATCGCTGCTACACATGGGCAGGATTTACTCAAACCTCACTTTCCAGTCTTGACAGAGTTTAAAATTGCTTATGTGGTTTCAGGCGATATGACCCTTTTTCAACTCAGCAGCTTCTTACCCCCCAGACACAATACGGCAAGACCCTTGCTACTCTATTGCCATTTCCATGACAAATGTTCAGATGAGCTACATTCTTTCGTTCCACCAGTTCAAACCTTTACACCTTGTACATGTCATGCTTCTATCATGGAATTGAATCAACCACATATCCTCTGTAGTCCAGTTGTAATGAGAAAGTCTTATTCAGCTTTTCCCCCAAGAACTGCTACTTTGTGGAATAGACTCCCACGTGGATGCTTTCTTGAGCAATATAATCTTTTCTTCAAGTCAAGGACAATTGTTATCTAGCCTCATAATCACTTCCTATCACCTCTATAAAGAGGTGATATGCTGTTAAGCAGACAAATCAATCAAACTATCACATTCACTTACACACAAATACTCTTGGGAAAGGTATGAATCCACCTCTTTCCCCCTCCAGCTATGGGTTAAGTAATAAAACTTGTATCACTAAATCATTATTATCTCCAAACAAAAAAAAAATTCTTACAATCTAAAAATATTTTCTGGCTTTAAATAACCTGCAAAGGGTTGATCAGCCATAGAAAATGAATTAATCAATAAAACCAAATACCACATGAAAATTCCTGGCAGAATTACATATTTATAAGTCTACCATTTGTCCTTGCTTTGAATATTGCTGCCACATCTGGTCTGGTATTCCTGTTATATATTTAGAGATTCTTGATAAAATCCATAGAAGAATCTGCAATGTTATTGGCCCTGACCTGGCATCTCAGCACCTTTTTCTGTAACTGCTTTCATGGTAATTATTCAGATGAACTTTCATCTATTGAAACTTAGACTATATGAATTTAAGCACAGTGCTAGATTGGCAGCAAGGTCTCATCTTTTTATAGTTGACATGACTAGATGTAACTGTAAGTTCTATGCTAAAAGTTACTTCTATCACACTTCTTGCTTGTGGAACTCTCTTCTGGCATCTTCCCAGTCAATCGTTATCTTCTGTCTTTTTAATTCTTATTCTTTTATTGTCCTCTCTGCTTATAGTAGTAGTGTTTCTCATATTTTCTAACAGTCAGTAAACTCCTTGCATCCTAGTAGCTTTATTGCATTTGATCTTCCAAAATTTAAATGCAATGTCAATCGTTATCTTCTTAATTCTTATTCTTTTATTGTCCTCTCTCCTTAAGAGTAGTTTTTCTCAAATTCTCTAATATTCAGTAACCATTTGCATCTTAATGGCTTTATTGCCTTGATAAAAAAAAAGTGTTAGATTTATGCATAAATTAAACAAGCATAGAGCAACACCATCTGTGTGTACGTGGAGCTTTTTATATATATATATCAATCTGCCAATCTGATATTTAAATATATCTCTTCCCCTCCCTTCATGTCTGTATCAGCAGGTATCTATCAATCAATCTGTTTACCTATCTAGCTACCTATGCCCAGCTTGATATGCTATCGTTTGTTCATCCTGAACATGTACACATATGTGAGTACAAAATTATCTACATTATTATTTTGCTTCTTTGCACGTATGATTGTTATGTTTCTCTGTGAGGTGAAATAATTTACACCTTCTGACCCAGGCACAGTGGAGTAATTGTTAGCAGCTCTGACTGAGAAATCCGAGGACTGCGTTCAAATTCCTTTGGGAAAGGTATGAATCCATCTCTTCTCCCCTAATTGTCCTCTCTCCTTAACAGTAGTTTTTCTCAAATTCTCTAATATTCGGTAACCGTTTGCATCTTAATGGCTTTATTGCCTTGACAAAAAAAAAATGACGTTACTTTTACTTAATACAAAAGAATAGGGAGAAAAATGCTGAATACTTGTAGAGGCCTACTGTCGCTTAGTCTTCAGTGATAATTGTCTTGGCATAAACATGAAGAGACCAAAGTAAAAGAGG
Organism: Acanthosepion esculentum; assembly: GCA_964036315.1. NCBI lineage: Eukaryota > Metazoa > Mollusca > Cephalopoda > Sepiida > Sepiidae > Acanthosepion > Acanthosepion esculentum. The sequence continues at coordinate 64,199,718 of OZ038501.1, forward strand.
AAGAGGAGTTTTGGCTGCAGCAGAAACGGTAAGCACAACAAAGAATAATTTTTATCAGCTGACATTCCTTAATTGTTTTCGGGTTTGGAAGTAATTCCATAGACAACTTATATAGAGGTGTCTATGTAAGTATTAATAGGAATATACAAGGGCAGATATATAGTTATTAGTTGAAAGTGGATCTGAAACTCTCTCTGCATAATGTTTCATCAATGTGATTAATATTCACTGCTGGATTAAGACAAGTTTTTTTTTCAACAGGTTACCAACTTATATATAAGTATTTATGGGAGTATACATGACTGGACATGTTATTAGCTGAGTTCTGATTTGAAATTTTCACTGTATAAGCTTAATTTTGACTAATCAATATTTACCATTGAACTAAGTGCATTGACAAGGAAGGAAATTATGTATAAAAATAAATTTGTAAAATAAATATTTTTTTTATCAGGCTACCAACACATTAAAGTACCTACATAAATAATTATGGGAGTATACAAGTCTGGACATGTTGTTATTAGCTGATTTTTGATCTGAAATTTTTACTGTATAAGGTTTGGCTTATGTGATTAATATTAACCTTTGAATAAAGAGCATTGACATGGAAGAAAATTATGTATAAAAATAAATATTTGTTGTGCTAAATAAATATATTTTTTATTATAAGGCTATAGACTTATTGATATACTTACTTATGTATGTATTAGAAGACTGAGAAAGTGTGTCATTTGTTTGTAAAAGCAAAACGGGGAAAAGGTTTGTTGATGGAGATGTTTGTAATTCCATGTATTCCGACCTACAGACAATCATTCATGAAACAAATAATTTTACCATTTAGCATTTCCTGTGAGAAAAGAGACTGACAGTTAAATTTGTTGACAATATAACTGCTTGTGGTCATGTGAGCTTTTTTAACCAATCAAAAATGTGGTTGTTAAAATGAAGTCATGAATGGCGATAAAAAAAAAAAGGACAAGAAACGTATGGTGGTATAATCGTGGGAACTTTCCTGTGGGGATGGGAAAATGGTCCTTAAAAAATGTCATTGGCACTCTTTTCCCCTTCCCACAGCACTTTTTCTGCTTGGGTGCTTTCATTATGAATTGCTTTGTCACATGTTAGCCATTATAAAAACATCAATGATACAAGTTCACACATTATTCTATCATATTTCATATCAAATATTGTTCCATTTCACTAATAGACTTTGTTATTTTTTTGGCACCCACCCATCTCCATCAATTTATGTAAAGTAAAACAAAATAACCTAAAATATCAGCTTTCAAGGAGTTTTTAAAAAATAAAGAATTATATTTCCAAGTCAGCAGCAGTTTTGTTTTTTATGGCTTATCAACCCTTTATGGGTTATTTAAAGCTGAAACAATTTTTTTTTTTTTGTTGAGTGAATAGTTCTTTATTCATATTCTTGGAGATAACATTGATTTTTCCAGATATAAGTCCTACTATTTAACCCATTGGTGGGGGAGTAGAAGAGATGGATCTATACCTTTCTCAAGTAAGTTTGTGTAAATGAATGTAATGAACCCAACTGGAATTTGAACCCAACTCTGATTTTTCAATCCAAGGCACTATCCATCACACTACCTGCACACTCTGTTATGCTACATGCTTATTGATCTCTCTCTCTCTCTCTCTTCACACACACATATATATATATATATATATATATATATATATATATATATATGATAGATAATAATATCAAATCCATGTGGAAAGGATAATCCAAGTCAGTCTTTTTAATATAAAATCTTAAAAAGATAGATCCAGGAAGAGAGCTCAATGTATTGTATACAGAGCAATATGATATACATCAAAGGAAAAACTTAATACATCTTGAAAAATCCGGTAATAAATTTATTTCAGCAGCTAAGTTTTTAATACCTGCCTCATCAAACTGAAATTACAAAATGGTTTAAATTTATCTAGACAATATATTAAAAAAAAAAAATTACAAGAGAACAGGTAGTAAGTCTAAACTGCTTGACCTAGAAAAATTTATCTGTAGATTTATATTACTGAAAGGAGAAAATGATAAATTTTTTTGAGGGTGAATATAGCATTAACAATGGTTTGGGAATAACAATTTTTACAGATACAAGTTCTACTATTTAACTCATATCCGGGGTGTGGGGAAGAAGATGAATTCATACCTTTCCCAGGGGTATTTGTGCCAAGTAAATCCAACGACCCTGACTTGGATTCAAACTCGGCTCTCCAATACCTCATTCTGAGCTGCTATTACATCACACGCACATCCACTTTCAAAGAGAGAAAGATACTGAAATTTCCTATGTGTTTTTTTTTTTTTCATTGTAGAGTTACTCAATCAGCAAGGAGATGCCATTTGAGAGAGCTTGTATACTGTGTGACTGTCACATACATGATGATTGAACAAATAGATTCTTCATGTTTTGCACAGAGATTTTGATAAAATATCAGTCTTCTCTGACCACTTATAATAATCCAGTTCACACTCTGTCTCAGTCTTTTGAACAGGAGTAGAGGTTTATTCTGGTTCTTTCACCTAAAAGTCTTCCTCATTCTTTTTTACTCCCAGTAGTCCCTTGGGTCTTAGTGGCATTGTAGCTTTGCTTGGGGTAAAATCATTAAAAAAAGAAAAAATACAAAAGGTCAGGAAGGAAGCCCCTCTCATTATTGGAAGGAGCAATAACAGTGGAAAACCATTTTTCCTGAAAAATTGTTTTTATAGAATGGTTTTATAAACTTCAGTTGACAGAAGCACTGGCTGCTTGGGCAATGAGTGCCAAATTTTTTTACATATGGTAATGCTTAATATCACTATTACCATACCAAAACATGCTTTTATGGTATATCAGGCATCGAGTCATTTTTTAAGTAAAATTTTGTTTGGAAATATGCTTGGCCTGAAGCAATAAATATGGCAATCATAACTGGAGTAGAGGTTCATCTCTTGTTTCCTGTTCAGGATTGGGTGTCCAGTCCTTCTAAAGTTTCATTTGGATCCATTTTTTCAACCATTTATACTGACATACTGGCTTAAAAGCTGCCCTATCAGGCGGCATTTCAGCTAGCTCCTGCAGAAGGCTCTTGATTAGGCTTTCATCACAATAGGTAGGGAGGAGTAGATGTAACAGGCAACAATAAATTATGGGAAAACTTGAAATTGACTGCTGCATTTAAGTATTGCATTAATATCTAAGCTTACCTTTTAAAAGTTCAAAAATAATTCTTCTACCACCACTTAATTTAAAAACAATCTGATATACATAAGTCCTTACTTTCTATACAAACAATTATTTTTATTTCATGGGTGACTTTTGCTGGATTTTGCAATTAATTTCGATTATTCTCAAATTTATTTCCAAGTTATAAAAATTGTTATTGTACAAAAAAATTTATGGAAAAAAAAACACGTTAAAAAAAAAAAATCACCAAAAACAACTGCAATAATGAAAACTTGGGAATCCAAAATTTCAGGATTCTGGGTCTGGATCCGACTCAGAATGTTTTTAATTTGCTCAGGTAGTCAGTGTGAATCGAAAATGGTATAATAGGTTGGGCTATGGCCTCTAGGAGTAAAATTGAAAAAGTATGAGACAGTGACACACTAGTCAAAAATGAATAATGGTTGACAATAGTTCATTAAATAAAAAAAGCAAAAAAAAAAAACAAAAAACGATGACATTACTAATCTGTTTAAATTTCTCTAATGAGGAATATTTCATTATTTAAAAAAATTAAATGCTTTCTCCAGCTGTGGCAAAATGCGTAACTTGCATGATTGAAGAATTACAGGCACTTTGTGTCATGAGCTGATGCATCTCCACAAATGGCCCCCAGGCTTGCTGGGAGATGGATGCTTTTATAGGGTCATCATCTCTAGAAGAGTTACCAAAAAAGCTATAGAACCTAGTCTATTTAACCCATAGTTGGGAACAGGGCTGGTGCAAAGGTCTTGTGCATCCTACCCTTCATTATTTTCACAATATTTCAGCAATCGTGCCCTCTGAACTTCCTAAGGTAACTTCTTGATCTGGGTTACCTTCAGAGAATTACGTATTGGACTTTTCATTTTTATCTAAGGTGGATTCTTCATGGTACAATGGTTGCATGGATTAAAGCATTGGTTTGTGAATTTGGTGACATAAACATTCTGAGTTCAATTCCCGTGCCAGGTAGTCGAGACTCAGTCGACACAGGACAAGCAATAACTGAGCAGCAGGGGCCAGTGTGTACTACTTACTGAATTCACTGACCTGGAGGAGGAGCCTGATTGAGATCCAGGCAGTGATTTGTGACTATTGCTATTTTATCAACATTTTTCTTTTTTTCTACCTATATTTTTATGTGTTACAAAATAAACTAACGACAACTGACGATTAAAGAATGAAAAATATTTGTGGATTTTTGTGTCGTTCTCGGATCTATTCTTTTCTGTGCAAATCTGTGAGTTTGTTTTGCTCATGATGAGTCTAAAAAAAAAAAAATAATATATAACATTCACTATTTTTTTTATCCATAATTTTGAATGTTAAAATTATTCAACTATTTAACAAGAAAAATCTCAAGTTGTTAAAAACAAATGTTTTTTTTTTATTTATTTAAGATGGAATGATCTATTATTACATCTCTAATTTGTATTTAAATACATTGTATTTATTTTCAATTGTTCTATTTGAATTGTTCACCTATATTGTATATATTACTGCACATAATTAGGTTTGGTTTGGTTTGTTTCATGGCATATCATCCTCAATATTTATTGCAGCTAATATTTTTTCTTTTTCAAAAATTTATTGCTGGTAATATTTTTTATTTTTCAAAAATGTATTGCTGGTAATATTTTTTATTTTTCAAAAATGTATTGCTGGTAATATTTTTTATTTTTCAAAAATTTATTGCTGGTAATATTTTTTATTTTTCAAAAATGTATTGCTGGTAATATTTTTTATTTTTCAAAAATTTATTGCTGGCAATATTTTCTTTTCAAAAATTTATTGCTGGTAATATTTAAAAAAAAAAATTATTGTTGGTAATATTTTTTTCAAAAATATACTGCTGGGATTAAAACCTATTTTTACACTTTTGTAGTTTTTTGACCCAAGTTTGGAGGTTAACTATTTGCCCATAGCTGGGACCCTAACAGGTGCTTCCACTGTAGATCAGGGTGGACCTGGGAATATCAGCAATTAAGAGGTGGTTCCACACTCCTCAAAACCTCCCGATCAGAGGCCTTGTTGTCGGATGTAGTTTATCGTCTTACCCAGGACAACATAATTAGGTTAGAATAAAATTTGTATTTCATATGAATACTACCTTATGAAAACCGAGATGGAGGGGGGAGGGGCTCGTATCATAGATTTGGTGTGGGGGGGCACAAGAATCTGTCACCTGGCCTGGCTAGTGTAAAAAAAGCAACTAAAATTAAAATGAACAAAATAGCAGTCAAAAATTAAAAATGCTTCATCTAATAATAGAAAAAAAAACATTTTGAATACTTATAATGAAAAGCATTAAGATTAAGATGAAAGAAATGACACCCAAAAACATAATGGTAAACTAGATGTGCGATTTTTTTGAGTAAGTTTTAGGTCAGCCCCAGAAAAATGTTTTGGAATTAAAGCAAAACATTTGAATGGGAAGAATAAAATAGATTTAATATTGTAGCATCAAATTCTCACTTGTGGGTGGAACACACCTCCTGAATTCTATTTTTTTATTAAAAACAATGTTCATCATTTTTGTGTCTGACCTTTGAAGAGTAAATGTTTGTCATAACGTGACCGACTAAAATGACAAAATTACTAGAAAGCAGATGTGGGATAAAAAAATAATGAAAATAAAACCTATTTGATTTTTAACAAATGGTTTTTAGTCTTAAGAAAGAAATGCGATGTCTTGGGAAGATGGTCTTTAAAAGAGAGAGCGCAGATGTGGTCTTGTATGTAAAGAATTGTCATGTTGCTTTATTTTGAACTTTTCAACATGGCTTTGTGTGTGTGTGTGTATATATATATATATATATATATATATATATACAGGGTGACCCCAAAAAATGGGAATTTTTGAAGTGCGTATTGCCAGACATGAGCAAGTGGCAACACTGCGAGACAGTGACCTTGAGCAAGTAAACATTTCGCCATTTTAGTAACGAGAATGAAATTCACAGTATCCCAGCTGAGATGTTGCAGCAGTCGATGAGGAATCACAACAGCAGATTTCAAGAATGCATTTGTACAGGAGGACGCCATCTACAGTACGTAATTTTTAAAAAATGAAAATTCCATCATTGTTTCTTAAATGGCATGTTTTAAGGTTTCAATTACTATGAATTAAATATTTTTCTTCCATCACTCTTGGGTTTATTGGACTGTTAAAAAACGTTCCCGTTTTTTTGGGTCACCTTGTATATATAAAGAATTGTGTATTTAGACAACAAACCCTCTTTTATACAAGTTTCATTAAAGACAACCGACAAGGTACTGCAATTAAGCATTTTCTTCAATTTTTTCTTTGTGTTCATATAGGTATATTTCTTTTCTGGACATGAAGTATGTGAAAACTGTGTGAATGTTTTATATATCAGAGTACTTTTGACTATTCTATTAGCCATTATCAAGGATGTTTTTTATTGTGATTTTTTCATTGAATATGTAAAATTTTTTTGTAGGTATCTGGAGTGATGTGAATTTTTTTAGAATAAAACAGATAAAAGCGGTCAGATATAGAGAACATTCAGACATTTTTTACACACTTTATACCCAAAAAAGAAATAATCACAGTACCTTGTCAGTTGTTTTTAATGAAACTTAATATATATATATATATAAATATATATATTAAAAAAAAGTAGGCAAAAAGTATGATGATTCATTATTTAAGCATATGCATAAATACACACACAAATTTCTAATTTTTGGATGTGATGACGCCTAAAATGGGGAAACCCATAATCGAATCTATTTTCAATGAAACATTTCCATTTGTCAAATTTTTAAAACTTTGTTGCGATTTCTGTATCCAATTTTAAAAACATATATACATGTAGCCAAGTGGTTAGCACGTTCAGATTCTGACCATGAGAACCGGGTTCGAATCTCACCAGGGTTGATTTGTCAGGAAGGAGACTTCCTGATGTTATCAGACTAGAGGAGTCGATCCCAGCATGCGGAACCTTTGGGAAGTGCCTGAAAACCATACCACGGGCTGCCCTAAGCCTTGTGAGTGAAATTGGATAGGCAGAACCCTTGGGGGCGTTGATAGTTGTGCTAGCACAAAGTCACAAGTCATCATGGCCGAGAGCTTGAGCATGCTGGCTTTGTTCAAATTGTTGAACATGCTAGATAATGTGCTCTTTCCCAGAAACTGTAACTAAGGTCTGCTCAGCATAGTTGCAGTATAAACCACAGGTGGACCCTGTGGGTGTTGAATAATCACAAATGCACCTGAGCAAGCATCTGCAATAGGGAAAGGCTAACCAGCCACCCTAGTAGATGGGTATCCTCAAGGACCTCATATATATATATATATATATATATATATATATATATATATATATATATATATATATGCACACTACAGTTCAAAAGTTTGAAACTACCCCTAAAATGAACATGGGATGAACTTGACTGAAGAGTGAAAAAAAAATGAAAAAATGCTTTTAGAGTCATTGAAAAAAGAATGGAATCAATTATCAGACTTATACTTTGAGAAACTTTTGCAACAAATGCCAAAGATTTGTGCTGTAGTAATCAAGGCTGAAAGAAGATATTTCGACAAGAGCAAAATTTAATCATGAAATAATTTTTTTCTTTTTGTCATAATAAAATTTCTAATAAAAAAATCATGTCTCACTGTTTTTTTTTAACCATGTATAATAATTTTCTCTTATTTAAAGTACAAAACAACTATTTTGGCGGCCAATTTAAAAAATTACCAGGGGTGACCACAAACTGTAGTGTGTGTGCATGTATAAATATATATAAGTCTCAAACACAACAAGAGACCACAGACTAGAAGAGATGAAAAAAATACTCATCAAGAGAGGCCGTCCTGGGTATGACGATAAACTACATCCGTATCCAGGGTAAGACGATAAATTACGTCCAATAGCAAGGCCTTTGATTAGGAGGTTTTGATGAGCGTGGAACCACCTCTTAATTGCTGGTGTTCCCAGGTCCTCCTGACCTGGGGTGGTAGCACCTGTTAGGGTCCCAGCTATGTGCAAATAGTTAACCCCAAAACTGAGGTAAAAAGTATTATAAAAGTGTAAAAATAGGTTTTAATACCAGAAATACTTTGTAAAAAATTATTACCAGCAATATATTTTTGCAAAAACAAATATTACCGGCTATACATTTTTGAGGAAAAAAATATTACCAGAAATAGATTTTTGATGAGACAAAATATTAGGTTGGTGCAAAAATAATGTCGTTTTTTGACGTTCAACTTCATGTGAGAAAACAACGTTATTTTTGCACCAACCTAATATTACCAGAGGAAAAAAAAGTGGTCGGCATTAAATAACCCATTGCGGTTGATATGCTGTAAAACAAACCAAACCAAAGTATCGCTATGAATCTATTTTGTTGGCATTAAATGACCCACTAAGGTTGATATGTTATAAAACAAAGCAACCAACCAAATCATCAAGAGAGGATATCCTAAAAGTTTAATCAACGACAGCATTGAAAAAGCAAAACAAATTAATGCAAACACTCCAAGAAACAAAAAGATAAAAAGAAAAAAGACATCCCTTCTATCTCAACTTTCAACCTAAAGAACACAAAAATCTACACGTACATACAACTAAATCTAATAATCTGACTAGAGGACAAAAAAATGATGAACCAATTACAAAAATACCCAGTCATAAAATGTAAATGACAACCAAAATCACTAAAAAAGATACCGATAAGTGCAAAACTGCAGAACATAATTAAAGAGCCTCAGGTGAAAAGATGCAACTGATCCCTTTGTGGATTATGCAGCTATCTATCAGAAGGCCACAAATTTCACTTCAAAGATGGATCGTAATTAAAGATTAAAAATGATTTCTTGTGCAACTCAGAGAATTTAATATACATAATAACATGCAAAGGTTGCCACAGACATTACATTGGCCAAACCGGCCAGAGACTCCGACAAAGGATGACAGTTCATTGCCTACAAACGAGGGATCCTCACACCAGAAAAATGCCCCTTAGCCAACATATAGAGGAATGCAGAGGATGAAATCGGGCAAATTTTAATATCTTCCCATCCTACTAATGTGACAACAAAACCACTGAATAAAAGTGTATTAATAAAGAAACTTTTTTAATCAGCAAGTTTAAACCAAAACTCAATTCACTGTATAAACAAGAGGCACGTTACTCAAAGTATGGAAATATAAACAGTTACAAACTTTTTGAAAAGCTAGAAGCAAAACCGGTTATAGTAAAAAAAAAAAAGTGAAACATTTTTTTCTGAAAACCCACTAGTAAGTAACACAATTTTAACTTTAATATTTCTCTGTAAAAATACATTTATTATAAATATTACATATAAATAAATATAAATATTAGTTTTTTTTTTTCCAAATTTTATTTTCTTTACACATGTTTTTGTATAGAATTTTCTAACAATTTCAATTTTTTACTGATATATATGTGTGTGTGTGTGTGTGTGTGTGTGTGTGTGTACTGTTTGTACATTTTTACGATAACATGCTAAAAAGTTTCTACTCTGACCAAGAAGAGATATTTCTGATGTTTAGTCATTTCATTAGACTTTTAGAAGTGAGTCAGGACAAGAACTTTTAAGTTCGACTTCTCTGTTATTTTTATTTTTCTTTCTTTGTGCAAATTCTGATGAAGTACAGTGTAACCCAGATATAAGAGAGTTGGCGGGACTGGAGGAGAAGTCTCTTATATCCGGGTTTGGTCTATTTTATATACATTAACACAGGCTCTAATTTGGGACCAGATAAAAATCTCTCTTATATCCGGGTTACGCTGTAATACAGAAACTTTTGTCAGAGAAAACTGACATTAATTTTCAAATTACATTTTTCATTTCATATTTCAAAATATTTCTTCTTTTTAAAAATACTACATCTGCATGAATTTTTTAATTTTATTTTAGACTTAAGATAATTTAATCTCTGTTAATCTCCAAAAATACCTGTAGACACAAATACTTTTACACAGTGCTTTTCATTGCTATATTTGAAAGGATGATTTTGGGGGCTGATCAAGAAGCCTTTCAATAAAAACTAAAAAAGTAAGATTTTGAGATGTGGGTTAAACTAAGAACTTTTCAGCACACCTCATCGTAAAAGCTGAAATGTTTGCTTAGCAAAAATAAATAAATAAATAATAAAAACTTCATCTTTGCATACCAGAGATGTTACTACTTTTGGTTATTTTCTGAAAACTTTTCAGCACCCCTAATTACAAAGGCTTAATGTTGGCTTATCAAAAAAACAGTAAAAAATAAAAATATGATAAAATAAACCTCATAGTATATCAGAAATAATGATATTGTTTATTTTTATTAGAAAAAGAATATTCTACAATATTTACATTCAAATTATTGTCCTCATCTTTGTTGTTGGTATCACAATGTTTTGTCCATTCATAATGGTATTTATTTTAATAAAGAAAATTATTTTTCCATCTAATAAAGGAATGAACTGGTTTTCCGGATCTATGTCGGAAAATGGGATAAAAACCACAAAGCTAAAAGAGGTTCATGTTTTGAAATCCTGTCCTAAGCCATTAGGACTGGAAATCCTTCTGCTGTTGGCATATACAGAAAAAGCTGCATTTTGATTGGTCAGAATTATTCCTTTCAACACTGACTCCTCACTCTATTTTCCCACCATTTTGTTTTATCTTATCCAGAACTGTATTTAATAGTTTCAGTTTGTTATTATAATGAGGAAGTCATGGAATGATACGATGTGGGGCCTGTTGTGTGCTTGATATTTCCGTGAGTCAGGGCATGTAGACTTAAATGGGTGAAAATAACAAATCTGAGGATGATGATGATGATAATGGTTTTAGTAGAATTGATGGTGGCATTGACAGAAGGGCAGGAAATGGAAGATTTCCTCATGAAGGAAAAAATAACTAACAGCAAAAAAACAAATTGTTTCACACTGAAGGTGAAAGTTCTTGTTCGATGAGATGACATTTAAAGCTGTTTTTTCTTTGTTTTCTTTCCCTTTCTTTCTTTCTTTCTTTCTTTCTTATATTTTTCCTTTGCAATTTTCATTGACTTCACTTTCAATTTTCTCTTTTTATTTTATCTCTTACTCATCTTTCTGGTGCTATTCTTGATTTTATCATGATTCCTTTACCTTCATTTTTCCCCTTTTCTTCTTCCTTTATTAATTCCAACTTTCTCTTTTTTTATATATAGTTCCAATTCTCTCTTCTATTTTCCTTCTTTCTCTTCTTTTTATTTCATCTTTTTCATTAACCATACTCAATTCTTTTACCTTCATTTTTTCCCTATTCTTCTTCCTTTATTAATTTTTCATTCACCCCACCCTCTTTTTGAATAATTCCAATTCTCTCTTCCATTTTCCTTCTTTCTCTACTTCTTTATCCTGTTTTTTTTTTCCTTCATATTTTATCAGTTTATTTTTCATTAACCATATTTGGTTCTTTTACCTTCATTTTTTCCTCTTTTCTTCTTTTATAAATTCTTACTTTCTTCATTCTCACTCACTCTTTACAAAGTTCCAATTCTCTCTCTTCCATTTTTCCTCCTTTCTCTTCCTTTTATTTCATCTTTTCAGCTTTCACCTTCACTTCTTTACTTTTTCTTCTTCCGTTATTAATTCTTACTTTCTTCATTCTCAATCTCATTTACATAGTTCCAATTTTCTGTTTCATTTTCCTTTTTTTATCTTCCTTTTTTCTCTATTTCTTTCATTATTTTTCTTGATCAATAAAATATTTATTCTTTCTAACTATACTCACTTCTTTTACCTTCATTTTCTCCCTTCATATATCCTTATTTTTTCCCATTTATTTCTTCCTTTATAATTTTCCCTTTAAAATTCCTACCTTCTTCATCTTCCTCTATTTTTACATAATTCCAATTTCCTTCTTTTCTCTTTTATTCTTTTTTTTATTTCTGTCCTTTTAACACAGCTCACATTCTGTATCTCATATTTTCTTCTTTGTTTCCCACATTCATTGTTCTTTCTTCATTCTGATTTCTTTCTTTTCATATTTTTCACTTTTATTCTTCACTTTTCAATTTCCTTTCTTTTATCTTTTTCATGTCATTAAGTTAAAGTTCCTCTCGATAGTCTCTTTTTTTTTTTTTCCAATACCATATTGGATTTCATTTCATGTTTTTCTATTTATCTTTTTTCTTTCTAATCTTCCATTTTTGCTTCCTTATATTTCTGCAACTATTCCTTCAGCATTCCCTTATTTTCATTTTAACCCTTCCAACTTTCTTTCATTTTTTTCTTATTCAATTATAATAGACATCTTTCTTTTTCTCATGTGTATCATTTTTTTATATAATACTTCTTAATTCTTCGTTTATTATTTTTCTCTTCCATTTTTTTTTATTTAGTCTTTCTTTCTTTTTCATTCTTTCTTTCATTATTTTTCTCTTACCACTTTCATTTTTTTTACACTTTTTTACTCAATCCTTCTTAATTCTTCATTTCTTCTTTTATCTTTCCCTTTCATTTTTTTCCATTTTTTTTTTTCACTCAGTCCTTTCTTCTGCATTATTTCCTTCATGATTTTTCTCTTATCACTTTCATTTTTCTTACTCAGTACTTCCTTTTAATTTCTTATTCATTCTTTAATTTTTTTCACTTTCATTTTTCCATTGTTCATACACAGTCCTTTTTTCCTTCTTCATTTCTTTCTTTCACTTTTTCATACCCAGTCCTTCATGTTCATTTTTTCTTTCATTATTTTTTCTCTTTCCTCAATTTTTCCATTTTTCTTAGGGAATCCTTCTTTATTCTTCTTTTTTCATCTTTGTTTTTTCTTTCCTTTTTTCTTACGCAATATTTCTTTTAAGTTTATTTTTTCTTTCTGCTTTTATTTTCTTCCATTTTTCATACATACATATTGTTCTTTATTTTCTTCTTTCATTTTGTCGTTCTTCTTATTTTTCTTTCTTTACATTCAGTTTTTTTTTTATTTTTCATACACAATCCATTCTTCTATATTTTTTCTTTCATTGTTTTCTCTTTTCCTTTCATTTCTTTCCATTTTCTTACATAATTATTTTTAATACTTTTTAGTTTTTTGTTTTTCATTTTTCTCTTTTTCTTATTGAATTCTTCTTTCCATCTTTTCCTTCATTATTTTTCACTATTACTTTTGATTCCAGTTTTTTTCCACACTTTTATTTATTTCTTAATGTTCTCTCTTTTCATTAGATTTCTTCCTTAAACCCTTGCCTCTTTATTCTTCATTTTCTCTCACCCTCACAATTTCTCCCTTCAATTTCTTCATCTTCCTTTGCCTGCATTTCTTCCTCTCTCACTTCTGAACCATTCTTCTTTCATTTTCTTGCATTTATTGATTTTCACTGATATCTTTCGTTTTGGCACACCACTGTCTAAACTATAAAGATCAATTTCTTTCTGACCCCTAAAGGCAGTATGAACCTTTTCCTCTTTTTAGAAACCTGCAACCTGTTGGATATTAAGAATAAATTTATACAGAAACACAATACATGCTGAGTATCATAGAAAGGGCAACAATGTAAAACTAAAATAAGAAGAAAAATAATCATAAAATCCAAACCTTAAAGAATATGTGTGTGTGTGTTTCTATAAGAGTAAAATTGGATGACAATCTGAGAGAATGGTAAATATCTGAGAAAATCCTGAAAGCTTTTTTTATAATGAGAAACATGTCAAAGGAGAAATTCTCTAAATTGTCATATATATATATATATATATATATATATATATAAATATATATATATATATATAAATATAAATATATATATATATATAAATATAAATATATATATATATATAAATATATATATATATATATATATAAATATATATATATAAATATATATAAATATATATATATATAAATATATATATATATATATATATATATATAAATATATATATATATAAATATATATATATATATATATATATATATAAATATATATATATATATAAATATATATATATATAAATATATATATATATATATATAAATACATATATATATATACATATATATATATAAATACATATACATATATATATATAAATACATATATATATATATAAATACATATATATATATATATAAATACATATATATATATAAATATATATATATATATAAATATATATATATATATAAATATATATATATATATACATATATATAAATATATATATACATATACATATATATAAATATATATATACATATACATATATATAAATATATATATACATATACATATATATAAATATATATATACATATACATATATATAAATATATATATACATATACATATATATAAATATATATATACATATACATATATATAAATATATATATACATATACATATATATAAATATATATATACATATACATATATATAAATATATATATACATATACATATATATAAATATATATATACATATACATATATATATATATAAATATATATATACATATACATATATATATATATAAATATATATATACATATACATATATATATATATAAATATATATATACATATACATATATATATACATATATATATATATATATATATATAAATATATATATATTTATATATATATATATAAATATATATATAAATATATATATAAATAAATATATATATAAATAAATATTATATATATATATAAGATAATTTGGGAAATTTGTGTCTGTGTGTGTGTGTGTGTTTATGAATATGTGTTTCTGAAAAGTAAGAAATATTGAGAGCCAGAAATATTTCACCCCTTCATTTAAACACATATGGAGACCGCCCAACCTGTGTCCCCAAAATACTTGTGGAAAACACAACCATAATAGCCTTAACCATATGTAAAACAATGGTTAAAAATAATGGAAGCATTAATAATATAAAAGAAGAAGCCAACTCTCAATAATATCAACTATAAACATGGCCACAACATGCTGGTCAAGTTTGGAAATTGTTGTAGCATACCTACGGACAATAATGGGCATGTCCCCATTCATATAAATACGGTTGTAAATACTGTATGTTGGTCCGCAGTTGGAGATTCATTGTGGAATTCACTTGACTCACTTCTAGCAATTGACTACTTCTACATGCTGCTGGCGAATCTTATATGTGTTGTTTGTGTCTTAAGTATTATCGTTCATTACCAACCTTCGTTTGATTATTCTATTCAGTAACCTTCTCTAGGTTACAACCGAAATAAAATTAAAAAATTCCTGTCCTGATAGATACATATCTAAAAAAAATCTATATATTCAGTAAAAAAACAAAAACAAAACATCCTTGATAATGGCTAACAGATTAACCACAAGCATTCCAATCTATAGAACATTTGGACAGATCCTTAATATTGAACACTTTTACCCATAAATATAGCATATCTTAAAACTATATATATATATATATATATGTGTGTGTGTGTGTATCTGTGTAATTTACCTGGAATTAATGGATTTTATTTTTTACCTGATATTATTTCTTATTACTTTAAATATGATATTTAGCAGATGCATGTAGAGAGTCTTGTTTTTTAAATTTACCTCTAGCAGCCTGTGCATTCAAGGGATGTAATAAAGAAAGTGTGCCATCTATCAGGGTCCAAACTCACATCCCTGCTGTAGGAAAATTATCATTAAGCCTGGTGTGCTTTTGGACTGCTCAGCCCCGAAGGACTTTCACAGCCAATCAAGGTTCAGTTACCCTATTTAAGAAATGCACTTCTCTTGTCCAGATCTCTCAAAGCCTATATGTCCTTCTATTATGTGTCATATCTCTTCAGGATGTGGGCTGTCATGGCTCTCCACAACTTCCTGTGTTTTTTGGTTTTCATCATTTTATAGTTGAAATGGATAAATGTAACCATATGTTCTATGCTAACACTTTCTTCTGCATTTCTCACTTAAGGAACTCTGTTCTGGTATCTTGTCTTTCCAGTGAACTTTGATCTTCAAAAATTAAATGCAATGTCATTTGTTATCTTCTGTCATCTAAGTTTCTGTTTTTTTTTATTGTCTTCTCTCCTTAATGGGTTTTTTTTTGTATTCTTTCACATTTGGTTACTCCTTGTGACTTAGAGGCTTTATTGCCTTGCATGGGGTGAAATGATTAAAAAAACAAAAAAAAAAACTTGACAAGGTTCAGATTAGTCTAAAAATTGATCATATTTTAATCATGAACTGAAACTATGACTTTTTTAGGGTAACTCTCTTAAGGTTGGTATGGAGCTTGGACTTTTATTTTTAAAAATATATCATCATCCATCTCAAATTTTAAGCATGAAATAAAGCTCAAACTTGAGAATTTACCAAGCATGGCCAGACACAGCTAAAATTAATTGATGCTAAACAAATAAAATAAAATTTTTAAATGTGTATCAATTTTTGCTGCCCCCATGTTTACAGTTGGGTCACTTTTTATAGTCAAAACTGCCTTCCTTATTCTATCTTAAGTGTTCCAAATATTCCAATCTGGGGTTTGTACTGAATTCTAAAATCCTCTTAAGTCAATGAATGACGCAATGCACAAATTGAATACTAATTGTTTAGCATGTTCAATGCATAATAATATTCAGATTAAACACTAAATATATTCACAGTTTACTTACAAATGTAGACAATTGCATTTTACATGAAGAAATACAATTCTATCTGAGTTTATATATGTAAGAAACCATGTAAGTAAAACTATGTACATAGATAGACAGATGCAGGGTCTCTTTGGAAAGTATCCAGACATTTTTAATGTTTGAAGAACCGATTGTGCAGTTTTGATAAAACTTGCAGTCAATCACAGGGGACATTACTACACATGTATAAATAAACACTCTCCTCAATTAGCAGTGAGCTTCGGTACCGTGTGACTGTCATATTCACACTAACTGAGTGAATAGATCAGTTAAGTCTAGTTTAAGATATTTATGGGCAAAATATCACAGCATCTGTTGCCGTTTAACACTTTCGTTACTGCATATTTATGGTGTTGTTGCCTGGCTGTGTTGGCCTGTTTTATGAAAAATATGTTGATTGATTTGTTTGTTTAATGGCATATCAACACCTAATGGGGCATTTAATGCTGAAATTTAATTTTATTAGGAGCTTTGAAGTAAGAAAAAGATGATACATGTTATTCTGCTTTCACATTTGAATACATGGCAGTGATATGTATGTTTCATGTTGTAGTTTTGTTGAAGTTATATTTTGAAATACAGTTTGATATCTTGAAGAAATCGTCGGATATTATATGGATTAATGTCATGAAAGAGTTCTTTCATGTTGGTTGTTCGGTTGGTTGATTTTGTTTGGTGACATGTCAACCTCTATGGGTTATTTGATACAGAAATCTAAATATTTTGTACGTAATTTTATGTTTCCCACCATAGATATTTTGTATATAATTTTATCATTTTATACTTTCAGATTAAAGGTATGTTTTTTTAGATATATATTTTGTAGATCATAAGATGTATTGTTAGTAAATTTACTATAAAAATGTATTTTTATATTTTCTATTGTTGCATTGATTGTCATTTTGTTATAAAAATGTATTGTTGGTCATTTTATTATAAAAATGTATTGTTGGTCATTTTATTATAAAAATGTACTGTTAATATTTGTTTGCAGGTTCACTATTTGTTTATAGCTGGGACTCTAACAGGTGCTACCACCCAAAATCAGAGTGAACCAGGAAACAATTAAGAGGTGGTTCCATGCTCCTCAAAACCTCCAATCTCCCAATCAGAGGCCTTGCTACTGGATGTAGTTTGGGGGAAAATAGGAAATTAACATTTACTGGAAATAAGATGACTACAAAGATGCTGACATCAATTTCTAATGGGTACCGTCATTTTGTTGTTGATTTGATACTCTGCAGTACAAGACCCCTCAACACACAATATGAATGACTCTACTAAATGACACCGCAACTGCATGCATGTAGAAAATAAGTTCAGTAATACACAAAAGTAGAAAGAGATGCAAAACAGGGATATTTTGGCGAATATTAATCCTTGTGTTCATCAAAAGGGCAGTTTTTCTCTTGATAATAAACTATTATTTTGTATTACTGTTGTGTCGGAAACCTACCACCCCTCTTGAAGATGAACTTGTCTGCGTCTGTGAACAAAGACTTTAAATAGTGGCATGTCGAGAGACAGAAGTCCAAGACGTTCCTGGCTGTGCTAGTTATTGACTACTCAGGCGATTTCTGTACCTTTTTACCAACCTATTAAAACCCTTTTTATTGTTACGTGCTATTTGGCGTTTGTCTCTACTAACCCCAAATCAACATCATAACAATTACCTTCATTTCCTCAGCAATGTTTATTTACAAGATTATAAAATATTTAAACCAATTTCAATGCAATATTTATTATTTATCATTTTATAAATAACTATCTACAATTAATTTGTGCCCTGGTACTGACCTCATTTCACCATTCCTGGCAAAAATTCCATTATGGGATATCTACTAACAAAAAATCTAAATATTTTGAACATAATTTTATGGCTTCAACTAAAGATAAAATGTATTCTTGGGCATTTTGCTTTAAATAATTTTACTATAAATATGTATTGTTGGTTGGTTGATTTTGCTTATCGTCATATCAACACCTCTATGGGTTATTTAATGCTGAAATCTAAATATTTTGAATGCAATTTTATGCCTTGAATTACAGATAAAATGTACTGTTGGTAATTCTACTATAAAATTATATTTTAATATAAATAGATATTGTTAGTAATTTTTTAATATAAAAATGTATTGCCAGTAATTTTAATATAAAATGCATTTTTATACATTCATAGTGTTTTGTTTTTGTTTGTGAGTTTGCTATTTGCCCATAGATGGGACCCTAACAGGTGCTACCACCCGAGTTCAGGGTGGCCCTGGCAACAACAGTAATTAAGAGGTATTTCCATGCTCCTCAAAATCTTCAATTTCTTGATCAAAGGCCTTGCTGCCAGATGTTGTTTATCATCATATCCAGGAAATGTAAACAGAGAGGGGTCTTATGTGACATCAGAGGTGGCAAAATCCAATATTCTGAATGCTGATTTTCAAAGTCTTTCCTACTGGTGAAAGTAGTGTAATGTAACTTCCCACTCACAGTCAATACATTTGTGTCGATGTAAAATCTCTAAAGTCAAAACAGTACAGATTTTTATCTATGATTTTCATTCTCAGACTCTGAGAGAATTTAAGAGAAAAAAAAATTATATTTTAACAAAAACCCTATAGAGGTATAAGGTCCACAAAAATGAATGCAGATATACCAGGGTCGCCAGTGGGTGATGGTGTTTTTTTTTGGGGGGGGTTTAGGGTCTGTTAAGATTCTTATCTTTATTGAGAGATTTACAGGAGGAAGTTTGTTTGTTTTTTTTGCCATGATTCCCTCTCATTCCCAGGATTCAGTGTTCATCTAGAAAAGATAAGAAGTGTTAATACAGAAACAAAAGCCAATTCTTTGGGAAAAGTAAATGGAAACTCTTGAAAGTCAGTGAGATATTTATTTAGTGTTAATTTGAAACACACCTTACGATGAACAAACACAGATAGACCCCGAGAAAGAATGTAAGTGGCGAGATTTTACAAGTTTGCATTCTGAGAAATTATTCAAAAGAAATGGTGCGATTGGTTGAATTTTTTTTTTACAGCTTATCAACCTGTTGCAGGTTATTTAAAGCCAGAAAATATTTTGGGGATTGTAAGAATTTCTTTGAGATAATAATAATTTGCAGATACGTTCTACTAATTAACCCATAGTTGGGAGGAGAAGAAGTGGATTCATACCTTTCTCAAGTGTATATAATGAACCTGACTGGAATTTATTGAATGAAAAAATAAATCATCTATAAAAATAGATCAGGAAATTGGAGGTTTTGAATTTCATTGAAACACCTCTTAATTATTGTTGTTCCCAGGGCCACCCTGAACTGGGGTGGTAGCACCTGTTAGGGTCCCAGCTATGGGCAAATAGTGAACCCTATAACAAAAACAAAACACTACGTAAGTATAAAAATACATTTTTATAGTAAAAGAGATTATAATAAATTATGAAACTTCTGTGCCAATTCCTTAACAAATAATAATCCACATTTGATTACAACCAAATAATAAAACGTAAGTAAAGTCAGTGAATCCAATTTCTAATTCTGTACTGTTATTCATTACAACACCCACACATCCAAGCTTACAGCACCTGATATTTCCAAGCGGTCACTGATCTAGGTACGGATTAGGCTCAACATTGCTTAACTTTGGTGATGATATGCAGTGAGAAAGGGGTGTAACGACATCCAATGAAAGAGTGAAATAAAAATTTAGTTTATATTTAATTTGAATAAAGTGATTATTTCTCGTTTCATGTTTTTACATATTTAAAATGTCTTCCTTTCGCATATTTCTCAGTGCTCGGCCGTATAAGCCCCCCTCCTACTCGAGTCTGAAAGACATAATATCAAGGAGTTCATCCCGGCTATCGACAAATCTCTGCACATCACTGATCGTACGGGAACCAGTGTTTCAACATGATATGGCTGTAAACCAAGAAATGGTGTGAAAAATTTGACAAGTGACTATTTCATTGCTTGCAATGGTGCCAAACAAATGCTGGATGTATGGATCTTTGGCAAAACAATTACTCGCATCATCTGGGTTTATTCGGCTGCAATAAAATTTTCATTACTGTTACAATGATATCAATAAACACTGTTTCCACTATCAACCACACCCCCCGACCATGATCCCCCAAAAATGCATGGATGCAAATGTGGTGTGATATATAGCGGCGCTGAAAGAGAAATCGGAAAGCAGCGTTTATTACATTCACTTTTCTAATGATTTTATAGTTTTCCTTTTAAGAGAGTGTAGAAAGTGCCTCTTCTGAAAAGATAACATTAGAAGAACATTAAAAAAATCTACCAGACCCCATCCTAAACATACAAGTAGAAAATACAAGTACAATAGCCTCATCCACATGTAAAAAAAGATTAAAAATAATGGAAGTCCTAATAATAAAAAAGAAAAATCCATCACTCAGTAACATTAACTATGAACATGGCCATAATGTACTGACCATGTTCAGAAAATAAAAGTATAATTTTTATAATTTTTTTAGACACATACATAAAAAATCCATATATTTAGTTAAAAAAAAAATCATCTTTAATAATGGCATAAAGAATAACTGAAAGTGTTTTGCAGAAATTTTGAACAGTTTTTACACACTTTGTATCCAGAAAAGAAAACACTTGTATGAACACAAGATAAATTAAATGAAAAGCTTTATTGCAATTTTGGTCTATGGTAATGGTAATATTATCTGTTTCCTTATAAGGAAAAATTCAGCATTCACTGACTGAGCAGCCAGTACTACTGTCAATTAAAATTTATAAAATCTTTCTCTTAAAACAATTTTTCAAGAAAATAGGTTTTTCAGGCCCAGTAGCTGTTATTCCTCTTTCCAGTAGTGATAGGGGTTTCCTTCTTAATATTTTATTTGAAATAGTGTCAGATATCAACATCATATTATGCCATTATTTTCTCTTTGAGTTACATGTAATGTCCAGTATCTGTCTATATTTCTGAGATGAGGTATTATTTACACTATTTACATTATTCAGACTATTGTCCTCATATTTGTCGCCATATTTATTGCAACGTTTTGGCAGTATTACACTCTGGCCTTCTTCAGTATCTGTCTATATTTCTGAGATGAGGTATTATGTACACTATTTACATTATTCGGACTATTGTCCTCATCATTGTCACCATATTTATTACAATGTTTCGGCCATTGTATGCTCCGGCCTTCTTCAGGTGGTTGGAATGTCGAACTGAACCCTTTATTTCGCTCACTGGGGTAGACTGTTCTAGTTCCACGTGCCATGTTTAATGAATGTCAGTTATTAGCTATCTCCTGTTAATTCCCCTCTCCAAGTTCTCCACTGCCTTACCTGGATATTGAACTTACACTCTTTGGGTCCTGTCACTGGATTAACTAACGCTTTATCCACTTGTATATTTCTTTGTACAGAATTTCACTTTATTATGTATTTTGTTTTTTGTACAAGGCAACAATCTGCTGCATCTCTCTGTCTGTTATCAAACTCCTCTCAGGGTTTTATAGATAGACCCCCATAACCATATATATTCTGAAACTACATTATCCAGGGTACTTGGATAAGTATATTTCCTTTTGATCGGAAGTGGGGGGGGGGTGATGGGCTAAGTCCCCCCACCACTGAAAGTTTTTTTCCCTTTCATTTAAATTTGAACAAGGGAATCACTTTTATTCAACATATAGAAGGCGAAAGTCAGAAGATGGAGGTCACATTGGCAAGATCAAAATGAGACAATATGGATGTCAAGTCGAGCAAGAAATCACTAATCAGTGGGTAGTGCCTAACAATACATATTTGTTGCAAAAAATTTAACTGTCATATCAATGTTGAAAGCTGCTCACCAATTCATTCAATCAAATATTGCATCAAATACATATCAAAGGGGTCAGATCAAGTTGTTTTAGTACACCCCTCACACTGAAAATTTTTTCTCTTTGATTTAAATTAAATTTAAATTTGAACAAGGGAATGACTCCTATCCAAAATATAGAAAGAGAAAGCCAGAAGATGGAGGTCACATTGGCAAGATTATTGAGTAATATTGAAATGTATCATTTTTCTCCAACAAATTATAACAATGATTTAAAGTCAGTCATCATAAGGTGTGGGTAATTCGGCTAGAGTATATAAATATATATATATATATATATATATATATGCTTGTATGTGTGTGTAAAACACAAGTAACCTTAGCGCTAGAGCTCAGGAGTGGCCAAACTGAGGCTCATTGACCTTTAATATGTGGTTCACGGAAATATGTTGGCCGAGCTTTATTTTTCCTCACAGTTAATATAAAAGGTAAATAAGAAAAATTTTAAGCTTTATAATTATTTACTGGGTATAAATTGAGATCCCATTGGATTAAAATGTAAGTTTAATGGTAATGTGTATGTAACAAAAACGTGTGTAAATTTTGTTCATATCTTGTGCCTCTCAAACATCTGAACTTTATTGTATGTGGCTCTTACATTAAGCAAGTTTGGCCAGCCCTGCTCTCGATCAAAGTTTGCTCACCTATCTCCATGCTAATAACTGCTACACTACTAAGCACTACTTAAACATGTGGTTCCCAATTTTTTTTTCTCTGGGATGCATTTTCGGAAGGAAAATTTGATAACGCCTGACTAAATTTATCTGATAAAAAGTACATTTAAAAATAACAATGCAGAGCGAGGGTTAAAGGGAGATAACCGTGAATTCAAAGTCAGAACATTATCATGGATAACTCTCTCCTCCAATTTGCAGACCCTAGTTACTATATTCTTAATACTTGATATAATGCAAAATATCACAATGCTAAAATCGGTCAATAATTATTTAGAACTATTTATACTGGGACTCATGCATGCAATTGCAAGTAATCCATCATAATATTTTAAATTTTGGAATCATATTTTAAATTTTGGAATAATATTTTAAATTTTGGAATCATATTTATTTTTGGAATATGAATTTTTTAAAATTGTTTCTAAATCTCTGTCTTTCAATCATTCTGCTTCACTTGCTATCCTCTTCTGCTGCATCTTTGAAGCATGCTGTACCATTTGGGGACCACTGACATAAACCTTATAAAGAGATTTCAAAATGCCTGTTGATAAAATATGGATGACTATGAATCTATTCTTAGAGATTGTAAATTATGAATCTTTTCAGCCGATTCCATGATGAATAATAAATAACATTTCATTTTAACTAAATAATAAAATGCAAGTAAAGTACGTGACTGAATTTTATCACAACAGATTTGGGGAATATTAACAAGTTACTCTCAGATGTATGTAACAATAAGCTGTTTTGTTTTTTTGATTTTTTTGCTTTTCCTATTTAGAAATAAAAATGCCCATCAGTGTCATCAGTGGTTGCCAATGGTTACCAGACAATTATGCTTCTACTGTTTGAAGATACAGTAGTAACTGAATATGGTTCCATTTAAAATTCTCAACATCCCCATCCATTCCTGGGAATGTGTAGTCGCATCATTGGAAACATTGTTTTAGTTTGATGAGTGTACTAAATGACAAAATTCATCACATGAAATCATTTCCCACTTTGTCATAGTTTTTTCCCTAAAATTCTTCTTCATGTATAAAAATTTATTCTTATTTTCCAATATTGCCTAATAAAAGTTGAGAATCTATAAAAATTTGGTTTGGTTTATGGCATATCAATCTTAATGGGTTATTTAATGCCGACAAGTTTTTATTGCTGGTAATATTTTTTCAAAAAATGTATTGCTGGTAATTTTTTTTTTCTTCAAAAATGTATTGCTGGTAATATTTTTTTTCAAAAATGTATTGCTAGTAATAATTTTTCCTCAAAAACTTTATAGCTGGAATTAAAACCTATTTTTACACTGTCATAGTCTTTTGACCCCAGTTTGGGGGTTAACTATTTGCTCATAGTTGGGACTCTAACTGGTGCTACCACACCAGGTAAGGGTGGACCTGGGAACACCAGCAATTAAGAGGTGGTTCCATGTTCCTCAAAACCTCCTGATCAGAGGCCTTGCTGCTGGATGTAGTTTATCATCTTTCCTAGGATGTAGATGTAGTTTACTGTCTTACCCAGGATGCCAGATGTAATTTATCGTCTTACCCAGGAGACAGATTGGTTTGGGGGGGGTTAACTATTTGCCCATAACTGGGACCCTAACAGGTACTACCACTCCGGGTTATGGTGGACCTGGGAACACCAGCAATTAAGAGATGGTTCCACGCTCCTCAAAACCTCCTGAACAGAGGCCTTTCTGTCGGATGTAGTTTACTGTCTTCCCCAGGACGTGGATGTAGTTTATCATTCATACCAAGAATGGACTTTGTCATAGTTTTTCCCTAAAATTCCTTTTCATATATAGACATTTATTCTTGTTTTCCCATATTGTCTAATAAAAGTTGAGAATCTATTAAAATTTGTTCCCGCGCATGTATATAGCTCAGTCTACGTTTGTTTATCTACCAATATGTTGCTATATCTATATATTTACAATATATGTATTGCATGAATAAAATATTTGTTCATGTCAGACTATATCTAATTTAAAACAGTATTTTCATCCCAAGCAGCCCCTGAATTTCTGTCTATTGCAATGAACGTGTCTTCTCTTAAGGTGGCCCACTTGAAATGAATGCCTATTGGAACAAGCTTATTGCAGACCTCGAGTGGACCTCCTTTATACAATCCATCATTAAAGATGCTAGACAAATGGTACCTTGACTCTTCTTCCTATGCTCTACCTTTACAAAATCCAGATCACTTGCATTGTTTACATTATTTGGTCTATTATCCTCATCTTTAATGCCATATTTACAACGTTTCGGCTGTTGTATGCGCCGGCCTTCTTCAGGTGATTGGAACCCTTTATTTCATCCACCAGGGCAGCGCATTCTAGTTCCACGTGCCATGCCACTTCTGGGTGTCTCAGTTACTTTCCTTTAACTCTCCAAGTTGTTGGTACACCGCTGCTGTGGCCTGGTATTGAACTCACAACTCTTTGGGTCTAGTCACTGGATCTAACCAATGTCTTTATCCAATGGGCCATGTGTCCTTGAGGACATCTGGAAGAGGCATGGCACATGGAACTAGAACAGTCTGACACAAAGGTGGATGAAATAGAGGGTTTGGTTCAAAATTCCAATCACCTGACAAAGGCTGGAGCATACAATGGCTGAAATGTTGTGAATATGGCAATGAAGATGAGGATAACAGTTCGAATAATGTAAATAATGCAAGTAATCATAATACCTCACCTCAGAAGTATAGACACATAAAGCCAGATCAGTTCCAAAAAATGGACTACCCCTGCCATATTGTGGGCAGGAGCCAACCAAGTCTTCACTTCTAAGTCTTGATAGATTCAAAAAAACATCTATGCAGCCTTGTGGGCGATTAATTATTTTCTACACTACAGCATCTTTTCCACAGATGAAATGTTAAAAACTTCTCGCTACCCTAAAGCTATTTTCTTGGAAAGTGTTCAAACAAACTATAGTCTTTAGTTGGTCCAACTCTAACTCTCCCAGCTAAAACCCACCCTGCCCCATACATTGAGGTGAACCCCTGTCATTCCCTTCAGTAAGAAGCAAGTTCCGCTTGGATAGCTTCTTCACAAAATCTGTTACTTTGTGGAAGAAAATCCCAAGAGAATGCTTTCTCGACCACAACAATCTTCATCTCTTCATGTTTAGGGTTCATGGTTATCTTTCCCACATATCTATAAAACTGTGCTCCTTAGCACTCATATAACAAGCACTTTTAGTTTCTACCCTGGTGGCCCGTGGGCATTGTATAGGGTGAAAATTAGTAAAAAAAAAAAAAAAAAAAAAAAAAAAACTTTTTTGTAATGTTCAGCCTGTAATATTTAATGGACAGAACTGATCAAGTTTTATGGAGAGATTTATTATTTTGTCGAGACAACAACTGCAAAATTAATAATATTCTTGTAGCGTATAAAAGATGAAAAGTAAGACAGAAATTCTGAAGAATTACTCGTTTTTTTTTTTTTTTTATTGAAAATGTTTTGAGAATTAACAAAAAATCTTTTCAGAAAATATGGGAGAGCTCGAATTCAAAATAAAATAAAGATGATAAAAGAAAGTAAAAGAACTCATTAGATATATTCCAAACAACATAACATTTTCTACTGACATGAAGTAGAAAGATTATATTGAATCAATTGTTAAGTCTGCAGCTAGGAAAATTGATTCCTTGTGTCAATTGCTAGACAATTTTTCTCACCAGAATTTATCTTGCATATTTATAATTCTACCATTTGGCCGTGCTTTGAATATTATTGCCAAATCTGGTCTGGTGCTTCTGCTATGTATTTAGAGATTCTTAGTAAAATCCAAAGAAAAATCTGCAATATTATTGGTCCTGACCTGGCATATCAAGTTCAACCACTGTAAGTTCTATACTAATAGTTTTGTCTATTGTACTTCTCACTAGCGGAACTCTTTTCTGACATCTTGCTTCCCTGTCACCTATTATCTTAAAAAATTTAAATGCAATGTCAATCGTTCTCTTCTATTTAATTCCTGTTCTTTTATTGTTCTCTTTCATTAATAGTTTTTTTTTCTCATATTCTATAACACTCAGTAGTCCCTTGTGTCTCAGTGACTTTATTGCCTTGCTTGGGGTGAAAATAAAATGAGGAGCATGAGATCATTAAATAATTATTTACTTATCAATACCAATTATAGAAAATACAATCCCAAATGAGTAATGGATCTTGAAGACTTTTACTTAATTAACACTACCAATTAGAGACAATACCGTATTAGCTGCTGTTTCTTCTATGTGCTGTGTACCTTTGGGGCATGGGCAATCATGGCTCTCCATCATTTCCTGTCATTTATAGCTATTAGTGTTTGTTGTTTTGCTATCTCTCCTCATCCCTGTTCTGCCAATCACTGACAGGACTTATCTTTATTTCCATTTGGACTAATATCCTCATCATTTCCATTTGGACTAATATCCTCATCTTTGTTATTACCACCTGATTGCATTCTGTGTGGTTTTTTAAGATGAGGAGTTATCATTATTCACTTCATTTTCACACAAACTACTGTCCTTATTTTTGTTGTTATTCTCACAATGTTTCGGCCATTGTTCCTTTTGGTCTTCTTCAGGTGTCGGTCAAGTTGGGTAATCTTCATGATAATATTGCTATTCTTATACTTCTATGTGATCTGACTCTTCAGGATGTGAGCAATCATGGCTCTCCACAATTTCCCGTCTTTTATCGCTCTTAGTAATTTTTGTCTTTTTGCTATCTCTCCTAAACCCTGTTCTGCCAAGCATGTACACAAACTCTTCTTCTTCTTCTTCTTCTTCTATGTGCTGTGACACTTCAGGATGTTGTCTATCATGGCTCTCCACATTTTCCTGTCTTTTGTAGCTCTTAGTAAGTTTTGTCTTTTCACTATCAATCCTAAACCCTCTTCTGCCATCCATTGACACAGGATTGTTAGGTACGTTATATGTTGCTTGTTTCTGTTCTTCTGTAGACCCACATTTCTGTAGCCTCAAATCTCCTCTTCATCTGTGTGACAATAAACTACACCTGGTAGCAATTCCTCTTATTGGAAGCTTCGAGGTTTTGAGAAGGATGGAACCACCTTTTAATTACTGTTGTTCTCAGGGCCACCCTGACCAGGGTTAGTTGCACTTGTTAGGGCTCCAGCTATGGGCAAATAGTGAACTCCCAAACAAAAACAAAAGACTATGAAAGTATAAAAATACATTTTTATAGTAAAAATACCAGCAACACATTTTTATATAAAAAAATTACCAAAACAATACTTATTTATAGTAAAATTATCAACAATACCTATTTATAGCAGAATGACCAACAATACATTTTATAGCAAAATGACCAACAATACATTTTATCTGGAGTTGAAAGCCTAAGATTGTGTTCAAAATATTTAAATTTCAGTATTAAATAACCCATAAAGGTTGATATGCTACTAAACAAAATCAACCAGCCAAGCAACCGACTAGATGATACCAAAGACATGTAGTCATTAAAAAAAAATCAACCAGCCAACAATACCTATCTATAATAAAACTACCAACAATACCTATATATAGTACTAGCAGCATGGCCCGAGGTTGCCCGTGCTTGATTAAAAAATCGTACGACATACAGCAATTGCTATCACTTGACTTAAAATATTTTGCCCTTCCTTGCCTTTAAAGGAGTGCTATTTGCCGTGCTGATGCTGCTACATGCCTTACTACTTGCCTATCTCACACTGCGAATTTTTTCTAAGCTCTATACTAAACATTAAATCTGTTACAAAAAAAATCTAAACAAAATGAACACAAAACGATCAGCTTTAAAATAGGACTCGTAAAAGGAATAACTGAATGAAAAAAGAATGTTAACAACAAATACTTTTTCACACCCAACCCAGTCTCTGCGGAATCAAAATCAACATTGAGTTTAAGCAAGCAAATGAGCCAATTGGAGTAAAGTGCCATGCAGATTTAAATTTTTCCCACTTGTGACAAATGCAGCTATCGATTTTTTTGCATGCTTGCATGCTAGTCAACATTTGTGTCAGTCAGCTGTTGGCTCTCATGCTGGCCAATAGAATCTTTCTTGCCTATTCATGGCAGCCAGCTATAGGCTCTCACTCTGGCCAGTAGAAAATGGCTGCAAACTACATGAAAACTGCCGTAGAAGCATGAAAAAATCGATTATTTCCACTATTGATGGGAGTTGGGAAATGCAAAGTCGGTCTTGGCCTTCCCACTAACTTGGAGCATGTGCATGTAAATTTTGGTGCAAATCCATCGAAAATTGCGGCCATGCATTTGTTACACATACACACACATCCTGCCTTTTATAGATAGAGATATATTTAGTTGAAGGCATAAAATTATGTTCAAAATATTCAGATTTTGGCATTAAATAACCCGTAATGGTT
Source organism: Acanthosepion esculentum (assembly GCA_964036315.1). NCBI lineage: Eukaryota > Metazoa > Mollusca > Cephalopoda > Sepiida > Sepiidae > Acanthosepion > Acanthosepion esculentum. The sequence goes on from OZ038501.1 coordinate 64,229,519, forward strand.
GATATGCTGCTAAACAAAATCAACCAACCAACAATACCTGTTCATAGTAAATTGATCAACAATGCATATTTAAAGCGGAATGACCAACAATACATTTTATCTGTAGTTGAAGGCATACAACTGCATTCAAAATATTTAGATTTCGGTATTAAATAACCCATAGAAGTTGAAATGCTGCTAAACAAAATAAACCAAACAACCAACATGAAAGAACTTTTTCATGACATTAATCGATATAATATCCTACAATTTCTTAAAGGAATCGAAGTGTATTCCAAAATATAACTTCAACAAAGCTACAATATAAAACATACATATCACCGCCTCTATTAATTATCTCGACACAAACATGTATACGCACAAAAGCTGAGTATCATCTACCATGTATTCAATTGTGAAAAATTACAATAACATATCATGTATAACATAACATATTTTTTGTCAAAGCTAGAAAATTAAATTTTGGCATTAAATGACCCATAAGGAGTTGATATGCCATTAAATAAATCAAATCTTCATCTTTGAGGAGATTGTCCAGCATTCACTGCCAAGAAAGTAGAGAAGATATTCTAATAAATGAGTATTAAATCTTGAAGAAGGTTTTGTCACCATCACCTTTGTCTCCAAACATTATTAGCAATACAATGTGGTATAATTGTAGTATAAATTAAGTAATAGTCTTTATTCATTTTGACATCCTAATCTTGTTTTTTCTTCTTTTTCACTCCCTGCTTGACTTTCTCAGCAAT
>OZ038501.1:64235267-64300267 GCA_964036315.1 Acanthosepion esculentum
GTTATTAAATATCCTACACTGTGACAACAGACGTGCCAAGAAAGGTGAAATGTAAGAACCTGGACGTATTTTTATTGTCGATGACCTAGCAATTAAAGCACTTTCCATCTTAGTAAATTGCTTTCTTTTTAATTAAAGTAGCATTTTTTTAAATGAAAATTATGGTCAGTCTCATTAGAATGACCAATCAATGCAACGAGTGTGTTGTTTTGTAAAAGATCCCTTTTGTGTTCATATAATCTTTTATTTAAATTCCTTGAGGTCTCTCCTATGTATTCTTTGTAGCAATTATTGAGGTGATAGAGTAAATTCCTCCTTCAACTTTTAGCTTATTATTATTATTATTGTCTACCTAAACCCCACAAAGCAGGCTTTCTAATGCACCCCATTATATTAGGTATTGGTAGTACTCCTCACAAACTGGTGAAAGCAATAACAAACATTTTAATCCCTCTCCTCAGGACAATCACCCTTGCACATGTTAAAATTTCAGGCAACCTGGAAACTGAGGTTGCCTGAACACACATGCACACCCCAATCACAATATGTAAAAATTATCACAAGTTAACTAATTTCAAAGCAAGCAGAATTTTTGGAAAACAAAGTGCTCAATAGAGAACTCGAGTAACAATAGTCAATAAATTAATAAAATTGGAATCAACTTATCTCGTCATCAACTTCAAAGTTTCATGAAACACTGCTCATCATAGCCATGGCCTACACCAGCTTGGGAAAAATATATGATCTCATTATTCTAAATAAATACACAAATACATACACACGCAATTCACTTTTCTGTCTTCAATCAGATGAAGTCCGAAATGGGTGAAATGCTTTATCGGATATTTTTTCAAAATAATATACTTTCATGAACACTTTTTTCAACTATCATTTAATGTATAATTCTGTCAGGATCATTTACCCAAATTCTTAACATATATATATCATGCTGGGGGGAGAAGAAGTGGATACAAACCTTTCTCAAAGGTATTTACACATAAGTGATTATAACAAACTCAATTAAAATGGGAATTCGGCTCTCCAATTAACAATTCTGAGCAGTTATCCTTTACACTACCAAGTTTACAGTACTTGGTATTCTCAAGCGGTCACCCATCTAATTAAAGACCAGTCTCAATGTTCCTTAACTTCATCAGTCATATGAGAACAGGTGTCTCACTGTGATATTGTTGAAAACTCGTTTTGTTTGCATGGACCAACTACTCCTCATGGAGAACATTGAAATTGCCACATAATCCTCCATATCCTCATTTCTTACTTTCTCCTTTTATGTTCATATCACATTCTCATTCTGTAATCATCTACCTTGAGTTGCTCTTGAGCCTTGTATTGGGTGAACATTAGTGAAAGAAAGAAGTAAAAAGTCCACCAAGGTATGCCCATTTAAATCACTTCTTTGTGCTTTAGCAACCCACTTTTTGTGTTACTGAACACACATTCACACTTTTCCTTGAACCGCTTGTGCCATGATCTCTTCATAGTATGTAAATCACAAGCCATTTTTAACAGGGCTAACTTGTCAACCAGTTTAAGACAAGAACAATTCTGCACTTTTACTAATTTCCATGCAAAACTTGTTAATCTGCTGCTCTATATTCCTTTTCCTCATTTTCTGCCAACTGTTCAACATGAACATGTTAAACTTCCCCTACTGCTTGGCAATGAATGACATATCTGGTCTGCATCTCAAGAAAGTTGGAACATGTCTGGATTTGCTTGATTCTTTACTCAGTAACAGGCTTTTGTCATTTTGGGAAGTGTAAACCCCAGTATGTGATATCTGTCCTCTTTTACGGCAGCAAATGTTGGATGGTCTCCTCAAAGATGAAGAAGCGACTCAAGGCAATGGAGGTATGGGTCTACAGAAAGAAGCTAAGGATACCATGGACCGAACATGTGAGCAGTGATGAGATTTTGGAGAGGTGCAAACAAGAAACTTATATTTAACATCAGGGAGAGGCAGCTGAAATTTCTGGGACACATAATGAGAAAGGATGGCTTGGAGAATCTGATACTCACAGGGCAGATACAGGAAAAGCGAGACAAGGGAAAGCAACATATGACATACCTGGCAGGTTTAAGCAAGTGGATGATGGAACAGGGTTTGGGAGAAGTAGCAAAAGAACAAAACATATTGAGAGCTACAAGGTATAGGGAGAAGTGGAGAGCCAGGATCGCCTACGTCCTGAAGGGACACGGCACATAAAAGAAGAAGCAAGATAGGAAAGTGTGACAGATTTTGCATGTTAAAAAGCGACTGTTATATAGGAATAAAGTGTCACTGCCGACACTTGAGTTTGAACTTAAATCGCCACTGAACAAACACAGGTGATCCCATTATTAGATTGATTGTTAGTTCTACTTTATCCCTAAACAGACTACTATTCTCTTCACTATACTATTTCTCTATTCAGATCACTATATGGATTACTATTCAAGCGAGTATTATCGAGCAAGTACTATTAGTGCGGATGGTATTCGAAGGCGTCCGACACCAGCATTGTTCAACGGTGTAATATAAATTGTATCTGCGATTACAAGGTCTCTACTACAATGAGCATTACAAAAGTGGCAATGAGTGTTCATTGACATTGCAAAAGCAACAGACACTGGCTTTTATACATATAGATGAATCAACACACTTTGCATGTATTTACAAGAATATTAAATTCACACTGTGTCCACATTAGTTCTCTTTCATTGTAATGCAATTCTCTTTGTTAAAGAATCTTCCAAAAATAAAATATACTTTTCCGAATCTTTATTTGAGGAATATTAGCTGATTTATAGCAATACAATTAATTTGATTTGAAGCAAACATTATTTACTTTAAGTTTAAAATATCACAGAAATGCATTTTTTTAACCTAAAAGTAGCCGTATTTTTAACCAACAGTAGCTCTTTTTACGTATCTGACAAGGTGATGAGAGATGTAATCTTGTTCTATGGAGACTTTATCTGTAAAACATAACAAAAGCAAATAGCATGAACACCTTTTTAATTTAATTTTGTCATATAGGAAGAAAATGAGTAACTACCGACACCGAGGTTTCAGTGTGGCAAGCTGGATTTATGAATATATATTTTCCGTCAGGTGTATAAATAACAGTGTCAGGCTACTGACTGGCATGACTATTGAGTGACTATTGAGTGGAGCTATCCAGTCGAATTAGTGTGAATTATTGTGCGTCAATGATCTCGGTTTTGATTTAGGATTTACCGAACATTAAGCTGGTCCGCGCTACTAACAAAGTATTCACTGAAATGCTTTATCGTTACTTGACGTTTACTTCTTTTTTCTTGTTAAGTATTTATTTGCAGCTGGAATTAAATACTGTTTTATCTTAACATTGAAGTCTTGAGTTATACTTAATTATTAACAGCCACCGTACGTCACAAAAAACTTTTTGAGAGTTTAAGAAAACATTGTACATAATATAATGTTTTAATTCAATTTTAGAAATTTTGTCTTTAAATTTACTATATTCATTGCTCTTATTTCTTGATAATGTCATGTATGGTTGCCCATACTTACAAAAAATAGTATATATGATATGAAAGTGTGACAGATTTTGTATGTTACAAGGCAACAGACACTGGATTTTATGCATATAGATGAATCAATGATAAAATAGGCTTACTTACAAGAATATTAAATTCACTCTTTGTCCACAACTGCATTTGTTGTATGTTTTTGGCTGCCCACTTTTGTCTCACCCTTTCTTGAACTGTTTATGTTATCTAAACATGCTATTTCTTCATAACATATTCATCATAAACTATTTTAATAGGGTTAACGTTTCACTAGAACGTTTTATGAGCCTTCACACAATACTTGATGCCAATCTGCTACTCCAGATTCCTTTTTCTCATATCCCACCAATAGTAGAACATGAACGACTTCCTCTGCTGCTCTCAAGAAAGTTGAAGTTCGAAACATGTCTGAAAGTGTTCATTTACAAATGTTTGCCTGACTCGTTATCCCAGCAATGCTCTGTGAATGTTCTGATCCACTGGAAGAAACGAACAACTGACACGAAGGCAAATAAACTAAATATCTCCAAAGCATAGAACACTCTGTCCTTGTAGACTGAATAAAGAGTTTGGTTTGGTTTATTCTGTTAATATTTTGTTTTGTCAAAAATCTATTTCTGGTAATATTTTTCCTTCAAAATTGTATTTCTGGTTATAATTTTTTTCAAAAATGTATTGCTGCTAATAATTAACTTTTTGCCCATAGCTGGTACCCTAACAGGTGCTACCACCCTGGGTCAGGTGGACCTGGGAACACCAGCAATTAAGCTGCTGCTGGATGTAGTTTATCGTCTTACCCAGGACGTGGATGTAGTTTAACGTCTTACCCAGGACAAAATAAAGAGTTTGGTCCAAAATTTCAAGAAGTATATCAAGTGTGATAAACACCTGAAGAGGGCTACACTTGTCGAAACATTGTGAATATCACAAGATGAGTATACTGGTCAAAATGGAAAGGCATATAAGAATGGCAATTCCTTGATTATGCAATAAAGGGCAGAACATGTACACCTGTAAAATATGAGACGCTTCCTGACATTGGACGAGTTTTCAGATTTTTAAAATGTTCAAAATTCAAATTTGGTTTTCTGAAATGGAAAAATAATTTTTTAAAATAAAAAATTAAAAAAAAGATAAAAGGAATGTCTCTGTTGCTCAAAAGCAATTATATAGGATTTATTTGAAACCGCATTTATTATTTCTATTTAAAAATTTTTTTAAGCAAAGCTGAGCAAGATGATTGGAAACAAGTTGGTGAATTGATGACAAAGTTTTGTAACATGTCTTTTATGAAAATAATCTTTCTGCATAAAAATGGAGAGTAAAATTTTTTTTTTTTTTAAAACATCAAAATAGCGCTGACTCTATTTTCCCCCCCGCTTTCAATGTTCGCTGCTATAGAAAATGGTAAAAGAAACCCATGGGTTTTTCCAAAGCACTGAATGCCTGTTCTACACGGGATCCAACATTTTCAATATGGCAGCTGCAGAAGGATTTATTGCCTACTGGAAGAAATGAAGTCAATTAAGCATTTCATTTCCAGATAATCCAATAAATCCCCTATTTTTACATTTTGGATCGATGGGATCTGAAGTAGGTTATAGCTTTTCCTTTACCATGTCGGCTAACAAAAGAAAGGATAAAAAGCTTGCATAGAGAAGAGTGGGAAGGGAAAGAAAAGCAAAAGAACTAGAAGGGGGAAAAGAATGAACAAAAAGAATGAAGAATCTGAAAAAAACAGAATGAAGGAATTATTAAAGAAATAATAGAAAAAGAATTAGAAGAAATACAATGAAGAAATAAGAAATAACAGAAGAAAATGAATGAAAAAAAATAGAAGAAACACAACAAAAAAGAAATAGAATGAAGACAGAAGAATAGGAAGAAGAAAAATGAAGAAATAAAAGAAAAATGAAGAAATAAAAGAAGAAGAATGAAGAAATAGAAGAAACACAATGAAAAAGAAATAGAATGAAGAAATAGGAAACAGAAAAAGAATAATAATAAGAAAAAACAATGAAGAAATAAAAGAAGAAATAGAAAGAAGAAATAGAAGAAACAATGAAAAAGAAATAGAATGAAGAAATAGGAAGAAGAAATTGAAAAATAAGAAGAAAAAACAAAATGAAGAAATAAAAGAAGAAATAGAATGTAGGAATTATTAAAAAAATTAGAAGAGACAGAATGAAGAAATACAAAAAAGGAAGAAGAAAATGAATGGAAAATAGAATGAAAGATGAAAAAGAAGAAATAGGAAGAAGAAATAGAATTTAGTAATTATTAAATAAACAGAAAAAGAATAGGAAGAAGAAATAGATAAAAAAAGAAAGAAGAAAAAATAGAATGAAGAAATAGAAGGAAAAGGATGAAGAAATAAAATAAAGAAATTTGAAGAAGAAAAAGAAGAGAAAATTAGCTGAAAAGAAACATAAATGAATCAAAAAGAATAAAGTATGGCATTTCCCCTGCAGCTCTTGGCCTGGGCCCCGGCTGTTTGTGTCTCACTGGCACTGGGTTTATTTTAGATCTGAGGAGATCATTGGGCTAAGTTGGTTGAAATGTCTGTCAAACTGAATGAATCTAGTCAAAAGAAACTAATTTGCAAGAAAGACAAAAATAATACATTTAATCAGTTCTGGTTACAAGTTTTGATAATAACTTTTCTCTGTTTGGTAGCACTGTAATTTTTCTAACTACAGCCTACCAGATAGATCGCCTATGTTCAACTTTTATTTGGTAGATTGGTAGCTTGTTTAGTATATTCAGGGAATTATGGTGTCAAGACTGCAATCAATATTGGTCTTCAGTCCTCCTCAACTTCACGTTTCTGCAGCTGGAAAGTTGGAAAATCTTGTTTACTCATGTACTTTCAATAAGTTCATTCTTGCAAGGGTGGTTACGAAAAGATATTGATGCCTTATCTGTTTGTCAGGGCTCCTGTCTGCTTCTCCAAAATTGAATGGCATATACAGAAGGTCTCTCAGGGTGGTTGGGGATTAGGTAAACTAATTAGGGATCCTCTAACTCAAATTAATCACTTCTCTCATTCTTCAAGTCTTGGCTGGCTCAATTTCCTATCCAGATTCAGTGTTGCTACTCTGCATTTTCATTGGCCCATGTCACTCTCACAAGCCATCTTTGGTCAATAAAAGTTTCTGACAAAAATCATAACTTTCCATAATCAGTACATTAGATAACACAAATTCAGGAAACACACTAATGTATCAAAGTAAGGTTTCTTCCCTGCTCACTCTAAAATTTTTTTCACCCTGTACAAGGCGGAAGAGCCACTCAAGGCAGAGGTTTACAGAGTAAGAGGTAAAAAGCACATTTTATGAGGACATGTGAGGAAGATGAGAGTTAACTCCAAATTTTAACAGGTTAAGATTGTAGTGTCGAGGAAGCATCCTCTTGGGAGTCAGTTCCACACAGTAACAAAATCAGAAATATAGAGAGCAGAGTTTGAATTTCAGTCAGCTTCATTATCTTCTCTTATGCATAAATACCCTTGGGAAAGGTATGAATCCATCTCTTCTCCTCCCAGCTATGGGTTAAATAATTAGGACTAGAATTAAGAATTATTGTTATCTTTCTAAAAAAAAATTGTTAGTGCAATATTCACACTAATTACATTATTCGGACTATAGTTCTCATCTTTGTCACCATATTTATTACAACGTTTTGACCGTTGTATGCTCTGGCCTTCTTCAGGTGGTTGGAATGTCGAACTGAACCCTTTATTTCGCTCACTGGGGTAGAATGTTCTAGTTCCACGTGCCATGTTTAATGGATGTCAATTATCAGTTATCTCCTGTTAATTCCCCTCCCCAAGTTCTCCACTGCCTTAACCAGGTATTGAACTTACACTCTTTGGGTCCTGTCACTGGATCTAACTAACGCCTTTATCCACTATGCGATGTGTCCTTGGGAACGCCTTTATCCGCTGTGCCTTGGGGACACATGACACAGTGGATAAAAGTGTTAGTTAGATCCAGTGACAGGACCTAGAGTGTGAGTTCAATACCTGGTGAAGACAGTGGTGACTGGTCTACCACAGAAAGAAATGGCAACCTACTGTATGAAAAAAAACTGGCTCGTCAGTCATGTATTGAAAGATATATGATCGCCTATTTGTTTATCAAGCATGGCACATAACTGACTGATTATCTTCTGAATCTATTTGCTATTTTCTCTGCTAGTTCATATTTCTTTGCTCAATGTAAACATGCATTTTATTTTCATAGATTCTGAATTTTTTTCCCTTTTTCTTTCAAACTTTGGTTCAAAATAAAGGATTTTTTTTTCTATGAACAAAATAAGTTTGATGTATTTCTGGTTGACTTGTGAAATCTAAATTAGCTCAATTACCCCTCCAGGCCTCTCAGATTAAACCTGACAAAGTTAACCCAATTCTGACCAGATTGCAGATTTCACTTGCTTAAAATTTGAATTAGTAACAGCATCGCGAATGAAGACTAATGAAAAAAGAAAAAGAAAAGGAAGGAAGGTGAAAAGAAGGATGAAGAAAAAAAAGAAAGGAACAAAGAAATATAACGAGAAAATGAAGAAGAATGAAAATGAATAGAAAGACAAGGAAAAATAAAAATAAAAAAAGCAAAAAAAATTTTTTAAAAATGAAGAGAAAAAGGTGAGAGAAAAGAGGAAGAAAAAGAAAAGCAAAGAAATATAAAGAGTGAAGATGAAAAAGTTAGAAAGAGAGAGAGAGACGAAGAAAAAGAAAAGAAAAAGGAAATCTAACCAGAAAATGAGGAAGAAAGAGTTTAAAAGAAAGACAAGAAAAAGAAAAATGAAGAAAGAAAAATATAAGTTAAAATTAAAAGTTAAAGAATTTAAAAAAGGAAAAAAGGTCATTATGAAACACAATTTGGGATAAAAAAAAGAGGACAAAGCTGAAGAAAAATATAAACTGAAGAATTTGGAGGAGAAAAAATAATAAGGAAATATATTCAGGTAAAGAAAAGGAAACAAAAATATGAGAATGGCCAGTGGATATGTAAGAATAATAATAATAAAAAAATCAAGATTTTAATTCAATATTTGAACTAAAATACAAAAAAAGATTATATAAATAAAAAAAAACAACAAAATTACTTCCTTTGGATTGTATTTGAAAATGCTTCAAAAACAACACATAAATCAAGAATATTATCTGTGGCACACACTTTAAAAATATTCTTTTACATTTTTTTTTTCTTAATAATGGTTCCTATTTATTTTTCTGGTATTTTTTTTTATTAAAAATGCTGCAGTAGCAAAAAAAAAGAAAGAAAAAAAATCCTTCTGCTTTCATATAGAACCCAAAACTTTCAATTCATAAAGAATATTTCAATGGGGTTTGATTAGTCTCTCTCATCTCACTCATGCAAAATTCTTTCAAAGTAGATTAATTTCTAGCATCTTCCATAATTCCTTTCCCACTCTGCCATTTTGTCTCCCAATCTTGTGTTTCTTTCCCTTCACTGTTATACTTTGTTTTAATCCATTCATTTCTTTTGAATTTGTTTCATCTTTTTTTCTTTCATAATTTCTTTCAAAATATTTTTCTTTTCTTTCTTTTTCTATTACTAAGTCATTCCTTAGCTTTCCTTTTTTGAAACTCATTCATTGATTTATTTAATTTTTCCCTTCTTCTCTTTATTATTTACCTTGATTTTTGTTTATTACTTTTTTCTTCAGCTTCTTATTCATTTATTCACTTTGTTAAACAATAAAATTTTTCATTATTTTCTTCTTCATATTTTTCCTTCAACACTTTGATCTTTAGTTCTTTTTTTATTTAACCGTGCATCCATTTTCTTAATCTTCCCACTTTTCCTTTTTTCATTCATTCTTTGTTTTTTCCTTCTTTATTTCAATGCATAATTCATCAATTTATTCATTCATCTTTATACTTTAATTCTATCTTTCCTTCCATCTTCTTCTTCTTCTTATTTTCATTTACTTTATTTACATAAAATCAAAGCTTGCTTGCTTCATTAAGGTAATATTGTTATCCTGCTAAAGGCATCCAAAAAGTTAGGAGTAGGAGGAATCATACAATTGCGGGCTCAGCTAATGAAATGCATTCTCGGAAAAAGAAATTGCCTGAACAATTTCAATGCCAACTGATCAGTAACAAGATGGACAGAAGCCAAGGTCAATTAGCTCAGGCTGTGCCTTTGGACTTGGAATCATCAACAGAATAACAGACCAATTTTGCAACAAGATGTATAGAATTTCAAGAACTACACCAGGAGGATATATCAATGGTTGAAATGATTCCAAATAAAACATACCTGTTGCATCATGGCTGACAAAATCTATTCTTACAGATAAATCAAGAACATATTCTATTCATGGTAAATTCATGCAATATGTACTATGACCAGAAATAATGATTTTTCAAATTTTGTTTTTCATATTCTTATAAAAAAAGCAAATTAAATTTTAAAATGTTAATTTTAAATGTTAATGGGTGGGGCCAGTTTGATATGTAGAAACCAAAACAAAATAAGTCCACACAGAAGTTTCTTCTTGGGTTAAAGCTGGCATCGATGCTTTTGTACCTTTTTGGAAACACCAGGAGAAAGCACAATGTTTGCCATGGTTCATACAGGCCTATTCAACCTCTATAACCACAGGAATCACTTTTTCCAGTTATATCAGCATGACAACAGATGCCTATTTGTGTCTGGAAGTAATAATTGTAAATGTGTCCTCGAAGGGGCTAAGTCAATGCTTATAGAAACTATCTCGCATGTTGGCCATTATGGCATGTAGGGGCTTCCTTATATTGTTCGACTCAGCAGTAGCAGCAATGTAAGTAATCATCAGGGAACAACCGGAAGTCACAGAGATCAGAAAAATGCTGACCAAGCCCTATTTGCCCTCTTTTCCTTTTCAGCGGCCATTACCTTCAAGGCCCAGCTCGAAGGACTATTCACAAGCCTCACTGCAGAAGACATGTGACTTGTCCTGGCAGCTTGACCTGAGACTATTCATTCCTTATGGGAACAAGCAGAGTAACCTCCCTTCAAGACACCTATCCAAAGGAGAAACTACTCACAACCCTTGCTGCAGAAGACACGTACCAATCCTAGCAGTTTGACACTCAGATTTCTCATTCCTCATGGAAACAAGCAGAGAAATCTTTCTCTGCTCACAGGAAGAACTTTTAACAGGGAAACCCAATTTTTTTTCACATAAAATATCACTATTTTGCACCCACTTTAAACTACAAATAAAAACTGTTAAACAGTTATTTCAAGTTTTGGGTTTGTTCATTACACTCAAAACATGGCTGAGCACACATACAACTGGGGAAAAATTCCTACATGTTTGCTGATAAAATGAGGCACTTTATATAGCCTCTAACAAGTTTGGTTCTCATAACTACTGGTGGCTCTGTAATAGTTTGTTAAATAAGAGTAAATCTTCTATCCTTACTCTCTTCACTCAGTTTGATAAAGCTGAATGCTTTGCTCGTAAATTCTCCTCAAATTCTACTCTTGACTCGCCTGGAGTATCTCTGTCTAACTTCTCACTTAGAACTGAATCTCTGTTGAGTGATATGCATATAACGCCTTCCATGGTTTCAGCTGTCATCTCTAACCTTGACCCTCACAAAGCATGTGGTCCTGACAGCATCCCCTATAATATTCATGTGCTCCTAAACTGGCTCCTGTTCTCTCTAAACTGTATAATAAATACCTTGCTGCCTCCTGCTTTCCTGTCTGCTGGAAGTGATCATCTGTTGTTCCAGTTCTTAAGAACCCTGGTGAATGATCTGACCAATCCAACTATTGGCCTATTAGCCTTCTGCCTCTTTTTGGGAAACTCCTAGAATCAATGCTGATTTGCTTCATCATCTCTCATCACGGTGCCTTTTCTCAGACAAGCAATACAGCATTCATTCTTCCAGATCAACTGCTGATGTACTAGCAATAATTGCAGAAAGAGCCTATCATGCAATAGATAAAAAAGGTGAAGCCCAGGCTGTAGCATTGCTGATAAGAATGTCAGTTCACTGTGTTCGGTGAGACAATTGAATCTCTGGAATCTATCTTTCATATGTATAAAAAAGGTTTTGCTCGTAAATTCTCTTCAAATTCTACTCTTGACTTATTTCAACTATCTTTGCCTGATTTTCCAATTAGAACTGGAATCTCTGTAGAATGATATGCATATAAATCCTTTGATGGTATCTGCTATCATCTCTGAATCCCCACAATTCATGTGGACTTGATGGTATCCCTGCAATAGTCCTTAAGAAACGTACTCCCGAACTGGTGCCTGTTCTCTCTAACATCTACAATAAATACCTTGCTGTCTCTTGCTTTCCTACTTGTTGGAAATTCACATCACATCGTCTTCTTTCAGATAAGCAATGTGACTTTCACTTCTCTAGGTTAACTGCTGATGTATTAATAATTCTTGTTGAAAGAGTCTATCAAGCTTTAGATAAGAATGGTGAAGCACAGACTGTTGCTTTGGACATTTCAAAAGCGTTTGGCATAGTGGTCTTCTTCACAGGTTTTATTTCTGAATGAAGTTTTGAACTGATTCAGTCTGTTTTATCAAATCATAAAATGAAAGCTGTTCTGAAGAGCCATACTTCAAGATCTTTTTGCATTAATGCAGATGTCCCTCAGGGTTCTATCCTTTCATCTACGTAGTTCTTACTTTTCATAAATGACATTCCTGATGGCATCAGTTCTCAACTTGGTATCTACGCTGATGTCATAACTATTTACTTGTGTCTTAATAGTAAGTCTGATCAGTCTGAGAAGATCAAATTGGCAGCTGATCTAAAAAATGACCTACAATCTGCTGTTAACTGGGGCAAGGAATGGCTTGTTAATTTTAACACCTCCAAGACTAAACTGTTCTCTATTAAGCATCTGTTAGACTCCTTTCCATTTTAGATCATCATTGCTGATACTAACCCTGTACTACTGCTCTGGACACCTAGCCATGGCACAAGACAGGCTGGTTACCCAACATTCACCTACACTGACCAGTTATGTTATCACACAAAATGCCACCCTAATGACCTTTCAACCTTGATGCATCATCAGGCAGGATGGTTGTCATGATAGACTCATGAATGTCCAAGCTAGCTCAACCAAACAATAATAACTACAATAACAATTAGGTACTAAAGGGTTTTTTTATACTAATGTTCATCCAATATAAAGCCTAAGAGCCACTCAAGGTAGAGGGTTACTGTGTTCTCTGAGAAGAAAAGGAAGGAAGGAAAGGAAATGAAGTTCATGAGACTATGCAGGAAAGATAACGGTCAACTCTAGACTTGAAGAGGTCAAGATTGCAGAGATTGGGAATACATCCTATCAAGAGTCTGTTCCTCAAAGCATCAGTCTTTGGGAAGAAGCTGTTCTGAGAATTTCTACAATCTTACATGGATGCAGAATGTGCTTTGCAGGACATTGCCAGTGAGCAAAACAAGAACTTGTGAGTGACCTACTGCTCTGGACGCCTCGCCATGGCACAAGACAGGCTGGTTACCCAACATTCACCTACATTGACCAGTTATGTTATCACACAAAATGCCACCCTAATGACCTTTCAACCTTGATGCAGCATCAGGCAGGATGGTTGTCATGATAGACTCATGAATGTTCAAGCTAGCTCAACCGAACAATAATAACTACAATAACAATTAGGTACTAATGATTTTTTTCATACTAATGTTCATCCAATACAAAGCCTAAGAGCCACTCAAGGTAGAGGATTACTGTGTTCTCTGAGAAGAAAAGAAGAAAGGAAAGGAAATGAAGTTCATGAGTCTATGTTTTGTGATGTCAACAAACACACGTTGCCACTTTTGTAATGTCAAGGAATACTTGTTGTCACTTTCGTAATACTCGTTGTAGTAGAGACGGTGTAATCACAGATACAACTATAGTAATATCATTGAACAATACTGGTGTCAAACACCTTTGAACATAACTTGCACTAATAGTACTTGCTCGATAATACTTGCTCAATAAGTAACCACTGAATAGTAATCCATGTAGCGACCAGTGTGTAGAAATAGTGAATAGCATAGAGAATAGTGAACCATACACTATTCAAAGCATGGCGAATGGTAGAGTTATAAATATGTAAAATAGATTCTGACAAGAAAAATTGTCTAGTATCAGTGTGTAGAAATAGAGAATCGTGAACCATACAGTAATAGAGGGTAGAATAAAAATGATGATCATTTAGATGTCACACTACTTCTTACCTATGCATTTCCCCCGTGGTCACGTGATCCACTTAATTCAATAATGGGATTGCCTGTGTTTGCTCTCTGCATGTCGGCAGCGACACTTTATTCCTATATAACACTATGCAGGAAAGCTACTGAGATGCAAGTGGTTACTGAGTGTTAGAGAATATGAGAAAAATACTATTAAAGAGAGAGAACAATAAAAGAACAGGAATCAAGAAAACAGAAGATAATGACTGACATTGCATTTAAATTTTTGAAAATCAAAGTTGACTGGGATGCTTCAGAATTGAGTTCCACAAGCAAGAAGTGAGAGAAGAAATTGTTAGCATAGAACTTACATCTAGCCATTTCAACTGTAAAATGATGAGACCTTGTCACCAATCTAGTACTGTGTTTAAATTTATAAAGTCTAGGTACCATAGAGGAAAGGTCATCAGAACAATTACCATGAAAATATTTATAGAAAAAACACAGGGAAGCTACGTTTTAGTGGTGGGAAAGTGATTGAAACTGAGATACCAGGACAGGACCAAAAATATTGCAGAGTGTTCTTTGAATTTTATCAAGAATCTTTAAATATATAGCAGGAGCACCAAATTAGATTAGGCAACACTATTCAAAGCATGGCGAATGGTAGAGTTATAAATATGTAAAATAGATTCTGACAAGAAAAATTGTCTAGTATCACATAGTGAACTAACTTCCCTTGCAGCAGACTGAGCAATTGATTTGATATAATCTTTCCAGTTTATGTCAATGGAAAATTTCATGTTATTTGGAGCACATATATTAACATTGCAGATTCTTCTTTGGATTTTATTCAGAATGGCTATTCCATATAAAATTCTTCCTTGATTTTTATGAGCAGACCAGTTAACTTAAGCAGGGCCAAAAGTGTTATACTTATACAGGCAAATAGGTAGGTAGGTAGGTATATATATATACAAGGTGCGATGGGTAAATTTTTGTGATTTTATATTTTTAATTTTGCACATATGTTGTTTGTGCTTGATTTTTTTTGACTGCACAGTTTATTAGGGTCAGTTGAGCACGGTCTGTGAGAAAAAGAGCAGCGCCATGATGCAATTCACTCCGCCAGAAATTTGAACAAATATTGCATAAGTATGAAGACAATGAGATATTTATAAGCATGTGAAAATGAACAAAGGCCAACAAGCATCGGGATTTGACATGGTCTAGTTTGACTCCTTTTAGGCAAAACCCGCTGGGAAGAAATGGTTGGCACCTGTAAGAATTCTTATTAGAAGCAAAACTCTTGGCAAAATTCCATGCCAATGTGGACAGAAGATACATCTTTGATTTTTCCCTCTCTGACTTTTGTTATTATTACTTATGTCACAAGTAACTTGTGGCTTTCAATGAATATCACGTGACAGCAAGTCTCCTTAAAACCGCAGTTTTCTAAGTGATTTTAGAAGTAATGTCATCTGGATGGTTTGGATCTATTTTTAAACCTTCCAACGTCTTCGGAAAGTGTTTCCGAATTGTTTCAAGTATACCAATAATGATGAATAAACCTGTCATATCCTGATGTAATGAGTGACTACACTATAGATAGTAACTACCTATAAGTATCTGTAAGTCAACGAACTACAGAGACTAGCTGGGATCCGTTGAGTACGACTCAGACTTATATGAGAACTACCGACCTTTCAATAGTAGCACTCACTACTAGATTGACATTTTTTTTTTAAGCGTATCACCCCAAGCAAGGCTGGAAGCCACTATCACGCAAGGGGTTAAAGAAGGGTTGGAGGAAGAGCAGATAGGAGCGGTAAAGGAGAGGATGTGGAGAAAGAGAAAGACAGTGGGTCGATCAAGGCAAGGGGTTTGCAGAAGATTTGGAGCGAGAGCAGATAGGAATGAAAAATGAAAGGATGTGGAGAAGGGAAGTGGATAGATCAAGGCAACTGGAGATGTCGATTGACGCTACACTTAAACCGTTGGAGATTGTAATTGTCAGGGAAACAGTAATAGGGAAGGGAGTTCCATAGGCGAGATGTGCGAGACATGAAGCTATTGGAGTAGAAGGGACGTCTGCAACTAACAGTTTCCACAGTGTAGGGGGTGGGAGCGGGATGCCAGCCTCGTGGGGTGTTTAAATTCACGAGGCCTAGGGACAAGCGAGAGCAGCTCCTTGGAGCAATTACCGTGAAAGTACTTGTAAAAAAGGCAGAGCGAGGCAACATCGCGTCTGTGAGAGAGCGACTGCAGACGAGATGACAGATCAGGGCCAATCACGTTGCCTATCCGTCTTTGGATTTTATCAAGAATGTTGAGGCAAACAGCAGGGGCCCCAGACCATATATGGCAGCAATACTCCATGCAAGGGCGAATGGTCGATTTATAAACCTGGAGGATCGATTCCGTTGCGACAACCTTGTGCATAACTGTTATCTTTATTCTTATTGTACTGTTTTTTTACAGTAAACCTTTGCTTATTTCATCCACCCTGTTTTTCAAGTATATATTCCTATTAGAATGGAATATAACATATCCATACCTCAAAATATGAAATTTTCAGTTCTTAAAAATTTTTTTATCAATTTTATGTGGATCCTTATCTTACAGGTTTTCATCTTGTTTACAACAACTAAATCTGGATGGGAGCAGATATTTCAAAAGCCACAGATCTTTTTTAGTGTCTATGACAGTTTTGGGCATGTGCATATAGTTTGCATTAGTTTATAGTGTGGAGTACTTGTTGTTTGCACTATTCACTGTGAATCAACATTTCCAGTCAAATCTAATTCTGTACTTCTTCAAAATAGAGGTTATTAAAGTGTATGTAGCTGATGGATTCTTTGTCACTTTTTATGACTTGGGGTTTATATTTATCATTTCTTTTTTTCTCTCTGAACTCCTTTTCTTTCCCATTCTGACTGCCTCTTTTTGTTCCCTTTCTCTTACACTCTCATCTGTTGCTTCCCCTTTTCTCCCTTTCTCTTTCATGCTCTCTACCTTTCTTTCATTCCCTTTCTCTCCCACTCTCTTTGGTTGCCTTTCCTTTTATCCCTTTCTCTTCCATGATCTCTAACTGCCTTTCTTTCATCCCCTTTCTCTTACACTCTCATCTGTTGCCTTCCCTTTGCACACTTTCTCTTCCATGATCTCTAACTAGATTTTTCATCCTCTTTCTTTTCCAGTTTCTTTTGTTGCCTTCCCTTTGTTCCTTTTTTCTCCCATGATCTCTAACTGCCTTTCTTTCATTCCCTTTCTACTCTCTCTAGATTGCTTTCTATCCTTGTTTTTCCTTCTCTCTTTCTAAACTCCTTTTCTCTTGCTTGCTTTCAGTACTATCCTCTTTAATATAAAATTGCAACAAATATCCATACACTTTCTCAATAGGTGGAGTCTGACTACATGATTTTGTTTCGCACATGACTGAAATGTATGACACATATATACATATTCTGAGAGATGACATTTCAGTGTGTGTTTCTATACAATTTATGTGTGGATTGTGAATTTGAAATTTTTTATATGATTAAAACAAAAATGCAGAAAAATGAGATGCATTATAATATAAAGTCTATCCATGGATACTTGCAATCAGTATGCATTTTAGTGCCCCCTTTTGACAAACAACAACTTCATGATAGAAGCAATACAAAATGAACCTGAAAACTGACTACAAACAAGGGCAGACATAATCTTTTTAGCACATTATATATATATATATATATATATATATATATATATATATATATATATATATATATATATGGGAAAAAGCGTATATATATATATATATATATATATATATATATATAGGAAAAAGCATATATATATATATATATATATATATATAGGAAAAAGCGTGTATATATATATATATATATATATATAGGAAAAAGCGTATATATATATATATATATATATATATATATATATATATATATATATATATATATATGTATGTATGTATGTATGTATGTTTGTATGTATGTATGTATGTAAAGAGATTATTGCTGCCACACCAGTATAGGATAATCTTTAAAACAGAGATCATAATTTATTAATAAATAAGATACAAAAGTATCACAATGATTAAAATTTAGAAACCTTTCCGCTGACACATGAGCCAACGCTCATATCTACTTAATCCATTTCATAATATATGTTGTCATTTGTTTATGTTATGATATGCCTCGAGCAGATAGGAGTGTTTGAGAAAAATCATGGGAAGTTTGTTGTTTAAAAACAATAATTTGACTTTGCTAACCAGATGCTTCCTCTGTAGCTAAATGGTATAGCACATCAAGCTATGTGATGGTTCTGTGTAGGATACAGGTTCGATACCTGCCGGAGGACACATATTTTCTGTGAAATTTCTCGGCTGGTAAATGTTGTGAACACTGTTTATTATAAACAGAGCATTTACTTAAATATTTATATCTATAAAAATAATGTATAAACAGAAGATATATTAAAATAATTGTCGAACTTGGTCCATTTCATTATATATATATATAGTAGAGAAAGATTGTCCATGCCTTCTCCTTACAGAATACTTTTCTCTCTGACAATATCTCATAAATAATGGACTATTATCCAACAGACTAGATTAACGACAGTTCATTCTTCTCGTTTTTTCATACATCATATTAGGTGTCGTTTCTTGGGGAGAGATGGGGAGAGAAAAGGAGGGAGAGAGAAATGGAAGGAAAGTGAGAGGGGAGAGAAGGGAGAGAGGAGAGAGATAGGGAGGGAGAAAGAGAAAGAGAGAGTAGGATATATAACAGTATCTGAAACAAAAGTGAAGATGATAAGACAAAGGGGAAAATTTATTAACGATGCCTTTCGCCAGAGAGCGTCTGCTCTCTTTGGCTTCCTCAGGTTACAATGAAAGAAAGGCAAAACTGTGAAGAAAATGCCTTGGGATCTCTGAGGACAAGTGGGAATCATAAATCAAATTAAATTACCTTAGCTTATCACCTCACAATGTTCAGTATTAAAATCAGGCTCTACCTCCCTGGTTGAGTTTGGGGTTGTCCGTAGTAAACATAGACTCTATATATATATATATATATATATATATATATATATATATATATGCATGGCATAACCTAGCCTCTGTGTGTGTGCTAGGTCATGAATGTCAAAAATTTAAAAATATAAATCTAAAGTTAATTGCTCTGGAGAGCACATTTTTCTCTATTAAGTTTTCTTGAGTGCACAGGCTGATAGCAATTGATAAATTTTAACCTTGCCTTCTTTCAGAAAATAATAACCAGTGTAAAATGCAGCTATTTATAATGAAATTTCTTTATTATTCAGGACTGGAGGTCATTTTATTCCCATAATAACCAGGCAAACTAGCTCCAAAATTATTGTGATTAAAATCTTTTAACAAAGAAAAACAAAGAGTATCAAAACTGCACTGACAAATTGACCAATCAGATCAGCGGATTTTCTGTCCAATATGTTCAAGTAACCAATGGAAATTCACCAATTCTTTTATAGCTTGTATTTGTTTAACATGTCGACAGCCCACAGGACATTTCAAATATGGATCTTTTCAGTTTAAGATGATATTCTTTAATAATCAAAAGTTTTAATGTCATATTTAAGAACACAAAAAATGATGTCTTTAAATTTTCTGCCATTGTTATTAGCAAAATCTGTGAAGTGATCTTATTTCAATAATCTTGGCATTTTAAATATGATCTTTCAAACATTAAAAACTAAACAAAATAAAGCCTATTTATTGAATATATTTTTTAGTATGTTTTAGATTCCGGATTTCATGAAATCTTAAATAATGACATATTTTAGATCCAATGCATTTTTATATTAATGACTTCAAGAGATCTTCAATATGCATTTCTTGTTAGATCCAATGGGCTTTCAAACAAACATCAATTTTTTATGGATGGAGTAAAAATGTCCAAGCAGCATTATTATGTTATAAACAAATCAGATTATTTTCCGAAATTAATAAACATCTATTTTCAATTTATATTTTTTTGGCTAGGAAGTATATATATATATATATATATATATATATATATATATATATATATATATATATATATATATATATATCCAAATGAGAGAAAGATTAGATGAAGTAAAACTTGGCTGTTCATAGCATTTACTTTTTAAAAAAGTGCTCAATACCAGGCACAGCAATATATCATTATTTTTATTATAAGAGATTATAATAAAACCATGTTGAAATCACTACACAAAAGCTTTCATGTTTCAATACTTTGATTGTACTTCTTCAAGCAATGGTAATAATTTTTAAAGAAAATTT
Source organism: Acanthosepion esculentum (assembly GCA_964036315.1). Classification (NCBI taxonomy): domain Eukaryota; kingdom Metazoa; phylum Mollusca; class Cephalopoda; order Sepiida; family Sepiidae; genus Acanthosepion; species Acanthosepion esculentum. The sequence continues at coordinate 64,255,343 of OZ038501.1, forward strand.
AAAAACGAAATGTCACCTCTTTTCTGAAAGTTAAAGTGTGTGGGGAGGGGGAACATAAGGTCAGAATTAAAAATAAACTTGTGGGTATGTCGGGATTAACCAATTAAATATCAGATCTACATTTAATTATTTAATCCAGACATGTCCTCGGGTCTATTATTTATTCTGATCCTATCCCCACCTTTTAACTTTTGAAAAAGAGGTAACACTTTGTTTTTAAATTTTCTTAAGAATCATTTAATCACCAGGTACTTACCATTGCCTGAAGAAGTTCAATCACAGTATTGAAACATGAAAGCTTTTGTGTAGCAATTTCAACATGTTTTTATTATAATCTCTTATAATAAAATAATAATAATAATGTGTGTGTGTGTGTGTGTGTGTGTGTGTGTATATTTGTGGTTAGATGAATAGAAAGTGCAATGTACCAGAAAGAAACAGAGAAATGAAAAAACTTAAAAGAAAGAGATACTAAAACAGGGTTGAACATGTAAAAAGAATTCAGGATATTTGAATAAATCATATTGTCTTACTTAAGCAGGATCAAAAAATGGGTTTTCCTGAGAATTTCACTCACCTGAAAAATATAGGAAAAAAAAGACGCAAACTGGCCATTAGTATCTACTTAAGAGAGAAAAAAAAAGGTTCAATATACAAGCTTCGAAAATCATGAAACATGAATTTAAAAATAAGGCAAAATTCCTGTGCGAGCGACTGAGATCAAAAAAGGAAAAATTGCTTAATGTAACAACACAGTAAAAGGAATATGGTCTATTAGATAGGCAGCTGTCAGAGTTAATAGAAGGGAAAGTGAGAGGAAGATTTAGAAGGTTTTGGGGCATGTTGAGATTGTTATAATGGCTTCTTCTAACAAGGCAAATATTTTTTCAGAGATGCATTTACATTATTTGGATTGGTTCTAATGTCATTGCTAAGGGTTTTCTTTGTTCAGTTTCCTATTTCAGAACGTATTGCAATGCATTTTCTTCAATGACTAACATGTTATCCTATGACTCTATTCATAAAACATAACATAGTAAAATATGAAATTGTTTGAGACTATAGCATTTGACAACTAATATCAAAGTTAATTGTTTATGCACTTTTGAAAGAATTTCTGATTGTAATTCTTTGAGTGGTTAGTTATTGCCATTATTATTTTTTTTTTATTACTAGTTTTATTCCATCTTATTATTGTTGCTTTTTAGATGAAGCATTTTCATTATTATTTTATTACTAGTTTTATTTCATTTTATTATAGTTGCTTTTTAGATGAAGCATTTTCAGCATTATTTTATTACTAGTTTTATTCCATCTTATTATTGTTGCTTTTTAGAGGAAGCATTTTCATTATAATTTTATTACTAGTTTTATTCCATCTTATTATTGTTGCTTTTTAGAGGAAGCATTTTCATTATAATTTTATTACTAGTTTTATTCCATCTTATTATTGTTGCTTTTTAGAGGAAGCATTTTCATTATAATTTTATTACTAGTTTTATTCCATCTTATTATTGTTGCTTTTTAGAGGAAGCATTTTCAGCATTATTTTATTACTAGTTTTATTCAATCTTATTATTGGTGCTTTTTAGATGAAGCATTTTCATTATTATTTTATTATTAGTTTTATTCCATCTTATTATTGTCGCTTTTTAGATGAAGCATTTTCAGCATTATTATTTTATTACTAGTTTTATTCCATGTTTCTTGCTTTTTATATGTTGCAACATAGTAAACGTGGACCTTTTAGCCTGCAAAAAAATGGAGTGTCAAATGTATGATTTTTTTCCATGACCCTGTTTTTTTTTTTTAACTACTTTCACTCTTTGGTAATGTTTACTGCTTTAAAAAGTGATGATTAGAATTGTAATAAAAACTTAAACATATTACAAAAGAGAATTCATACATTTTTTATGTTCTTGAGAATCTAGAACAAAAATATTAAACACTATTAGATTATTTATTGATAAGAATAATTTTATATTTACAACATTCTAAAAATTAATACAATTAGGACTAACAATGCAATATTTATCATTAACCAATTTTATAAAGAAATGAATATGAAAAAAATTTTTTATTCATAAATTTATAAACATTTACTAAATTATTAAAATATGTGAAACAATTTTAAGGAAATCCTTATTGTTTACTATTTTATAAAGTTTGAATCAATTGGCAATTAGCAAATGTTTTGCCAACCATTCCAATAAACATTCTAATGAATAAATATGGATTAATATTTTTGTTGTCAATTCTAGAGATGATAAGAATTGGGATAAAACTTATGAATATAAAATATATTCATCACTTTTATTAAAATTTTAATCATCACTTTTTAAAACAATAAACATTGCCAAGGAATGAAGGTAGTTAAAATAATTGTACTATCATGGGAAAAACTGTCCTTTTGATACTTTGTTTTTTGTGGGCATACAGTCCATGTTTGCTTAAAAATTTATAAAGGTGTGAAGGGTCATTTCTAAATTTCATAAATGAAGATTGCAAACTGACATTCTCAGATGTGTCAACATCCTGACTCTACACTGTTTCTTGTCAGCAGTGTTGATAATGGCATCCTCCGACCCCCGGGACCTATAATGAAAAGATGTTAACAGTTTGTGCAGCTTTTATTTCCCACTGCTTTAAGTATACCTGCAGTAATACATTTGTTTCTTTAGTCAGACCCAGAAAAGGAGGATGAATGAATACTTGGTTTGGGGGGGCGGGGTGTAGGACAGAGGACAGAGTTCTGAAAAGCCAGTCATCTACCTCCACCGGATGCAACTCACTTTGCATATTTTACCTGCATTTGACCTTGAAATGATAAAAGCTTAGGGTGAGAGAAGAGCAAAGACATAGTATAATGGCTAAGCAGAGGCTTCAGATAATGGATAATCTCAGCTTTATTGAAAGGGTTAAGGGAGAGAATGAGAAGATACCAGCAGCGGGCAAGAGAAGAGCAGACATGTGATAATGGATAATGTTAGTTTTATTAGAAGGGGTAAGGGAGAGAATAGGAAGATACAGACAAAGGGTGAGAGAAGAGAAGCATCATAAGGGATAATTTTAGTTTTATTAGAAGGGATAAGGGAGAAAATGAGAAGATACAGACAAAGGGTGAGATACAAGCAGTGGCATGGGTCAGTGGATAATCTTAGGTTTATTGGAAGGGATAAGGGAGAGAATGGGAAGATACAGACAAAGGGTGAGCAAAGAGCAGAGACATGTGATAATGGATAATCTTAGTTTTATTAGAAAGGATAAAGGAGAGAATGAGAAGATCAAGGCAAAATGTGAGAGAATGTGAGAGGCATGAGATAATGGATAATCTCGCTTTTACTGGAAGGGATAAGGGAGATTTGGTTTGGTTTGTTTTATGGCATATCAATCTTAAAGGGTTATATAATGCTAACAAGATTTTTACTGCTGGTAATATTTTTTTCCAAAAAGTATTTTTAGTAATAGCTTTTCCAAAAATGTATTGCTGGTAATATTTTTTCCCAAAAAGTATTGCTGGTAATAATTTTTTACAAAAATGTTTTTCTGGTATTAAAACCTATTTTTATACATTTTGACTCCAGTTTGGGGTGTTAAGTATTTGCCCATAGCTGGGACCCTTACAGGTGTTACCATGCTCCTAAAACCTCCTTATCAGAAGCCTTGTTGTTGGATGTAGTTTATCGTCATACCCAGGATGGGATAAGGGAGGGAAAGTGAAGATACAGGTAAAAGGTGAGAAGCAAGCAATGGCATGAGACAATGGATAACCTTAATTGTATTGTTATTGTCTTGTTTCTGTCTGTATTCAGAAATTTTTTATCTGACAAAAAAAATTTGTTTTATTCGCTGAGTTCAAAGAATCTCCATTTCCCTAATGCACATCTTTTTATGACGATGTACAGGTGCAGGAGTAAATTTTTACCCTTTTAATTATATCCAGCATCACATTAACTCTGTCTCCAGATAAAAAAAAAAAAAAAAGAAAAAAGTTGAACTTGCTTGGTGACTGACGAGCAAAATCAAACACTTATATATTTTTACTTTCGGTACATAATTTTTTTTCTCTGCCATCAGCTCCCCTCCAATGTCGGAGTAAATACTAAAGAATTTTGTCACAATTGAAAAACAGAAGTGACTGAGATATGCTACTATCATCAATCACCGGGAATATCATAGCAAGTGCAGGTGACAACTGAGGAAGTTTTAAAAATAGAAACTGCAAAGAAACTACTGTGAACAATCAGAAACATTCAGCTGGAAATTTGAGGAAACATAATAGGGAAAGAAGGCTTGGAGAATCTAACACTCAGAGGAAAACAGAAGGGAAGAGAAGCATATAAAATCAGTGCAAAAATTGATAAATTTGAGGAAGTAGATGGAGCAACAAGTATTGTAGAGAGAAAGAATGATTGTGTCGTGAAGTTGGACTGTTTTATTTTAATCAGCCATCTTATTTGGATATTTAAGGAACTGTCTTTCTTTAACATTTTCAGTTTTACTGAGGTATTGTTGAGAGTGACAAAAGAGCAAGCTGTAGAGTACCATGGTTGCTTAGATCTTGAAGGGAAATGGCCCACCCACATAGAAAGATATCAGTAAATCTGCTCTTCCTCCAAACCTTCTGCAACCCCTTGTATGCTAGTGGCTTCCAGCCTTGCTTGGGGTGAAAAGCTTAAAAAAAAAAAAATAAATGGATCCTGGAGTACAATAACATCTATATGAATTTTTTTTATAGGTTTAATAGGAGTAGATAGGTTTGCCTATTGCCCGGTTCACACTCCTCCCCACACTTTTGAACAGGAGTAGGTGTTTATCCCTTGTTTCAGGTTTAAGATTGGGTTTGCAGTTCCTTCTGAAGTCTTTTCCTTCTCTTTCACTCTGGTGGCCTGTGGCGTTTTAGCGGCATTAACACCTTGCATGGGGTGGTGCCTCTTACTCTGTAACCCTCTACCTTGAGTAACTCTTAGGCCTCGTGCATAGTGAACATCATTGTAAAGAAAAATCTCTTTGTACCATAAAAGAAACCATATCACTTGAGGATTTTCAGCAATGGTAAACAACTAAAGGGCACATGAAACTCAATGAGAAAATAATGACATAATCAAGATGCTGACTTTCCACACTAGTTCAAACAAAAGATAAGGAAGGAAATCCCCCATCAATACTGGAAAGAGCAACATCAGTTACCAGACTTGAGGAACAGATTGTCTTAATGGAAAGATTTCATAAATTCCAACTGTTTCCTTATAAGGTGTCCTTGTTCTTCTTTTTATCCTTTTTCATTAATCTTTTTATCCTTTTTCATTAATCTTTTTATCCTTTTTCATTAATCTTTTTATCCTTTTTCATTAATCTTTTTATCCTTTTTCATTAATCTTTTTATCCTTTTTCATTAATCTTTTTATCCTTTTTCATTAATCTTTTTATCCTTTTTCATTAATCTTTTTATCCTTTTTCATTAATCTTTTTATCCTTTTTCATTAATCTTTTTATCCTTTTTCATTAATCTTTTTATCCTTTTTCATTAATCTTTTTATCCTTTTTCATTAATCCCCGCTTGTCTGTGCTTTGAACATTGCTGCAACCCGTGGTTCAATGTTCCAGCTGTATATTTTGAGATTCTTGCTAAAATCCAAAGAAGAATCAGCAATATTACTGGTCCTGACCTGTCATCATGGCTTCAGTCACTTTCCCACTGTCATAATGTAGCTACCTGTGCCTTTTCCATAAATACTTTCATGGTAACTGTTTGGATGCACTCTTCACTATGGTACCTTTTTTTTTTTTTTAGCGTATCACCCCAAGCAAGGCCGGTGGCCACTATCACGCATGGGGTTACAGAAGGGTTGGAGGAAGAGCAGATAGGAGTGGTAAAGGAAGGGATGTGGAGAAAGAGAAGGACGGAGGGTCGATCAAGGCAGGGGGGTTACGGAAGATATAGAGCGAGAGCAGATAGGAATGAAAGATGTCAGGAAGTGGATAGATCAAGGCAATTGGAGATGACGATTGACGCTACACTTAAACTGTTGGAGATTGTATTTGTCAGGGAAACAGTAATAGGGAAGGGAGTTCCATAGGCGAGATGTGCGAGACATGAAGCTATTGGAGTAGAAAAGACGTCTACATCTAACAGTTTCAACGGTGAAGGGGTGGGAACGGGATGCCAGCCTCGTAGGACGCTTAAATTCACGAGGCTTAGGGACAAGCAAAAGCAACTACTCAGAGCAATTAGACTTCATGAATTTAAACGCAGTACTAGACTGGCATGGTGAGTAATGGATAGTGGCTCAGACTGAGGAATTGGAGAACCGAGTTCAAATTCCAGTCAAATGCATTACATTCACTTACGTGCTAATACCCTTGGGAAAGGTATGAATCCTCTTCTTCTCCCCCAAGCTATGGGTAAATAGCAGGACAGACCAGGTTCTATAGCCCTGGATGGCAAATGGTCTACCACAGAAAGAAATGGCAACCTACTGCAGGAAAAAATCTGCCTCGTCAGTCATGTATTGAAAGATACAGGATTGCCTAAGCATGTATCATGCATGGCACATAACTGACTGACTGACTAGATTGGTGGCACGGTCTCATCAATTCACAGTTGACCTGGCTAGATATAACTGTAAGTTCTATGCTAACAGTTTCTTTTCTTGCATTTCACGCTTTTGGAACTCTCTTCTGGTTCCATGCTTTCCAGTCAACTTTGATCTTCAAAAATTTAAATGCAATGTCAATCGTTATGTACTGTCTTCTTGATTATTCTTCTATTGTTCTTGCTCTTTAATAATGTTTCTCATTTTTTCTTATTCTTTCACACTCAGTAACAATTTGGTGTCTTAGTGGCTTTATTGCCTTGAATGGGATACGATTAAAAAAAATCAGCTGAAGAAAAGCTTAATTCATTTGAATGTTCAGTTTATTTAACTACTAGCTTAAAATCCGCACACTGTGCAGACTTTTAAGCAAACCCCTCCACAGGGTTAATTGGGCCTCCAGCTCAAAACTAAAGGGACCTTTGGTCCAGCTTAGAAAATAGTAATGATAATTTTTAAAGAAATAACTTTGAATTCTTTCATTCACTCCATGGAACTTCAAAACCTCACTTTAACTCTGATTCAGGCTATAAGTCCAATTCTGTCAAAAAGACCGATTTGGACCAAATTTCCAATTCCGACCGAAAATTAAGTTCTTCAAATCATAAACTCTGCGGAACTTCAATTGAGTTGAGTTCTTTAAATTACAAACTTTGCAGAACTTAAAAAAATCTGTCACTTTAACTCTGCTTCCTTGGCATTTTGAAGAAATAAAATTGATTTCCTCAATTCACAAACTTTTGGAGATATTTTAAATTGAATTTAAAACAAAAATTGTTAAATTCACAAAGTTTTTGCATTACTTTAAACTCAATATAAATTAAAAACTTTAAAATTACTATTTTTTTTCAGTTATTTTTAAATTTGAATTTTTAACTGTTCCCTTGTCATCTGGACACAAATCCCAATGCTGGATGTTCAAGTTCCAGATGAAGGGCAGATTTGCAATCCCAGGAGCATTCTGATTCCAAAAGGTATAATCTGCCTATGTAGTGCAAGTGTAACCAGAGTTAGAGGGCTTTCAGACAGACAGAATTTGCCATTTATTTATTTAGAAGATTGTTCTACCAGTTTCAAAACTGATGATTCAATTTTAAAAAAAATTTATAATCAAATTTGTGCAGCAATATTTTTCTGTGGTTTTCTTTCTCTTTTTATTTAACCTGAATCAAGAAATCTAAATTTGAGGCTTCTTGATTTCCTCTCTCTCTCACTCTCTCTTTCTCTCTCTGCTTAACCATGAAGTCTTTAATCACCATTTTTTACAATCTTTATACACAGTCAGCATTCTACAATTGTTCATTATCCATCATAAACAATCTTCTTTTTGCTTTGTTAATATTAAATTTCAAAATTTCATCTTACTGGCCTACTTCCAGAGTGACCTTGGAAATAAATAAACAAAATCCGAACCTGAGAAATTTTTTTTAGTTTTTCTACCTTAAAAAACAAAACAAACCCTAACCTCGTTGTGATAATGATATTTTTGTTAGATTATTTTTTTCCAGCCCAATAACATTCTAATTGATTGACATATTTTTTTAATTGATTCGCCCCAAGCAAGGTGACAATGTTACTAAGATGCAAGGAGCCATTGCGAGTAAAAAAGAATGAAAAAGACTTTAGAAGAAACCGGAAAGCCAATCCCAAACAGAAAACAAAGGATAATCCTCTACTCCTGTTCAAAAAACTGGAATGGTGTGTGAAATAGATGATTGATTTGTTTTTTTATGGCTTATCAACCCATTGAGAGACAAAACATATTTTGGATTATATAGTTATTTCTTTTGTGTGTGTGAATACTCATTAAGAATTAATGTCTGATAATAAACTAAAATGAGTAAATTTTGCTTACATTTTGTTTTTATAATGAAATTATTATTTATAATATTTTATTTTGTGATTAATTTATGCATTTATATATTTGAAATAAGAGAAGGTTTAGAATTTAACAGTTTTCTTTTAATTTAAAAACAATTTATAGTCATGTATGTCGGTTTGGGAAAGGAGTTTTTCTTTCATGAATGGAGATATTTGAAAAAATCCAGAGTGCAGATTTATGTTTTGGTAAGATTCAATAGTGGCACTCTTATAATATATTGGGGAAATATGCAGAAATTTAAAAAAAAATGACCTATGAATCAAAAATGGATCTTGTACAAAACAATTTATCAAAAGCATTAGACATGTATAGAAATAAATTCAGCCACAACTTCAATCTAAAGAATGCGACCCTTATTAAAAGAGAAAGTAACTTACTCAGATGTAAAATTATTAGGGGTGATGCTATGAGTAAGATGTGGCAATCATTATATATATTTGTATATATGGGATAAAGGCACACTACTATACATCTTTCTGATGTATAAATTAGATATAAATGAAATTCAATACCCCATTTGGATGGCCATTTCTCCCCTGTCAGAAAAAAAAATTCTACCTGGATTTATCAACACCAAATGGTTTGAAGGTAAATAAAATAAAATAAAAAAGTTGTTTTTTATTTTATCTTCAACCCATTTGATGTTGATAAATCCTGGTAGAATTTTTTTTCTTATGGGTAAAAATGGCCATCCATATGGGGTATTGAATTTAATTTATATATAATTTATTTATATATGCTCTGTAATAAATAAATTGAGCTCTCTTTGTGGATCAGTTTTAATATTTATATTATTAGGATTCACACGGATTATTATCTATATATATATATATATATATATACATATATATATATATATATATATATATATATATATATATATATATATATATATATATATATATATATATACAAATATGTTTCATTGAATAATATAGATATATTATGTCTGTTTATTTTTATAATAATCCTTTCTAGTTCTCTAATCAGTTTCTTGATGTTAAGATGAAATTAATCAAGGAAAGTGCCATGGTTTTTTCTTACCCAAGTACTTTTGATCTACACTGGGATCATCCTCAGGGGTGAATTACAAAGACAAACTTATTGTAACTGTGATTGTTGTGATGATGATTTTTAAAAACATGTGTGAACTCACTCTGATTTGAAAATTTAAAATTTATCTGTTGTAGCTATGGATTTTTTTTCAAAACAAGCATCCTAATGTTTAAATGAAGATATGCTGCCTATATATATATATATATATATATATATATATATATATATATATATGAAGACTTAAGTACTCCAAAATTAAAGATAGCAACTTAAAAATGTGTAGCATCTTCCATCACCTGAATCATGCCAGCTACATAATGCGGCATAAACTCTATGATAAAATATAATATTATTATATAATAAATACATAATGATATAATAGAATACTATAGTGCAGGTATATATATATCCAGGTACATTTTAGGTTTGTTTATAATTGGCATGTATTGATTGCATGCAGCTGCAGGGAATTTTGTGGGGTCTGCTCAATGGGGTTGAAATCTAGAGGGTACATGGCCCAGTTTAGTAGCTGGAAGTCAGTGAAGTGTTCCTAGACTCAGTTTTGTACATTATTAATGCTTTAGTTTCATAACGATTTGCAGTGTTGCGTGAGACTACCACTAGTGCAGCCTGAGGAAGGCCGGAGGGTACAATGGCTGAAACGTGATAAAAACAACAAAGATGGGGACAATAGTCTGAATATATATATATATATATATATGTATGAAAGCCTTCCTATCAATAACACATCATTTTTTACTATTTTGTCTTCCAGGTAAAATCAGAACTATGCCTACCTGTTTAATTTCAGTATAACCCGGACCTATACCTACTGACTTGAGTGTAAAGTAGTTTGACTGATTCGTTTTTTATGTCTTATCAACCCTTTAGAAGGTTATTTAAAGCCAGAAAATATATTTAGATTATAAGAATGTTTTTAGAGATAATAATGAGTTGTTGATAAAACTCTTATTAATTAACCTATAGCTGGGGGGAAGAGGTGGATTCATACCTTTCTTAATGATACATGCATGTAAGTGAATATTCTTTTCTTTATGTGCCATGTCCTTTCAGGACATAGGTGATCATGGCTCTCCACTTTCCCCCTATCCCTTGTGGCTCTCAATAGGTCTTGTGTTTCTGCAAACTCCTCCAGACCACGTTCTGCCATCCACCGACTCAAGCCCGCCAGGTATGTCACGCATTGCTTTCCCTTGTCTCTTTTTCCCTCTATTCAACCTGTGAGTATCAGATTCTCCAGGCCCTCCTTTCTCATTACGTGTCCCAGAAATTTCATCTGCCTCTTCCTCATGTTAAGCATAAGTTTACTCCTTGTTTGCATCCTCTTCAAGACCTCATCGTTGCTCACACGCTCGGTCCATGATATCCTTAGCATCCTTCTGTAGAACCACATCTCAGCTGCCTCGAGTCTCTTCTTCATCTTTGATGAAATCGTCCAACATTTGCTGCTGTAAAGGAGGACAGATGTCATGTAGCAGCTCAGTACTCTTTTCTTTGTCACCAAAGAAATCCTCCTGTCTCACAGTACTCTGCCCAGCTTCTGGAATGCATCCTTGGCCATCCCAATCCGTCTTCAGATCTCAGTGTCACACCTACTGTCCTCTGTCAAAACACTTCCCAGATATTTAAACTGCCATACCAGCTTGATTTTAGTGTCCCCAACCTGCAAATCACATTTGGGGCTCATCCTTTTACTGATGACCATGCATTCTGTCTTCTTGTAGTTTATGGTTAGTCTTTTAACAAACACAACTAAAACTGGAACTTGTCTCTCTGATAGCACCTGTTATTTCTATGTGGTCACCAATCTAGATACTGACCAAGCTCAACTTTGCTTAACTTTGGTGATCATACACAAACCAGTGTTTCAATACTATATAATCCTAAGTCTGTGAAGTGGACATAGGTTTACCTGTTTGATTGAAATGCACACTGAACGTATGCCTACCTTTATATTCTCATTTAAATCCCACCTATATCTATCTTTTTGACTTGTGTCTATAACACCTATGTCTACCTGCTTGATTTAAGTGTAAACTGGAACCATACCTACATATCTCTGAGTTCTCTGAGATTTTTCCCATAAGAATTATATCTGACAAGTCTTGATATATCATTAACAAACCAACAGAGTTCTCCAGATATATAAAAAATGACCAAGTTCTGTACTGTGTTTTCTGAAATTAGTTTTCAAAATAGGGGTTGCTGGAAACTTTTGCACACACCCCATATATATATATATATATATATATATATATATATATATATATAATGTGTAATGAAGTAACTTCCGTTTAATCATGAATGTAACTTTATGTAAAAGAAAAAGAAGCCACAAAATATATATAAAAATGAGAGCCAAGGAATTGGCTAAAATGTCTTGGGACAACAAAATTGGAAATGCAATTTACAACTGGTTTGTTATCATTATGCCCCAATTTTTCACAAATTCCATCAGATAAGAAATGTCTTTTGAGATATGTAGAAGAGAAGGGTGTTTCTCACCAATCAATCTTTCACTTTCTGCACTATGCCAATATTCCACAACTAGACCCGTATATATATATATATATATATTTAAAGACATTTATATTATGTTTAACGTTCTTTTTATAGATACAAGTATTTAAGCAAATGCTCTGTTTTATAATAAACAGTATTAAATAATATAATATAAATGTCTTTAAATAAATTGTCGGACAATGTCCAATTCTAAAATATATATATATATATATATATATATATTTAGTTTACGAAAAACTAGATAATCCGTATGGGAAGACCCAATGAGGATAGAATCCAGAGAGCTCAATGTAAATCAGAGCTAATAATTTAAATAAAAACAGATTGCTTTAAGGTTCCATATAATAAATTATTTCACCACAGCCCTTTTAAAGGACAGTGGATCATCAGATTTATTTCCAAATGTTGAAATGAAAAAATGAAAATAAATTTACACATTTATGACAGGCAATAATAAGGAAACTCACGAAGTGGGGGCAGTGTAGGGGGGGTAGAGAGACAGCATTGAGTTAGATGTAATATTTCCATTGTTTCAAATTTAATTTTCGCTGAAATCTAGACATTGACACTTTAAATCTGTTTATATATATATATGGAGGCATGGTGGAGTAACGGCTTGGATTGAATAATCGGAGAGCCGAGTTCGAATTCCAGTCAAATCCATTACATTCACTTATGTGCTAATACCCTTGGGAAGGGTGTGAATCCTCTTCTTCTCCCTCCAACTATGGGTAAATAGCAGGACAGACTGGGTTCTATAGCCTTGGATGGCAACTGGTCTAGGAGAAGGTCAACTCTGAATTCAAAACCTGCGGAGGGTTGTTTGGGGACCTTGTGGCATTTGTTGCATCAGGTCCCTGTATTCGTCCCTCCAAAAAGTGTGGATGGCCCTGCACAAAGCCTTCACCACTATAATCAAATCCTGTGTGGGTGTTGGGCTTTCAGTTTCTGGGAACTGATCTGTCTGACCCTCATACGTTGAGTTCGACGGGAGAGTCCATCTCATATATATATATATATATATATATATATATATATATATATGTAAGTAAACATTGAGGTCAACATGCAGAGGCAACAGTCTATTTCAAGCTTAAAAACAATCTGAATATACAAATTTTTTTTCATTGTTCTCTCTCTTTAATGTTTTCTTTCTCTTACACTCAGTAACACTTGCGTCTTAGTAGCTTTATCTGATTGAAATGAAATGATTATATAGATATTCATATATATATATATATATATATATATATATATATATAATATTTAAAGATTAAACTTGAATAAAATAAATATAACCTCAATCAAAATCGAATGAAATAAATATAACCTAAGATGCCTTTCAACCACACCTTCAGTTGTACAGTGTAACCCAGATATAAGAGACCCAGATATAAGAGAAACCCGGATATAAGAGAGATTGTCTCTGGTCCCAAATTAGAGCCTGTGTTAATATATATATAATAGACCAAACCCGGATATAAGAGACTTCTTCTCCGGTCCCGACAACTCTCTTATATCCGGGTTACACTGTACTTTAATACCAACAATTGACTTCTGACAAAGTATAGGTCAAAAAGTGCCTTAGGTTATATTTATTTTATTTTAATTGTTAAATATTAAATTATGATTCTATTATATATATTATATATAAGTGATTATTTTGGGGATTTAAGTGAATCATATAGTAATTTGTTGAGCCTAGAATAATCCTCAACAGAATGCAGAAAGCACTGGACAGCCATTTTATTCTGTCTGGGATTCATCAGCGGGGTGTATCCACTACTGAGAATTGAACCTGAATCATTTTGATACAGTGCAAATGTCATACCAACTGTACCACGGGCCTCGTTGACGAAGAAGACACAAACTAGACTCGATATAGCGCCGCTATGCACTCGGTTCCACAGCGATACTCATCCAAGTATTCAGATAACCTTGGAACTGTGCCCCAAGAGCCACAATTGCTTTTTAACTCTTAGCTGCTCAATCGCAGAGCATCAGCTGGGTCTAGCAAGGATATACAAGGGATTATTTTGCAACGCAAGAAATATCGAGCAGTTTCAATGTATCTCTTTACTGAGTACAGAACGCAAAATATTTTTCAGTGTGATCTCCCAACAGCTCATCAGCTTTTCTGCTAAAAAAATAGCTTTATAGATATAGTGGTACAAAAGGGCGGAATCCCTGGTATGCCTGGCTGCGGTGAGCATATAGGAGTTTTGTCTCAATTAATAAGGGGTACAAGGAGGAATAAAGAGGATAAACTTGTGGAAGAAGCTTTGGTTAGACATTATGTCCCAAGTAGAATCCGCAAGCAATATTATCAAAAATAAAAATCTTGTCAGCATTAAATAACCCACTGAGGTGTTGATATGCCACAAAACAAAATAATAATAAGAAATAGGAAAATTTCATTAGAAACAAAGAAAAGAGTGCAGAACTGCTATTTAGTATCAATGCAGTGGATACTGAACAAATTCCTCACAGATGAGGAAGAGACGTGAGACGCCAGAAATGTGTAAAATGGGAATGAAAAGAATACTTGTGTTTAGAATCAGAAAAGAGTAAGTTGAAATTTCTAAGAGAACTAATGAGTAAAGAAGGCTTGGAGAATTTGACACTCACAGGACACATTGAAGACAAGAGGATCAGAAGGAGTAACCTACCAAATAAGTTTATTGAAATAGATAGCAGAATGAAGACTAGGAGGAATAGTAAGGAGACAAATGTTATTTAGAGCTACAAAGGACAGGAAGCTGTGGAGAGTCATTTATCACCCAAATCCTGAAGGGGTATGGCATATAAAAGAAGAAAGAGATTATTGTGCCTTTTGTAAAATTCAGGGTACCATATTTTCTGGTGTCAAAGACACAGGTTTTTTAACTGAAATAAGTCTAAAAAATTTGCTATGCAATGGTGAGGGTTTTCGTGGGCTTATGTTTACCCCAGAGGAAGGTTATGTCTGCCAGATAGTAAACTGAATTCCTGTATGTTATGCAAATTTTTTGAAACGTATTTCAGGAATAAAAATGCATCTTTGACGCTGGTAAATATGGTAATTCTGGTTTTTGCATGCATGCAATCCTTCATTTTTACACCAACTCTGCTCTTTGAAATAAATTGAGAACTTAAAAAAAAAATATACGTTCTCTCCTACAACATAAGGTTGACGATATAGAAAGCATTAAATCAATATCTCCTTAGCAATTTCTTGCTGCTCCTTGAAGGAGGTGGGTGGGCAGAGGTTTCTTGCAACATCTTTTGTGCTTTCAGCAAGATCAAAGAACCTTCAGGAAGAAGAATATTATGTTTTTTTAAGAGAAAATGAAATTTAAAACAAATTTTAATGAGTATCGGATTTTGTTTTTTGGCATTTTTTGTTAAAATGGTAAAGGTAATCATATTATTACTCATTCCAATTGTGGAAAATGACCCCCGAGAGGATGCTTCTCTGATCACTACAGTTATAACCTGTTCATGTCTAGGGTTGACCGTTGCCTTCCCTGATATATTCCGATAAACTGTGTTTCTTACTTTTTAACTTGTAACCGAGGGAAGGTTACTGAGCAAAATAATTAACTGAGGGTTGGTAATGAATGATAATATTTAGAACACGAACAACACATATAAGATTCGTCAGCGGTGCATAGATAAAGTAGACAACTGCTGGAAGTGAGTCAAGTGAATTCCACAATGAATCTTCCAACTGCAGGACATCTACCAACTGCCCCATGTGGTCAGACGTGGCACAAGGCCGAATTTAATGTGGGATATCTAAGTCGATAGGCTCGGCCAAAAATTCCCCATAGATCCCGTATAAAACCATGTTGAGTAGCTGTTTCCCAAGACGAGAATCTGCCCTTTGACATAGTCTCATCTGGGGATCCTCTCTGCCCGAAGGCAGAGAGTTTGACCAGCACAGCTGGAGATGAATCTCCGACTGCAGATCAATATACAGTATTTACTACTGTATTTATGGGAATATCCATTATTGTCTGTAGGTATGCTACAGCAGTAACCCTCTACCTCAAGTGTATCTTGGGCCTTGTACATGGTGAACATCATTGTAAAATATAAAGATGGTTTTACTAGAGGAATGCATTGGAAATGATTTTACTTTGGAATTGCCTTGGAAATGATTTTACTATAGGAATGAATTGGAAAGGGTTCTACTATAGGAATGAATTGGAAAGTGTTTTATTTTGGAATTGCATTAGAAATTTTTTTTCTATATGAGTGAATTGGAAATAGTTTTTCTATGGTAATGTTAATATTAACTCTTTTCCTACATTTGGCATTCATTGACTGAGCAGCCAGTACTACTGTCTGTTAAAATTTATAAAATTATTCTTTAATAACAATTTTTCAGGAAAATAGGTTTCTCAAGTCCAGTAGCTGTTTCCAGTACTGATGGGAGTTTCCTTCTTAACCCTTTGTTTGAAGTAGTGTGGAATGTCAACATCTTGATTATATCATTATTTTTTCTTTGAGCTACATGTGCTATCCATTTTAGTTGTTGCTGCTGCTGAAAGTCCTCAAGTGTTGCATTTTCTGTTATTTGGCATAGTTCTTTGCATGTGATTCTGTAGCATCAATCCACAAGGTTGGAATAAGTGTGTTCTTCACCAAGTCCCACAGGATCTTTCTATCAATGTTGATAGAAAGCTTGAAATTGCTTTGGCTCCCCAAATTTTTGGGTCAAGTCACTGAATCTAACCAATGCTTTTATCCACTTATGTCCTTATGAGTTCAATACCTGACTACTGCAGTGGTAAACAAAAAAACAAAAAAAACTTGGAGAGTTGAGTTAAAGAGAGTTAACTGAGACATCTGGAAGAGGCATGGCATATGGAACTAAAATAATCTACCATGGTTTCAGGTTGAAATTCCAATCCGCTGAAGAAGTCCAGAGTGCACAACAGCTGAAACATGAATGTGGCAATAAAGATGAGGACAACAGTCTGAACATTGTAAATAATTACAATACCTCATGTCAGAAATATAGAGAGATATTGACCTGAGTGATAGATAATTTATTCTCCCCAATTAAAGAAAGAAGTGGGCAGTAATATCTCCAATTCAATAAATAAGAGCAGGAGGGAGAGAAAAGGAAGTGAATAATAAGGAAAGAGTGAAATATCTCCAACTCAATAGGTGGCTTACAGCCAGAATTCATTGAAACACCGATTCTCGTACAATCACCAAAGTTAAGCAATGTTGAGCCTGGTCAGTACCTAGATGGATAACCGCTTGGAAATACCAGATGCTCTAATGGATAATGTCCCAGAATTAGAAGTCAGAGAGCAAAGTTCTAATTCCAGTGGTGTTCATTATATTCACTTATGTGCAAATAACTTGAGGAAATGTATGAATCCACCTCTTCTCTCCCCAGCTATGGGTTAATTAATACGCCTTGTATGATTAAATTATTATTATATCCCAAATAATTTTCTTACAATCTAAAAATATTTTCTGGCTTTAAATAACCCACAGAAGGTTGATAAGCTATAAAGAACAAATCAATCAACTCTACAAGAAAGAGAGGGAGAGAAAAGAATGAGAGAATAAAGAAAAAGGGAAATATATCCAATTCAATAAGTAAGAGAAAGAAAGAGAGACATGCATATATATATATATATATATATATATATATAGGGTTGAAATCAAGGCTGTGGATTCAACTGACCTCCTGATTTTTAAAGTGTATATATATATATATATATATATATATATATATATATATATATATATATATATATATATATATATAGTGTATTTGGGGAGCAAACCCTCTTTTATTAACGTTTTGTTAAAGATGACTGACAAAATACTGCGATTAAGCTATTTAATTTTTCTTGTGTTTGTACAAAATTTCTATGAAATTTCTTGTGTTCTGGACACAAAATTTCTAGGAAATTTCTTGTGTTCTGGACACAAAATTTCTATGAAATTTCTCAGACATTCAGACCAGTAAATGCCATTAATACTGTTTATTATAAACAGAGCATTTACTTAAATACTTGTATCTATAAAAAGAATGTATAAACAATAAATACATTGAAATAATTGTCAGACTAATTATATATGATGTCATACATATGCTTTGAGCAGATATGAGCATTTGAGAAAAATCATGGGGAATTTGTAGTTGAAAAGTAGTAATTTGGCCTTGCCAACCAGATGCTTCCTCTGTAGCTAAATGGTATAGCATATCAGGCTATATGATGGTTCCGTGAAGGATACAGGTTCGATTCCTGTCAGAGGACACATATTTTTTTTTACGAAATCTCTTGCATATTCAGACCAGTAAATGTTGTTAACACTATTTATTACAAAACAGAGCATTTACTTAAATATTTGTATCTATAAAAATAATGTATAAACAATAAACACAAAGTGTTTAAAAATTGCCCAAAAGTTCTGCATATGTGAGTGTTTACGGTTATTCTTTTAGCAGTTATCAAGGATGATTTTTATTTTTAACTGAATGTGTGGGGTTTTATGTATGTGTCTGAAGTTATAGAAATGTTTTTAAATTATTATAAAATTATTGGTCATTATAATTACTCCCCTTTGACCATTATAATTTTTTATCATCCATTTTCTTTTTTTCTTTTTCCATTTTATCATATTCTATTTTCATACTTATAATTTTCTTCTCTCCTTTCATTTCTCTCACTTATTTTTTTTAACTTTACTATTTTTCAGGTTCAATATGAAAAACGGGTAACATTAAGTATCACCACACAAGCAATGTGTAGCCAGATATATTTTGATTCAAACCATAAAACATTTATTGTGAATTCTGCACCCAAAGATTGCGTTATGCATGAAACTCAGTGTTGTGCTAGAGGTGTGAGATATATATATATATATATATATATATATATATATTTATTAATATATATATTTTTGTGATGTTTCATTACATTGAGCACTGTTTCGTTAACACCTGTACTATATGTGTGATATGTTGTAATTCTATTATCATATAACCATATCTATCTATATACTAGCAGCATGGCCCGGCGTTGCACGCGCTTGATTCAAAAATTGTACGACTCATACAGCGATCGCTACCACTTGACTTAAAATATTTTTGCCCTTCCTTGCCTTTAAAGGAATGCCCATTTCCGTGCTGATGTTGCTACATGCCTTACTTCTTGCCTATCTCACACTGCAAATTTTTTCTAAGCTCTATACTAAACATTAAATCTGTTACGAAAAAAGAACTAAACAAAATGAACACAAAATGATCAGCTTTAAAAAAGGACTCATAACTGGAAAAACCGAATGAAAAAAGAATGTTAACAACAAATACTTTTTTCACACCCAATCCAGTTCTGCGGAATCGGAATCAACGCTGAGTTTAAGCAAGCGAATGAGCCAATTGGAGTAAAGTGCCATGCAGATTTAAATGCAGCTGTCGATTTTTTTGCATGCTAGCATGCTAGTTAACATTCGTGTCAGTCAGCTGTTGGGTCTCACGCTGGCCAATAGAATTTTCCTGCCTATTCGTGGCAGCCAGCTATAGGCTCTCACTCTGGCCAGTAGAAAATGGCCGCAAACTACATGAAAACTGCTGTAGAAGCATGAAAAAATCGATTATTTCCACTATTGATGGGAGTTGGGAAATGCAAAGTTGGTCTTGGCCTTTCCGCTAACTTGGAGCATGTGCATGTAAACTTTGGTGCAAATCCGTCAAAAATTATGGCCGTACATTCGTTACGCACACACACACATCCTGCTTTTTTAGGATAGAGATATGTGTGTGTGTGTGTGGAGAGAGATAAGAAAGAGGATATCAAAATCATAAGAGAATAATAAGGAAAGAGTGAAATATCTCAAACCCAATAAAAGAGAGAGAGAAGGATGAGAGAATGAGGAAAAGTGAAAGAGATCCAACTCAATGAAAGAGAGAAGAGAATAACAAAATAATGAAAGTGGAAGAGAAAAAAGAAAGAATAATAAGGTAAGAGGTAAATATGTCCAACTCAAGAAAAAAGAGAGAGGGAGAGAATAAGGAAAAAGTGAAAGAGATCAAACTTAATGAGAGAGAGAGAGTGAAACAAAAGGGAGAGTATAATAAAGAATGTGTGAAATATCTGAAACTCAATGAAAAAAGAGAGAATACAGAAAAAGTGAAATATATCTATCACAATAAATGAGAGAGAGAGAGAGAGAGATGCACACATAGAGAGAGATGAGAGAGAGTGAGAAAAAAGGGAGAGAATAATAAGAAATGAGTGAAATATCTCAACCTCAAAAAATAAGAGAGAGGGAATAAAATATATATATATATATATATATATATATATATATATATATATATATATATATATATATATATATCCAGCTCAATAAATAAGAGAGATAGAGAGAAAGAAAGAATGGGATAAGTGAAAAAATGACAAAATAATGAGAACAAATGAGAGAAAAAGGAGAGAAAAAGGAGAGAATAATGAAGAATGCATAAAATATCTTGAACTCTGCAACAAAAAGAGAGAGAAGAGAGAGAATAAGGGAAATATCTTCAACTGAATAATTAATAGAGAGGCAGAAAAAAAGAGAGAGAGTCAAGAGAGAATAACAAAATAATGAGGGAGAGTGAGAGAATAATATGGAAAGAGTGACATGTGTCCAACTCAACAAAATAATGAGAAAAGGAGAAAACTGAGCAAATAATGAGGAAAGATTGAAAGATCAACAAATTAGAGAGAGAGAGAGAAGTGGAGTAGAGAAGAGTATAATGAAAGAGTGGAACTTTTTCAAGTCAAAAGAAAGAGAGAGAATAGAAGGTGAAAAGAGAGAAAGATTGAAATACTTCCAACTTTTAATAAAATGGAATAGTAAAAATCAAATAATCCATTGTACAAAAAAGTGCTTTAAGGTGCAAAATTATTCATATTATTGATTCATTCTTACAGTAAGCAAATAAATAAAATTTGAATTAATCAATACATTTTATCTTTGTAAAGATTGCTTGAATAAATTTAGATGGGACTTGAGAGATGGGGAGACATAATTGCACAAGACTTGCTTTTATTGATTCTCTGACACTTTTTAGAAATAACCACTAATAAAATCTGTGATGATATACAAAAATTTTAATTGCTTTTGTACCTTCTGTACTTTATATCCAGTTTATCCATAGCCCTTAAGGACATAGACAGTCATGATTTTCCCCAGATTCCTTTTCATTGTTATCTACAAATTGCAACGACTTCTTGGGAAAGATAGAGGAGTGGTTTCCAATTGCCCTATACAGAAATTCCTTTTCTGTATTATCTGCAAATTGCTATGACTTCTTCGGAAAGATAGTGGAGTAGTTTCCCATTGCTTTATGCACAGATTCCTTTTCTTTAAGATTAAAGTGAACATAACAGACTGTCAGAATTTGAATTTGGGCTTGCCAATTCCATTTTCCGCATTGATAACCATTACACCACCAAATCTACTTTTCCCTATAACTAATAATGATAATAATGATACAAGTGAAAGAATATGTGAATTTTACAGGTTTTTCTGGCTTGCAGAACTTTTGCCAAGAAACACTTAATAGATAACTAGAACTATAATATTTAATAAATTAAGGTAAGTTCAAATGACTCATTTGGTCAGCTGACTCAAATGTCTGACCCTGATTGGAGCTTCTATGTGAAACTCTTGCGTCATCTAACCAGATAGCAATTTTAACTGTAAACTGGTCAGACCTAACTTCCAATCTAGTTTGCACTTAAATTCATAAATTCAAGGTACCGAAAGGAAAATGCATTAGAACAATTACCATGAAAATATTTATAGAAAAGGCAATGGGAGGCTACATTATGGCAGTGAGAAAATGACTGAAGGTGAGATGTTGGATTCAGACCAATAACATTGAATAAAAGAGGAGGTGGCAAGAAGTGAAGATTATAAGGATAAAGAAGATACATAATGATTGACCCTTGACTTGAAAAGGTTATGATTCAAGTGCTCAGGGAAGCAGCCATGCAAAAATTTGTTCCACAAAGTAGACATTCTTTGGAAAAAATGCTGTTTGGCCTGAACATTTCAGACACAAAGGGAATCATAAAGGTACCAGCAATGATTTTCTTTTATTATTGTAATCATGGGTTACAACTTCTTAGAAAAGATAGTGGAATAGTTTCCCATTGCCTTATGCACAGATTCCTTTTCTTTATTATCTGGGAATTGTCACACCTTCTTAGGAAAGATAGTGGAGTAGTTTCCCATCGTCTTATGCTCAGATTCCTTTTCTTTATTTCTGGGAATTGTCACAGCTTCTTAGGAAAGATAGTGGAGTAGTTTCCCATTGCCTTATGCACAGATTCCTTTTCATTACGAGAATTTGTTCCTTAATGTAGACATTCTTGGAAAATGCTGTCTGAATGGAACATTTCAGATACAAAAAGGAAATCATAAGGTACCAGCAATGCTTTTCTTTTATTATTGTAATTATGGATATTTTCACTACTGGGATCTTTTGGTAAGCTCCTGCTAGCCTGCTTTTTATATACAGCAAGGTTTTCTGCTAAAGTGCGCTTGTAATATTTTGTAATGTACTGATAATTTGCTTTAAATATTACAGATTGAAATACACTCAAAAATCTTTTCCCTAGAATATAATTGCTGAAGTGGGGATGAATCTAATATACCTCCATAACAGCATTAAGCCAAATAGACCCTTTGCTTGTAAATGTGCCCCACACCTAAGGATCACCTGAATGAGGGTAATCTTATTTAGTCTTGTCCTATGTGCATAACATATTACAAATTTGCCTCGCTCTGCCTATTTTACAAATACTTTCACGGTAATTGCTCCAAGGAGCTGCTTTCGCTGGTTCCTAGGCCTCATGAATTTAAACGTCCTACGAGGCTGGCATCCCGTTCCCACCCCTTCACCGTTGAAACTGTTAGATGTAGACGTCTCTTCTACTCCAATAGCTTCATGTCTTGCACATCGCGCCTGTGGAACTCCCTTCCTTATTCCTGTTTCCCTGACAAATACAAGCTCCAACTATTTAAGTGTAACGTCAATCGACATCTCCAGTTGCCTTGATCTATCCACTTCCCTTCTCCACATCCTTTCACCTTTCATTCCTATCTGCTCTCGCTCCAAATCTTCTGTAACCCCCTTGCCTTGATCGATCCACTATCTTTCTCCACATCCTCTCCTTTACCACTCCTATCTGCTCTTCCTCCAAACCTTCTGTAACCCCTTGCGTGCTAGTGGCCTCCAGCCTTGCTTGGGGTGATAAGCTTAAAAAAAAAAAAAAAAAAAAATGCCTAATTCTAATTTGCAGGTTTTACAGAGTAGAGTGATGATTTTAATTTTCTTTTAAATTCTTAAGACAGAAGTATTTGTTTATACTGGTTTTATTTTAAATCACTTTTTATTATAGTTGAATATTTTAATGAAAATGAAAAAAAAAAAAAAATGAAAATGACAACTATATAAATATACTTGTAAAATCTTCTGCTAAGACCTTGACTGTGAACCTAGGGCCCTAAAAAATATTTTTAATTGGACGCTTCTGCTCCTGAAGCCATTCCTGCATTTCACTTTGTATGAAATGAGGTTCGGCTTAAAACGTATAGTGATGAAGAATGTAAGGAAATAAGAAGGAAGACAAAAAATATGTAAAGATAAATAATAAAGATAGGAAAGAAGGAAACAGGAAGGAAGTTAAAAAAAAAGAAAGGAGAGGAACCAACAGGAGTAAAAAAAAAAAAAAGTGAGAGAGAGAATAATAAACAGGAGAAAAGAAAAAAGAGAGAGAGAGGAATAGAAAGGAGTAAATGAAAAAGATGAAGAGAAAGAAAGAAAGGCGAACTGACAGATGTAAATAAAATAAAGAGAAAGAGGAACAGATAGGAATAAAGAAAAAAAGAGAGAGAAGAATAGACAGGAGTAAAGAAAAAAGAAAGAGGGTGAGGAATAGATAGGTGTAAAGAAAAAAGAAAGAGGGAGAGGAATAGACAGGTGTAAAGAAAAAAGAAAAAGGGAGTGGTATAGACAGGAGTGAAGAAAATAAGAAAGAGTAGAATAGACTGGGGTAAAGAAAAAAGAAAGAGAGAGGAATAGAGGAATAAAGAAAAGAATAAACAATAAAAAAGAAAGAAAACAACAATTTATTTAGGAGAAAAAACAATTGAAGAAAAATTAAAATATAATTATTACTTAAAAAAATGCTTTAAAATAACAAATCCGAATTAAAATTACAATTGAAAAAAAAAAAGTCTGGTGCTATAGATTTCGAATATGAGATTGCATATGTTTCTTTTCCCCCATTTCTCACTTGTGAACGTCTCTTCAAACCTCTTGCTTTGATCTTCCTAAATTCAAATGCCCTGTCAATTGTCATCTTCCGTCATCTTAATTCCTGTTCTTTTATTGTTCCCTTTTTTTAAATATTTTTTTCTCTAATTATTTCATACTCAGTAACCCCTTAAATCTTAGTGGCTTTATCACCTTGCTTGTGGGTGAAATGATAAAAAAAAATGTGTCTAGAATTTGCTGTAGGTGGTCTCCAACTGGAATAAATGACAGAATTACAGTTTTCTGATTTATAAGATAGATAAGCCCCTTCTACTTGAAAGATTGGTGCAATACCAAAGCTCACACTACCAATTAGCCTTATGCCAACCTAAGCTAAACTTAGTAAATGTTAACAAACAATATGAGAAAAGGAACAAAGAAAAAGGGAAATAGACAAGAGTGAGAGAAAAAAGAATAAACAATAAGAAAGAAAACAGCAATTTACATTGAAAAATAATTTTTTAAAAAAAAGTGATTATTCCTTAAAACCTTTAGCACTCTGTAGGTGACTATTTTTGCCAAGCAAAATGTTAGTCCTGCCAATGCAAATTGAATTTGAATTTCTTGGTTGTGTAGTCATATCCTTCTATGACAACACCTAAAACAATCTTGACTGAAATTGAGAGCCAGGCTACTGCAATTCCAAACATATAAAACTAATATATAAAAGAATATAATTTGAGGGGATTCCATGTACAGTAAAAGGTGAACTAATATTTATAAACGATGCAGAGAGCTAAATGTTAAAAAACAATAAACAGTCTTAAAATAACATAAAATATATCAAAACATGTACCCCCCCTCATGTTTCATATTCTCATTGTCTGTCTTTCCTGCATGTCAGCTTATGGCCATATCACGTTGAAACACCAGTTCCTATATGATCAATGAAGCAATGTTGAGCTTAGTCAGTATCTAGATGGTTGATCATTTGGGAATACCAGTTGCTGTAAGCTTTGATGTGCAGGTGATGTAATAGATAATGGCTTGGAATTGTTAGTCGGAAAGCCGAGTTTCAATTCCAGTTAGGTTTGTTATATTCACTTACGCACAAATACCCTTGGAAAAAGTATGCATCTATTTCTTCTCCCTCCAGCTATGGGTTAATTAGTAAGAATTGTATCACCAAAACCATTATTATCTCAATAATAATAATAATAATAATAAAATTGCGTACAAAATATTTAGATTTCGGTATTAAATAACCCATAGAGGTGTTGATATGCAGCTAAACAAAAACAACCAACCAACCCTGCATGTCTTGAAACTTGGTACATAATTATCACAAGGCTAGAAAAAAAAATTAGTGACTTCGTTGAGGTTTAACTGGAAAGGGATAAAAAAAAGAAATATTGCATAAAACTTCCCTCCCTAAATCTGGATGGGACAAGAGACATGTTGAAGAAAAGCGTCTCCATTTTTGTTACTATTTAGATCAAGTGCTGTAAGTGACCTCCTAGAATCCAAAATATGTTTTGACTTCAAATAACCCAGAAAGGATTGATAAACTGTAAAAAAAAAAAATAACAACAAAAAAAAACAACTCAATAAATTTGTTGAGAGCAGACATAGAAAGGAAACAACAAAAACTCCTACAGAAGGCAATAAAAGAAAGGGAGAAGAAAGGACTAATCATCAATTACAAGAAGCTGGAATGCATGGTTGCTAGCAAAAGGAACAGTCCAACAAGCAAATTACAAATTGTGGATACCAAAATCAAACAGGTACAACAGTTTAAATATATGAAAAGTGTTTTAAACAGAGGACAGAAAGGAAACAAGAACTCCTACAGAAGGCAATAAAGGAAAGGGAGAAGAAAGGACTAAAAATCAATTACAAGAAGCTGGAATGCATGGTTGCTAGCAAAAGGAACAGTCCAACAAGCAAATTACAAATTGGGGATACCAAAATCAAACAGGTACAACAGTTTAAATATATGAAAAGTGTTTTAATCAGAGGACAGAAAGTGTGACACTGAAATCCGAAAGTTCATTGGAATAGTGAAAGATGCCTCCCAAAAGGCTAAGCAATGTATTAAGAAACAGGCAAATATCATTAGAAATAAAGAAAAGAGTACTGGATTGGTATGTAATATCAGTTCTCCTATATGGCAGAGAATGCCGGACAATCTCCTTAAAGATGAAGAAGAGACTTGAAGCAATAGAAATGTGGTTCTACAGAAGGATACCATGGACTGAACATGTGAGCAACGACAGATTTCTTTTAGAAAATGGTAACAAAAAAGTCACGTATTTTTGAATCAGAAAGAGATAGTGGAAATTTCTAGGGCACATAATGAAGAAAGTGGGCTTGAAGCTCACAGGATATATTGAAGGTTTGCTGGTTTAATGGCATATCAACTTCTTATGAGTCATTTAATGCCAAAATTTAATTTTCTTAGAAGCTTTGAAGTAAGAATAACATATATTATTCTGCTTTCACAATTGAATACGTGGTAGATGATACTCAGCTTTTATGCATATATACAGTCAATGACAAAAATATTCGTACACCTATTAATTTTGAATATTTTTATCCATTTCTCAGAATATAATGCCAGGATGATGGCAGTTTTTTATATGTTAATAAGCACAAAAGAGGAATGTAAAACTCAATTTTCAGAACAATAGGTTAAATACAACAAATTTGATAGGTGAATTATGTAAAATAGGAAAAGACATAATTATTCATATAGTATGAAAAATAGAAAAAATTGAACAATTTTCACAATATTAATAGTGAATAGCATGGCCTCTCATCTTTATAACTTGCTGCAATCATTTGCTAATGTTTTTGATAACATTTGAACACGTCTTTTCTGGGATTTTCTTCCATTCTTCAATGGGTATATGTTTTAATTCCTGAAGGTTTTTGGTGACTGACAATTTATTTGAAATTTCAATTCTTGCCATAGATTTTCAATAGGATTCAAGTCAGGACTCAGTGAAGACCATAGCAGAACTGTAATCTTCTTTTTCCCAAGCCACACAGTTACTGATTTAGACATATGTTTGGGATCATTATCTTTCTGGAAATTAAATCGCTCACCTAGATAAAGATTTTGGGCTGATAGTTGTAGATTTTCATTCAGAAATTTGATATAGTCTGCAGATTTCATTATTCCTCTTATTGCAATTAATTATCCAGCCCCCCCCCCACCCCGAGCTAAAACAAAATCCCAAAAAAGATTTTTTAGAAGATGGAAACAAGAAGGTTACTTATATTTTTGAATCAGAAAGAGATATTTTAAATTTCTAGGATGCATAATGAAGAAAGAGAGCTTGGAAAATTTTATGCCCACAAGACATATTGAAGGTTGGTTTGTTTTGTTTAATGGCATGTCAACTCCTTATGGGTCATTTAATGCTAAAATTGAATTTTCTTAGGAGCTTTGAAGTAAGAAAATATGATATATGTTATTCTGCTTTCACAATTGAATACATGGTAAATGATACTCAGCTTTTGTACATATACATGTTTATGTAGACATAATTACTAGAGGTGGTGAGATGTGTGTTTTATGTTGTAGCTTTGTTGAAGTTATATTTTGGAATACAGTTTGGTTTCTTTAAAACATAGCTGAGGGATATTATATGGATTAATGGATTAGGATATTATATGGATTAATGGATTAGGATATTATATGGATTAATGGATTGGGATATTATATGGATTCATGGATTGGGATATTATATGGATTAATGTCATGAAAGTGTTCTTTCATATTAGTTGTTTGGTTGCTTGATTTTGTTAAGTGGCATATCAAACACTATGTGTTATTTAATGCCGAAATCTAAATATTTTGAACACAATTTCATGGCTTCAACTAAGTATATTTGACTGAACAATGAACATGTTAGCAATAACGACATTTCAAGATTAATGGAAGTAAAAAGGACACTTATATTTAGAATTAGAAAGCGACACTGAAATCTAAAGGCTCATTGGAATAGCAAAAGATACTTTCTAAAAGCTAAGCAATGTATTAAAAAACAGGAAAATTTCATTAGAAACAAAGAAAAGAGTATTGAACTGTCATGGAATATCAATCCTCCTATATGGCAATGATTGCAGACCAATCTTCTCACAGATGAAGAAGAGACTTGAGGCAACAGAAGGATACTGAGAATACTATGGACTGAGCTAACAATAATTTTTATGGAGAATGGAAAGAAAAAAGACACTGAATCAGAAAGAGATAGTTGAAATTCCTCAGGCATAATGAGGAAAGTGGAATTTGAAACTCACAGAACATATTGGAGGCCAGAGAGATAGAGAGGAAAACAGCAAATAACCTAACTAGTGAGCTTGTGTAAATGGTTGGCAGAACAGGGATTAGTAGAGATAGACAAGCTTTACTTAGGGCTACGAAGGATGGGGAGATGTGGAGAGCCATGATCACCCACGTTCTGAAGGGACATAGAACATAAAAAAGGAGGATATTCTTTTTGTAGCAGAGAGTTGTGTTTTGGGTGTTGCCTTTATCATCTCAACAAAGACTTGCCAAATTAAACCGAAGGAAGAAGTAACAGACAAATTGCTCAGAGATAACTGACAAGATGCTTGAAGAAGCGAAGTGAAGTAAACAGGAAGACTGAATGTGCCTACCGAAGCATTATGATGGGGGGGGGGGGTGAGAGTTTCAGTGGCATAATGTAACTTTAATGAAGGTGTCAATGGGTGGAGGGTGTTGGAGTCAAAGGAGGATGTCTGTTATGCATTCAAGATGAAAACTAAATATTCCAATTTCTTTCTCAGCCTATTAATCAAATGAATGAGAAAAAAAAAACCCCAAAAAACAAATCATATGAGCACTGCATCAACATGGCTTTAAAAGGAGCGCCAAAGTATACACCAAAACCCAGTAACAAGGAAAGCTAATAAAGATCATGAAATGAACATGGAATTGTCAAAATAATAAGTATGCTTAAACAATGTACTTAACAATAATGACATTCAAAATGCGGAGAGTGATTAATGATAATTACGAGGGAAATGGTCGTTAGGATAAAAATAAAAAAAGAGAAACAATAGAGAAATTAATACAGATAATTAAATATAGAAAAATGAACAGTAATTAGGGATAATTAGGGATAATGAATGAATGTCTCATCATAAAAACCTGCATTTGTCTTCTTATTTATTTGTAACTTGGACATTATGAATTGAAATGAAACATGCAAATTACACTTGATGCAACATTATCAATAATGTTTATTATCATTTCACACCCAAACAAGGCAACAAAAACACTAAGACACACAGGGTTACTGAATGTTAGAGAATATAAGAAAAATATACTATTAAGGAGAGAGGACAACATTTAAGAGGACAGAAGATAGGGATTGATATTACATTTAAATTTTTTAAGATCAAAGTTGACTGCGAAGCAAGAAGCCGATTTGTTTGTTTGTTTGGGGTTTTATGGTATATCAACCACTATGGGTTATTTAATGCCAGATCCAGTATTTACTAAATATATCAAAAATGTATAGCTGGCAACATCATTGTTTCAAAAACGTATAGCTGGCAACATCATTGTTTCAAAAACGTATAGCTGGCAACATCATTGTTTCCAAAAAAGTGTAGTTGGCAACATCATTGTTTCCAAAAATGTGTAGTTGGCAACATCATTGTTTCAAAAAAGTGTAGTTGGCAACATCATTGTTTCCAAAAAAGTGTAGTTGGCAACATCATTGTTTCAAAAAAGTGTAGTTGGCAACATCATTGTTTCAAAAAAGTGTAGTTGGCAACATCATTGTTTCCAAAAAAGTGTAGTTGGCAACATCATTGTTTCAAAAAAGTGTAGTTGGCAACATCATTGTTTCAAAAACGTATAGCTGGCAACATCATTGTTTCCAAAAAAGTGTAGTTGGCAACATCATTGTTTCCAAAAAAGTGTAGTTGGCAACATCATTGTTTCCAAAAAAGTGTAGTTGGCAACATCATTGTTTCCAAAAAAGTGTAGTTGGCAACATCATTGTTTCCAAAAAAGTGTAGTTGGCAACATCATTGTTTCAAAAAAGTGTAGTTGGCAACATCATTGTTTCAAAAAAGTGTAGTTGGCAACATCATTGTTTCCAAAAAAGTGTAGTTGGCAACATCATTGTTTCAAAAAAGTGTAGTTGGCAACATCATTGTTTCCAAAAAAGTGTAGTTGGCAACATCATTGTTTCCAAAAAAGTGTAGTTGGCAACATCATTGTTTCCAAAAAAGTGTAGTTGGCAACATCATTGTTTCCAAAAAAGTGTAGTTGGCAACATCATTGTTTCAAAAAAGTGTAGTTGGCAACATCATTGTTTCAAAAAAGTGTAGTTGGCAACATCATTGTTTCAATGTGCAGAAGCCGAAAGAGAGTTCCACAAACCAGAAGTGTGACAGAAGAAACTGGTAGCATAGTACTTATGGTTACATCTAGTCAACAGTAAAATGATGAGACCTTGCTGACAATCTAGTACTGCATTTAAATTCATAAAGTCTAGGTACCATAGAGAAAAATTCTTCAGAACAATTACATTAAAGTATTTACAGAAAAGGTACAAGGAAGCTATGTTAAGGTGGTGAGAAAGCGAATGAATCCGAGATGCCAGGTCAAGACCAATAACATTGCGCATTCTTGTTTGGATTTTATCAAGTATCTCTAAATACACAGACGAAACACCAGACCAAATGTGGCGGCAATATTCAAAGCAAGGATGATTAGTAGACTTATGCAGAATTGTGTTGGTGGTTTTCTTTGATTTTCCATGAGAACAGTGCACAGGCAAAAATACAAATGATAGAATATGGGATAATTACAAATGATAAAACAAAAATCCATAAAAATCTGCATAAAACAGGCTAAGTTAAAAATTGAGGCATAAATAACTGAATATACAGATGGATTAACAAATGAATGAACGAATGAATAAAGTTTGTATCCATATAATTTTATACAAACAAATAAGTTATCAATAATCTTGTATTTTTTTAAAATATACTCCAATAAATAATATCATTGCTTTCTTTAAATTAATCAATAAGTAAAATATTATTTACTTTTCCAATTTTCAGGGATGTTTCACTTAATCTTATTATCTTAAAAAATAGTAAACATTATTATTTTTTTAATTTCACAGCAGTGATACGCTATGCTTTGCATAAATTCTAAACTTTATTAACCGAATGTTAACTTATTCTTTTTTCATTAAATTTTATTAACAGTTAATTTCGTTAGAAGGACTATTTTTTTAATTTTAATTTTCAGACCAGTTAGGTTAATTTGTAAATGTAAAAATTTTCATCATATACATGTATATATAGTGTGCTTTGTTATTTTTTCCTTTTGTCTTATTTTATTTGAAACGCATAGTCGCCATTCTCAAGGGTTGGGGACAGGTTGGTCACTATGGCATCTTAGAAGTTGCCTCCCCCCCTCAGAGTGACTTGCCTTGCTTGTTTGGCCTCTCACCACTAACCTAACCAACCACAGCACATTTGATACCTGAAATGGTCATGTATTTTTGAAGTCAGCCACACACTTTTTCATTAAATGACCATTGATTCGAGGTTAGCAAGATTAACAATTGTAAATACTAAGAATTGTTTTTCCATGATGCAGTCCTGATGTATTTTTTATTTATGTTACTATTTTTAATTTTTAGACCAGTTAGTTAAATTTGTAAATATAAAATCTTTTGTCATATACGTGTACATATCATGAGTAATCTGGCTTTTACTTTCAGTTTTGTTAACCAGTGTAAGTAAAATAATTGCTTGATAATTGCATATTGTTTTAATAGGGGGCCAATGAAACTAATACTAAGTTAAAACTTAATAAAAAAAACAATCATTTTATTCTATTTCCTCACCTTCCTAACTTTGATAAAAAAAAGAACAAAACAAAACAAAATCCTTTTACACAGATTCAGGGCTAGGTAACTATATATATATATATATAAAGAAATATAGTCTTAAAGTGTGCTATATTTATGGGATAAAGTGCTCAATATCAGAGATAGAGCGAGTGGCCTGACGATTACATCTAGTATGAAACAGACTGTCGCCTCTAAGTGTTGACTTCTATGTTCACTTATATATATATATATATATATTTATACATATATGGTAAGTATTCCATAGTTGAGATGTCGGCAACTAAACTGACTACCCCACTCCAAGTTCTTCTGAGTGAGGTGGCTTGTTAGCAAGCCAGTAGGACAAAAACAAGACCTAACAAAGGGCGGAGAAACTCTCTGAGTCAATGGCCACCTAACTAGAGGTGGTGTCTCCATCAACCACCATGAAGAAGGCAAACCACTCTACTATCAATCCCAAGATATATCAAGGCTAACAACACACACAATATGAAACCTAACGGCATGAAAAAGGTTAAGTCTATGGGAATTAACTCCTCACCTGGTAAGGACAGACATGCACAAGTGTCATCTGACCAATCATCCAATGACTGCTAGCATAAACGGTGTAAAGGGGATAACATTCCTTGGAACTTATCCCTTGCCTGGAAAGGAATGACATGAGCAACAGGTGTCACTAGAGCATTATCGTGTGACTGCTCACATCAAACATAAAATAACTCTCATGACATGGAATGTTCAGATATTGAACAATCATGGCCAGTTAGATAATGTGAAACAAGAGATGAGCAGACTAAAAATCAAAATCCTAGATGTATGTGAAACCAGTTGACCAAACAATGGTGATTTTGTCAAGCACAGGATTATTTAAGCAGGTGGAGAGAAAAATGACAAAGGAGCAGGATCAATACTAGATAAAACATTTACGAAATACATTCTAGGATACTACCAACTATTCAAAAGAATTCTGGTAATCCAGCTGAAAGGAAAGCCTTCCAACATAGCTATCATAATAATGTACGCACCGACAGTGCAAAGTAATGAAGAAGAAATTGAATCGTTATACTACATGCTAGACAATGGCAAGGCTCTGCTTAAATCACAAGGTCATCAATATCTTGGGAGACCTAAACATCAAAGTAGGCAGGAAGAGGGCAGGGGATATAGCCAGAATATTCGGACTAGGAATGTGCAACAAACGTGGAGAAAAATGGATCAAATTGTGCACGGTCAATGACCAGGTAATAGCCAACACATGGTTCCAAGAACATCTGAGACAATTATGTACATGGAGGACCCCAGAGGAAGCTAAAAACCAAATTGACTATGTAACTATCAACAAAAGTCTCAGGAATGCAATGGTTCACTGCAAAACCTACCTAAGTTCCGACTGCAGAAGTGATCATTGCCCTGTTATATGTAAACCAAGAGTGAAACTGTGGAAACTGAAGAAGCCTAATGCAGCACCTAAGTTGTAACACAACAAACTCTTGAGCGGCCTGTACCTGAAAGAAAAATATATGGACAATGTAAAAAGAAGATACGAGGGACACAATGGAAACTTGAAATGGGACGCACTAAGAGACACTTTAGTGACATCAGCAAATGATATCATCCCAAAGGAGAATTGATGAAGAAGAAAAAAAATGAATGGATGACTGATGAAATTCTCACCATAATGCAAAGGAGACAGAATACTCTGCCAAGATATCGAACGGAATACAGAAAATTACACAATGAAATAAGGACCAAATGCAGGCAGGCTAAAGAAGAGTGGCTAAACAAACAATGTGCAGAAATAGAGAGATTGAGTACTACAAACAAAGGAGATATGCATAAACAAACAAGGGAACTAACAGGACAGAAGACGTGCTCATCAACAGGCTGCATAAAATGAAAAAAACATTCATATTAGAGAAGGAAAAAATTCTTCAGTGCTGGAGCGATTATATTGGAGAACTCTTTCCTGATGAAAGAGAACAACCATCAATACACAGAACTACTGACGGACCTGAAATTCTAAAAACTGAAGTAGAAGCTGCACTGGCCAAATTGAACAAAAACAAGGCAGCAGGGTCAGACGGAATTGTAATGGAAATGACAGCCTTAGATGATTTTAGCATAGACAAGATCAAAGAAATAATAAATGAAATCTACAACAGTGGAGATACACCAGAAGATCTCAGCAGATTTATTTTCATAGCACTGCCTAAGAAACCAGGCACAAACGAATGTGAACTCTACCGAACAATCAGCCTAATGAGCCACATAACAAAACTCATCATCCGTATTCTGATGAAAAGAGCATGCAGCAGAATCAGGCCAGAGATACGACAAGAACAGTGTGGGTTCGTTAAACACACCGGAATAAGGAGCGTGATATTCATGCCCAGAATGTTGTCAGATAAAGCAATACGAATGCAGAAGAATGTGTACCTATGTTTTACAGACTATGCAAAGGCTTTTGACAAAGTACTCCACAAGGATTTGTTGGAACCGCTCAGCAACCTTGATATATTTGGGAAAGATATTAGAATAATCAAGAACCTATACTGGCAGCAAACAGCATGCATATGGATAGAGAATGAGTTCAGCAGTTATACAAAAATAGAAAGGGGGGTAAGACAAGGAAGTGTCTTCTCACCAGACTTATTCAACCTTTTCAGTGAGGCAATTCTGAGAGAATTGGAAATCCTACCGGGATTCAGCATTGGCAGCCACAATCTTAGCAACATAAGATATTCAAATGACACAGTACTGATAGCAGACACAGAAAAGAAATTACAAAACTTCCTACAGAAGGTAGTGAGGAGAGCGAGAAGAAGGGACTAAGGGAATAAACTACAAGAAGACAGAATGCATGGTGATCAGTAGAAAGATGAGCCCGAAATGCAATTTGCAGGTCAGGGACACTAAAATCAAGCAGGTGCAGAAGTTTAAATATGTGGGAAGTGTTTTAATGGAGTATGATTCAAAGACATATTTGGATGTCCAAGGACACATTCCAAAAGCTGGGCAGAGTATTGCGAGAGGGGGAGGATTTCTTTGG
Source organism: Acanthosepion esculentum (assembly GCA_964036315.1). Lineage (NCBI taxonomy): Eukaryota > Metazoa > Mollusca > Cephalopoda > Sepiida > Sepiidae > Acanthosepion > Acanthosepion esculentum. The sequence continues at coordinate 64,290,651 of OZ038501.1, forward strand.
TAACAAAGAAAAGAGTACTGAGCTGCTATGTGACATCTGTCCTTCTTTACGGCAACAAATGTTGGACAGTCTCCTCAAAGATGGAGACTTGAGGCAACGGAGGTATGGCTCTATAGAAGGATGATAAGGGTATCATGGACTGAGCGTGTGAGCAACGATGAGGTTTTGGAGAGGATGCAAACAAGGAGGAAGCTTATACTTAACATCAGGAAGAGGCAGCTGAAATTTCTGGGACAAGTAATGGGAAAGGAGGGATTGGAGAAACTGATACTCACCGGGCAGATAGAGGGAAAGAGAGACAAGGGAAAGTAATGTATGACATACCTGGTGGGCTTAAGCAAGTGGATAACAGAACATGGTCTGGGGGTGGTGGCAGAGGGAAAAAACTTATTGAGAGCTACAATGGATAGGGGGAAGTGGAGAGCCATGATTACCTATGTCCTGAAGGGACACAGCACATAAAAAGAAAAGTAAAAGATGGTAGCAACAACAATAATAATTTTCAATTAATTAACAACTAATCTGATGAACAGGAGCAATAGCAATTATAAGAGCAATTACAAATGTGGAATCTTAATATCATAAATATATAATGCATTATTTAAATTATAAATATATAATTTATTATTTATAGAGGATTTGTTTTGGTTAATAGGAGTAGATAGGCTCACCTATTGTATAGCCTGAACTCCTTCCATATCTATTGAACAGGAGTAGAGGTTCATCCTTTGTTCAGGATATGGTTCACTGGTTCTCTTTCTTTCTTCTACCAGAGCCACAGTGATTTAACTGTCTTAAATTTTTGGTGATCAGATATAGCCAGTCGCTGTGACTTCCCATTGGGAGGGTACTGGGTTGGTAGTTTGCAGGCTGCTGCTTCCGACTGGTCATTAGGACTCTTTAATAGTGCTTAGAGAGGTAGCTCTGATCAACAGTCACATAATATTGGGGTATTTGTAGTGCCATGTCATGCATGGATAGTCACTACATGTACTTCCGGTGGGCAACCCTGAGGCCACACTATGTTCTGTTGTTAGCCAAGTAAACAAACCAGTAAACAAAAAATCACCTACCCAACTCAGCCTTTCTTTCATTAATATTCATGGTATCCATTCCAACTTTGTAGCATAGAATCTTTCCTGAACAGTTGCCAGATATCTTTGCCCTCTGTGTGAAACTAACTTAAATTCTTTTATTGCTACCAATGAATTCTTGGTTCTAGGTTATCTTCCTCTTTGCCGAAGAGATTCTACAATTCACATGCATGGCCTTGGTGTTTACATCCAGGACAATATTCTGATGGCCATAGAATTAACTGTAAGGCCTTTCATTACTAAACTCTGTTAGCTATCTCTTTTTCCTTTATCACTCCCTATCTTCCCAGGACAGCAGTATATTAGACATAATTGCAGACAATATAGAAAAGGCACTTTCTTTCCACCTATCTATGAACATCTTTGTCTTTAGTGACTTTAATGCTCATCACAACACAAGGCTTAAACATTCTAAAGGGACTGATGTTGCCGGTTTTCAGACTTTATATTTGTCCATTACTCAATCCCTTACTCAAATCATGGACTTCTCTACTTGTTTCCTGAGCAAAACCAAGCAATATGCTTCACTACTTGATTTATTTCTTACCTCCTCTCCTTGCTTTTGCTGAGCTTCACAATTCTGACCATTCTGTGTTAGCTATTGATATTTTGTTCAAATCCTGTATTAAACAGGAACCCCCCTATCCACAAGACCTCTTTCTGTTACCAGCATGCAGATTGGGACTCATTCCAGGATTTTCTTTGTGATGCCCCTTGGGTTGACATCTTTAAACTCCCGATTGAAAATTGTGCTACTGAGGTTTCTTTGGTCAAAACCAGCATGGATGCTTTCATCCCTTCTCAGAAATAACAGGTGAAACCTCAATCCGCTCCATGGTTCATACCAGCATACTCAGCTGGCATAGCATTTAGGAACCACTATTTTCAGCTATATCAGCATGATGACTTTCATCACAACAGGTGTCTATTTGTTGCTGACTGTAATAAATGTAAGTGAGTCCTCAAAGGTGCAAAGTCACTGTTTGCCAAGAGAATGAGGCACTGCATAAACGCCAACAAATTTGGCTCTCACGATTACTGGCAGCTGTATAATAGGGTACTAAATAAGTGCAAGGTCTCTATTCCTCCCCTCTTCAATCAATTTGAGGTGTTATCACCCTCTGCTGATAAAGCTGAATGCTTTGCCTGTAAATTCTCTTCAAACTCTACTCTTGACTCATGTGGAGTATCCCTGCCTAGCTTCCCACTTAGAACTGAGTCTCTGTTGAGTGATATGCATTAGTTCCTTATCTCCTGAAGGGATTTTCTTCTTATTGGTTAGGTATTCACCATCGAAGTGGGACGGAAACTCAGCAGCACAAGAATCGAACATCAGACCAAAATGAGCAGAGTACCAACAACCCTTCCACATGGGAACACCACATGTACAGGATGAACACAGCCAAGACACCAGAAATGATGAATTTGAAATGATGCTGGGTAAGATGAACAAAAGTCCTTGGTAACACATGGCAATCCCATTGTGCAGTCAATGCGGTGTACTGCCAAGGTCTCTATTTTCTTCCTAGAAAATATGCTTGCTTTTATGGAGCCTAAAACTTTCGTGGTTGGCTAGCAAAGGAATCAATTGCATAGTTAACATCGCCCATCTCGCCATCTCAATTATCTCATGGGGGAGATGATAAACACTTTCTTCATAACCAGAATTTCCATGGTTTGCACCGACTCTTGTTATGGCAGGGCAGTCATGTGTTGTCTTTCTGCAGGGACAGCACACTAAATGTCTCTTTGACCGATGGGGGCAGGTACCATTATTAGTAGTGATTGGTTGCTCTATCTGCATTTTGTTTCCACTACATCTCCTCTAGTAAATTTGTTATATAATTGATCCATATACCTAGTTATATATATATATATATTTGCATTTCAAGCCACTATCCACTACTTCACTGTGCCGAGTTCGAATTCCAGTTGAATCCATTACATTCACTTACATGCTAATACTTTTGGGAAAGGTAATAACCCACTTCTTATCCTATAGGTAAATAGTAGGACAGACTGGGTTCTATAGCCTTGGATGGCAACTGGTCTAGGAGAAGGACAACTCTGAATTCAAAACCTGCAGAGGGTTGTTGTTGGGGATCTTGTGGCATGTAGTGCATCAGGTCTCTGTATTCAGCCCTTCAAAAAGTGTGGTTGGTTCTGCACAAAACCTTCACTACTATAATTAAATATGTGCTGGTGTCTGGGCTGTCGGTTCCTAGGGACTGAGCAGCTTGACCCTCATACATCGAATATGATGGGAGAGCCCACCATATTTGCATTATTTCTGGAGAGAAGCGTACTTGATGGCGATAGAGCATTAGTAGCTATAAACAGTGTGGAAATGACATTGAAGTCAACATATCATGGTAAGTAAAAGTTTGTACCTTTAATCTTTAGTGAACATCAAACATGCAATGTTGATTTCTAAATTTAGTAGACAGCTCCTGTAAGACATGCTGGGAGAACATACGGACCTACCAGGCAGCCACCTACAATCCCAGCCCACACATTAATCATAAACTGATACTGGTGTCTAGCCTGTACTTTACCGTGGGGATTCCGATTTGCCCACAAAATGTTGGTTGTGTAAATTTGTTCTTCCATCTCTTTCAAATGTTGTCTCGTCTGTAAACAAGACTGAAGAGGCTGAAGAAACGACTGGCAAAATTTCTCCTATGGTGAGTGATCAGAGGGTGAAAGACCCCTGCACATATTGCAAATGATGCGGATACAGGAACAGCTCTTGAAGTATCCTCCATGCAGTACTATGAGATGCACGACATGCTAGGGCCACATCACATGTGCCGATACCTGGATTGACTTCGACAGTTTGTAGAACATATTCTTCAGAGGCAAGCATACAAGTGGATCATAGTTTGTGGCGCCACGGGTCCTGTCTCAGCAACCTCAATGATAAACGGCAGCAAAGGTTGGATGACTTGGCTGTCCTCGGTCTGGAAACACAATCTGATACAGCCGTGCACTCCCACGGCTGTAAGTAAAAATCATATCTGCCTGCTCACAATATGATCATCCCGTCATTGTTAAATGGAACATTTCCACAATTAACTCACTACTACACACATTAAACATTGGAGACAGACTAACTACAAAAATACAAGAATAACAAATACAACCTAGTCTACATGGCAACACAGCATCAATGGACATAACAGACTAAATAGCACAGATAGAATTAATATATAATCCCATAGATCAACCCCCTACCCATATTTCTCAACCACATTAAACAGACATACTTGAAGAGGTGTTGAGGTCTCCCACATACACAGACAAATATATACACATATGCACCTCACACACACACATACAAAAAAACTAAAGGATAACATGCACATAACACATACATCTCCTTCATATCAACCAATAAAGCTGTCAGAATGACTAAGGAACTTAAAAGAACTTGAAAAAAGGCCTTTGACCAATACTTGAAGAGGTGTTGAGGTCTCCCACATACACAGACAAATATATACACATATGCACCTCACACACACACACATACAAAAAAACTAAAGGATAACATGCACATAACACATACATCTCCTTCATATCAACCAATAAAGCTGTCAGAATGACTAAGGAACTTAAAAGAACTTGAAAAAAGGCCTTTGACCAATACAAGTACTGACCAAAAATTAAATGAAAACTACAGGCAAAGTTCATTTTCTCCAGAGGCAGTCATTCACCCCTGTAGTTCACTGCTACTAACAAGCATGGATTTTTTTACTCCTGATGATGGCCATGCTGGCTGAAACTAGTCAAAGAACCTAATTTAAATAATTAAACAAAAATATTAATATACGACTAAGTGTGTCTGAAATTTTAATTTTTTAACATTTTTTTATTGTTCAGGACACACACAGACACATATATATATATAAATAAAAGGCACATGCCTTCAGTAATTACCCAGCTTGCGACCTTTATGTACTAAAACTACAAAAAAAATATTTTACATTTTATGCATAATAATCAGAGTAACCTTTATAATCATGTTGGATTAGGTGCATATTGTGATATAGAAGGAAAATGTAGCTGCTGATCTATTTTATTCAGGGTAGTCACCTAGACGGCACATCCCTTATATATATATATATATATATATATATATATATATATATATATATATATATATATATATATATATATATATATATATATATATATATATATATATATATATATATATATATATATATATATATTATGGGTGCATGGCCAAGTGGTTAGAATGTTTGCTTTCTGACCATGAGACCCAGGTTCAAATCTCACCATGGTCGGTTTGTGAGGAAGAAAACTTCCTGAAGTTATCGGACTGGATCAAGGTCAATCCCAGCATGCAGAACCTTTGGAAAGTGGCTGAAAACTATAACACTGGTTGACCCAAACCTTGTGAGTGAAATCAGGTAGATGGAACTCTTGGGGGACGTCGATAGTTGTGCTAGCACAAAGCCACAAGTCATCATGGCTGAGTGGCTAGTCATGTTGAAATTGTTGATTACGCTAGACAACACGCTCTCTCCCAGATTCTGTAACTAAGGTCTGCTCAGCATAGTTGCAGTATAAACCACAGGTGGGCTCTGTGGGTGTTGAGCAAACACAAGTGGGCCTGAGCAAGAATCTGCATTGGGGATTAGCCAGGTATCCTTGAATAAGAGTGGCCAGCTATTATATATATAATTTCATACTGAGGAAATTTTTTAAAAATGTTTTCAGATGAACTACATTCATTAGTTCCACCAGTCCTAACGATTATGGGTAAGGCCCACCATGCCACACCCATTGTAGCAAACACCCCCATTCCCTTGTATTCCCCTGATGAGATATAAGTTCCACTCAAGCAGCTTCTTGAGAGAATTTTTCCTTGATCTCTACAGTACTGACCTGTTCAAGTCAAGTACACCCCTGATATCTCCCCCACGTATCCCCATAAACTGTGCCTCTTACACTGTAACACTCTACCTTGAGCGTACAGGGTGAATAAAATAAAAAATGATAGAAAAGTTTTGTTTTATGTATTTTCATATTCTGTATGTGCACAGAGACATGTGCACAAGAAATACGCACAAATGCACCATATGTGCATATAGAGAAATAAAAGGGAAATTAAGAATGTTTTTATTACGTGATACATTTTATTTCCATATGGGCAGAAGTCGAACATATTGGAAATTTGTATCTGCCTTCCTTCCTTAATATCTCATGCATGACTCACCAGTGAACTGATAAGTGTCTACCACATCAGGAAAGGAATCAGAAACAAACACTCAGAATCTGATGAGATGAAGAAAAAAAAAGCATCACCCAAGTAACCCCCCCCCCCCCATCATCTATTGGGGCAGACAGAATCCAATCCAGGGAGTAATGTTTGGGTCATCTGAATGATAACATCTGAATGAATGTGTGTATGTGTGCCTCTTTTTTGGATGAAATTCTTTCTATATGATATAGATACATATTAGTTATTCTGCCAGTAATGTTTGTCTTAATTAATTAATCCTATCCTGCCAGCAATGTTTGTCTTAATTAATTAACCCTATTCTGCCAGCAATGTTTGTCTTAATTAATTAACCCTATTCTGCCAGCAATGTTTGTCTTAATTAATTAGCCCTTTTCTGCCAGTAATGTTTGTCTTAGTTAATTAGCCCAATTATGCCAGTAATGCTTATCTTAATTAATTAGCCATATTCTGCCAGTAATTAACCCTATTCTGCCAGCAATGTTTGTTTTAATTAATTAGCCCTATTCTGCCAGCAATGTTTGTCTTAATTAATTAACCCTATTCTGCCAGCAATGTTTGTCTTAATTAATTAGCCCTTTTCTGCCAGTAATGTTTGTCTTAGTTAATTAGCCCAATGATGCCAGTAATGCTTATCTTAATTAATTAGCCATATTCTGCCAGTAATTAACCCTATTCTGCCAGCAATGTTTGTTTTAATTAATTAGCCCTATTCTGCCAGCAATGTTTGTCTTAATTAATTAACCCTATTCTGCCAGCAATGTTTGTTTTAATTAATTAGCCCTTTTCTGCCAGTAATGTTTGTCTTAGTTAATTAGCCCAATTATGCCAGTAATGCTTATCTTAATTAATTACCCATATTCTGCCAGTAATTAACCCTATTCTGCCAGCAATGTTTGTTTTAATTAATTAGCCTTTTTCTGCCAGTAATGTTTGTCTTAATTAATTAACCCTATTCTGCCAGCAATGTTTGTTTTAATTAATTAGCCTTTTTCTGCCAGCAATGTTTGTCTTAATTAATTAACCCTATTCTGCCAGCAATGTTTGTTTTAATTAATTAGCCCTTTTCTGCCAGTAATGTTTGTCTTAGTTAATTAGCCCAATTAAGCCAGTAATGCTTATCTTAATTAATTAGCCATATTCTGCCAGTAATGTTTGTCTTAATTCCTAAACATTAACATTCCTTTTCTTCTTGATTGTTCAGTGCATTTCTGTAGTAGAACCATTAACAATCTATTTACATTATACATACAATAAGCATATTATGTTAGTAATGCTTGATCTTCAATGCATTTCTATCAAAAACATTTTTTAAAATTGTATTCAAAAGTAAAAATAAAAGCTGGCCACTCATTTCTCTGTCAGCTAAAGAGCCGAGCCAATCCCTGTGGTAGACGCCTACTTGAGCACATTTGTTTTTACAACACCCACAGAGCCAACCTGCAGTTTATTCTGCAATGCAGTTCCTTTAGTAAAACAATTACTAAGGCATTTACAATAATCAAATCATGTAATAATTATCAATATGTATTTATTTATATATTTCCTGTCACATTTGTAGTGGGAAAGGAGTAAATCAACTTAAATTAGTAAATTTAGAAGTGATTACTTCCCTTGGTCATTTTAAAAATCTACATAAATATTTATCTGCATTCAAACAAAATTAGTTCCTGAGCAAAATGAACCATTTAATTAATCATTCCTTTACTCCTGTAATTCTTAGATTGCCATCACATTTGTTCAAGTCTTTCATGTGTGACACTCAGATACTTTTGTTTATGATGTCATCACCTTGATTCAACTTGGTCTTGAAATAGGCTTTGTCATTGCCGTCTTTGTCATTCTGCTGCTAATCTTTTTCTTCTGAGAGATATTTCCCTTTCACTGTTATATTAAACACATAAATGTTTTAACATGTAAAGATATTGAGCAAAAAGCTATTTATGTAATACTAGGAGTAATCAATGAATTATAGATACTATTGAACAAAAAAATATAAAGGGAACAGTTTAATTAAATGTTTCATTGGCCTCTATTTTAGTTGTGAATTCTTTATCTCTGCTTTATTGAATCACAGTACCTTGGTTTCAAGACTTTTGTTTCATTGCATCTATTAAAACTTTCTAACAATTGCCGTCAAATACACTAGTATATTTATAATTCTATAACAAATTGCTATAATTTTTGACGACACAGATACACTAGTCATAATAATAATAATTATTATTATTTCATTTTTCCTTGTTCTTCATCCCCATTTTCTTCATTTGCTACTTAATGTAATCATTTCACCTCAAGCAAGTTGATAATGCCACTAGGCACAATGGGTTACTGGGAGTGAAAGAGAGTGAGAAAACATGAGAGACAAGAAAGAAGGAGTAAGGAAAATAAAAGAGCAAATTTCAGGAAGCCGGAAGATAGTGACTGGCGTTGCATTGAAATTTTGGAAAGTTGTAGGTGGCAGCGAAGCAAGTATTCGGAGGGGTTTCCACAGGTGAGAAGTGCAAGAAAAAAGAAACTATTAGAATAGAAGACATGGTTGGATCTAGCTATTTCAACAACAAATATCACTGAATGTCTAAAAAATATAAAGGGAACGGATTAATTAAACGGTTCATTATCCTCTATTTTAGTTTTGAATTCTTTATTGCCGCTTTATTGAATCACAGTACTTTGGCTTCAAGAGTTTTGTTTCATTGCATCTCACTATTAAAACTTTCTAACAATTGCTGTCAGGCACACTAGTATATTTATAATTCTATAATGCTTAAATTCTTCTTTCTACGCTGGCAGTCTTATTTGTTCAAGCCTTTCATGTCAGGTACTCAGATACCTTTGTTTATTAAGTGACCGTCTTGCTTCAACTTGATCTTTAAATAAGCTTTGTTGTCCTGTTGTTAATCTTTTTATTTTGATAAATTTAATTTAATTTTTGACGACATGGATACACTAATAATAATAATAATAATAATTATTATTCCATTTTGTCTTTTCCTTGTTCTTCATCCCCATTTTCTTCATTTGCTACATATTTTAATCATTTCCCCCCAAGCAAGTTGATAATGCCACTAGGCACAATGGGTTACTGGGAGTGAAAGAGAGTGAGAAGACATGAGAGACAAGAAAGAAGGAGTAAAGGAAAATAAAAGAGCAGATTTCAGGAAGCCAGAAGATGGCGACTGGCGTTGCATTGAAATTTTGGAAAGTTGTAGGTGGCAGCGAAGCAAGTAATCGGAGGGGTTTCCACAGGTGAGAAA
>OZ038501.1:64305267-64407767 GCA_964036315.1 Acanthosepion esculentum
ATTGAAGGCGGGTGAGTGGAAGGTGTGTATATACAGTGGTTTATTATTGGGTTTTCTGTATGGTTTATATGTGCCTTTTCTTAGGTTGAAAGCAACATCTAGAAAATCTACTTCATTTAGGTTAGTTTTTATATCTATGTCAAATCCGTTATCTTTGAAAATCTTTATTATTGTTTTTCTAGTTTTGTCTGTTTTGTTTGTTATAGTTTCTTAAGATTATGAAACCATCATCCCTGTAGAGTCCTGTATCTGTATTTCACTTTTTTCATGTAGTTAATATATACCTAAGTTTTTGTGGTCTTGCACCATCAAAGCTTCCCATTGTAGTGTCAAAGATCCCTACTTTCTTTATCCGTGCATCTTCATTGTTGAATAGTAGTGATCTACGGGAGTGTTTTCAGAAATAACTCACCACAGAGCACAAAAAACACTCCCATATATATATATATATATATATATATATATATATATATATATGATTAAGAAACAATAAAATCCCAAATTACCTCATATGTGGAATAACCTATTTTGGCAGATGAAGCTATCAGTTATCTATCTTATCAACCAAATAAAAATAAATAAGCAAAAACAAGTAAAAATAATCAATCCAAATAAATAAATAAAATAATAAACAAATTAAAAACTTCCCCTCCTGGCAAAATAACAGAACAAAAAAATTGTATGACAAATTGGAAAATAGGTTTTGTGACGCTTGTCATCCAACTGGGGTTTGTTAGTATTGTCATGTCTAGAGTGGATATTTTTGTGCGCATGTGTAGATGTGACAACATCAACAAAGCCCAGTTCGATGAAATCCTAACAGATGAAACATGCCACAAAAACTTTTTCCCAAATTGTCATATTATTTTGCTAAATACTGTTTGTTGATGCATAAAATTATACAAAATTTTTTCATATATATATATATATATATATATATATATATTAACACAGATTTATTGTCAAAACATTTGTTATCATTAAGAGAAATGACTGAAGGATATTTTTGGTTATTAAATTGAATTTTTTTTTAGCCTTTTTAGAATATTTGAAATTTTGGTTACAAATCTTGTTTTTATTGTCAGTGTCTGAGATGGGGGGGTACAAAAGATTATTATAGGAAATTTAAGTGTTTTTTTGTGGTGAAAAACACAGTGATTTGGAAATTCTTGCAAAAATCAAATAATTGTCAAATCTGAATGAATCTTTCAGGACGTATTCACTATTGAATGAAATTATTTTAGAAATGTTTCTTTTTTAGAAAATCTTAGTAAAAACCTTTTTTTTTATCTGTAGCCCTATGCCCACTTATTTAACTTTAAGAAATTTTGAGAAATAAATTTTTGTACTTCTTATTATATAATAGTTATATTCAGAACTCCTTGGAGAATTTAAATCATCAATTTTATTTTGCAGTTACCAAAAATCTATTCTGTATCATAAATTAAAAAAGTGCAATAAAACGAAGCTTTTCTTTGATTAGAAAAGCTTTGTTTTATTGCATTGCTTCAGATAGTTTTTGAAATGCAATCATATATAATGGTTATTTTTTGTCTGGATAGCATTGAGTACTGTTACTTACGGTTGAGTTCGGTGTTTGCTTTTTGTTCTTTCCTTCTTTCTTAGTTTAATTTTCTTTCTTTTCTTTTGTGAGGTTCTTCTTGGTTTTTGCTACTTTTGTGCTAATTTGGCAGGTAGTCTGTTGGTGCACCAACATTTTGTCATTTTTGTACACACACACATATAGGAGGCATGGTGAAGTAATGGATAGCGGCTCAGATTGAGGAATCGGAGAGCCAAGTTCAAATTCCAGTCGAATCCATTACATTCACTTACGTGCTAATACCCTTGAGAAAGGTATGAATCTTCTTCTTCTCCTCCCAGCTATGGGTAAACAGCAGGATAGACCGGGTTCTATAGACTTGGATGGCAACTGGTCTACCACAAAAAGAAATGGCAACCTACTGCGGGGAAAAAAAATCTGCCTTGTCAGTCATGTATTGAAAGATACATGATTGCCTGGCACATAACTGACTGACATATATATATACATATATATTAGACACACATGCACACATTTATAATATGCATATCTATCATTTAATATGCATGATATATTTTAATCAGTGGGGATTAAGAATGGTCCATTAAAATGTCCAGGATGCCAGTCAATTTGATAAACTTAACAAATCATAAACGATGGTATCTGAAAAAATCTTGAGTAAAAATGTGTTGTTCTTCTGTGTGTCATGCCACTTCCAGATGTGAACAATCACAGCTCTGTACAGTTTCCAGTCCTTTGTAGCTCTTAGCAAATTTTGTCTTTTTGATCACTCTCAATCCCTGTTCTGCCAACGATTTACATGAACTTGTTAGGTAGCTTATGTCCCGCTTGCCTTCAATATGCCCTGTGTGTGTCAAATTTTCCAAGCACTCTCTCTATATAAGATGGTTGAAAAGTTAGTTTACTTTAATACAGTTTTATTTCAGCACAAACACAGTTGTCTTTCAGTTTTTCATTTGCATTTTACTTCTAAATTTTAAAATTAATGTATTTGATTAACGTTATCATCGAATATATACAGAAACAATTATTATATTTCTGTTATTATTTTATATTATATATATATATATATATATATATATATACACAAAAATATATGCATGCACACATATATATACACACACACACATATATATAGATATATACACACATATACACACATGTATACAGATACACACACTAATATAAACAGACACATACATATATACACACACATATATATATATATACATACACACACATACATACATATATACAAGCACACACACATATACATGCACCTACATTTACACACACCTACATGCACATCCACCTACATATACACACACATATACATATATATATATATATATATAATATAGGATACCGTGAGTATTGGTGGTAATAATAAAACAGTGTTTGATGTAAAAAAAAATTTATATGAAGAATAAATATACATTTGTTATTCCCCATTCATAACTTTGTGCCACTGCATCAAACATTGAGGAACAAATGTATATTTATTCTTAGTGTGTGTGTATATATATATATATATATATATATATATATATATATATATATATATATATATATATGTATGTATGTATGTATGTATGTATGTATGTATGTACATATATATTTCCTAAAAAAAAATCCCTCATTCTTGTCTACAAAAATAAATGATAAAAAACAGCTCCCAGAAAGCCAGAAACCACAACAAATTTCATAAGGAGGAAATTTTCTGCTTGCATGCTTCAGTAATCTTTTAATGGATTCTATCATTGTGGGAACTTTAAGAATTGGACAAGTTGAATCCAGAACACAAGCCTACTGTTTTTCCTCACCATCGACTCCAATAATGATTCCTGGCAGCGTGAGAAGCAAGGGTTTACACGCAAGATTCATTTTCACAACAAGGTTACGTCAGGGCAGTCGTTTCCTTTGTGGCATCCATGTTTCTATCTCATAATTCCTTTTAAAACTGAAGGCCAAGATGGAAACCGAAATCATTATGCCTGCTAGTGATATTTGGGTGCAAAGGTCATGGCTGTAAATGACATCTGCTGATGCTTCCTTTGGGGGTGAGTTTTGCTGCCTTGGACACATAATCATGGTCAGCTTTGTGCAAAGCTGAAAAGTCAAAGTTCCACAAACTTGGTTTCAAACAGAAACATTGATAAAAAAAGATTAGCTGAAAATTGAAACCATTCTTTCTTTGATGATATTTGAAAGTATTGAGTAGAACTCAATGATTGACTGAATTGTCTGTTTAACAACATATCAACTCTCTGTGGGCCATTTAATGCAGAAATTTTATTTTCTTGGGAGCTTTGAATAAAAATGATATATGTTATTCTGCTTTCTCAATTGGATACATGGTAGATGAAACTCAGCTTTTGTGCATATGCATGTTTGTGCGGATATAATTACTTGAGGCAATGATATGTATTTTATGTTGTAATTACATTCTGGAATACAGTTTGATTTCATTAAGAAATTGTAGGATATTATATGAATTAATCTCATGAAAGAGTTCTTTAATGTTGTGATTTTATGTAGTGGTATATCAACCTCTATGGGTTATTTAACGCTGAAATCTAAACACCCTGAATGCATTTACATGCCTCCAACTACTAATAAAATGCATTGGTCATTTTACTATCAATAGGTGTTGTTCGTATTTCTTTATGTAAAAATGTATTGCTGTTATTTTTACTATAAAAATGTATTTTTATACTTTATAGTGTCTTTTTGTTTTTGTTTGGAAGTTCACTATTTGCTTATAGCTGGGACCCTAACAGGTGCTACCACCCCAGGATGGACCTGGAAACAACAGCAGTTAAGAAGTGGTTCCATGCTCTTCCAAACCTCCAATCTCACAATCAGAGGCCTTGTTGCTGGATATAGTTTATCGTCATACCCAGGACTAGAATAGTACTCAAGAACTATTGGAAGCAACATAAGCTTTTAAAATAAGAATTTTTGTGCTGAAGATATTCATTGGAATAATAAAAAAAATGTTATCTTACAACATCAGAAAATAATAATCAAAATGTATTTTGTTTTAAAGAAATAAAAAAAGTATTGAGAAAGATTCAGCACATATGTATAAAGAATGATTTTTGATAAAAACACTGATGAGGCTTGTGGCCTGATCACGATAAAACACCGATTCCCATACAATCACTGAAGTTAAGCCTGGTCAGCACCTACATGAGTGACCACTTGGAATTGGAAATCAGAGAACCAAGTTCCAATTCGAGTTCATTATATTCACTTATGCTCAAATACCCTTAGAAATGGTATGAATCCACCTCTTCTCCCCAGCTATGGGTTAATCAGTAGGACTTGTATCAGTATGTCATTATTATCTGAAATACTTCTTATGATCTGAAAAAATATTTTCTAGCTTTAAATAACCTGCAAAAGGTTGATAAACTATAAAAAAAACAATAAATACAAAGATGAGGATATTCATTGAAATAATGAAATATCTTCATCTCACAATATCAGAAAACAATAATCAAAATGCATTTTCTTTTGAAGAAAACAAAAAATATTGATCAATATGCAGCACATGTCTATAAGGAATGTTTTTTGATAAAAATAACGATGATGAGGATATTCATTGGAATAATAAAAAGTCGACATCTTACAACATCAGAAAATAATGCTGAACAAGATATTCTGTTAAGAAATAGCAAATATTGGAAAAATGACGATATTTTAGAAAACGTTTGTGAGCTATGCTTAGTCTATAAAGCCAGATGACTGGAAGTACATAAATTAGTTTGTTAAAGCAGTTTAGAATGTGTTGACTGCATCCCCTTGCAGAAGGGTAAGTCCTTCAAAAAAGGGGCTATGTAGCAGGTGGATACTTGCATACTTGGGTGTAAACTGAACATATGTCTACTTTTTTGACCCTTGTATAAACCTGACCATTGCCTACCTTCCTGACTCTAATGCAAAGTGGATCAATACCTACTTTTTGACCCTCTTGTAAACCTGATCTATGTTTACATTTTTGACCTTTGTATAAACCTGACCTCTACTTACCTTTCTGACTCTAGTGAAAACTAGACCAATGTCTACTTTTTGACTCAACTGAAAACTGGGCATATATCTATCTATCTACCTTTTATTAAAACAGTTACTACTGAATAGTGAGTTTGATCCTCACTAGGTGTCCCCAACATTCAGCCTTGTGCTACATCTAAGCTATGCTTAGAAACTCAATATATCTATCTACCTTTCTCATCCTACTGTAAATTGGATCTATATATAACATTTCGATCATTGTGTAAATTGGACCTATGTCTACCTTTCTGATCCTAGTGCAAACTGAATATATGCCTACTTATTTTTACCATAGTGTAAATTGGAGTTATATTTACCTGTTTGATCATAGTGTTAACCAGAAATTTTTGACTCTAGTGTAAACCGAACCTATGTCATCTCATCATTTTACTGTTGAAATAGGTAGATGTAACTATATGTTCTATCTGAGCTATAGTAACATGTCATTCTCCGGTAAAAATGGTTAGTTCCTTATACCTTTCCAGATAGTACCTAATTCCTTCTGCTATGCTTTCTTTACAAGAGTCAGATGAGACCAAAAATAGAGTATTGCAGCACATCTGGGCTGGAGCTGCTCAATCCTCCCTTTCTAGCCTTGATGGAGTTAAGAAAGTCCTTGCGGGTGATGAAATGCTTTCCACCCGGCAACACCATAAAAAAAATGTTCCTAGTCTTTCAACTATCACTATTTTCATGTCAGATGTTCAGACAAGCTAAAATTCCTTAGTTCCACTAGGAACAAGTAGAACCTACCATATCATATACACAAGATTGACACATCCCCATTTCCTTTGTATTCCATTAGTAAGGAGGAAGTTCCACTCAGATTCTTCCCCAGAACTGTTACTTTGTGGAGAAATCCTGAAAGGATGGTTCCCCGATCACTACGATCTTGGCCACAGTAAGTCAATCTCTCCTCGTTCATATCCTCATAATATACATATCTTACTCCCTCTTTTTATGCTCTTACAGCAATCTCATTAAGTAACGCTCTACCTTGAGTGGCTCCTAGGTCATGTAGGGAAAAAAATTTAAGGGACAGACTTCATAATAATCATAATTAAATGGAAATTAAAAAAACCCACCTCTGGTGAGAATTGAATTCCTATCCCCTTTAATTGAGGGCCTGATATGGATGATGCATTACTATTTTGGCAATGGGGCTCGATCAGCAGATATTTGCTTAAGAAAATTAGTGTGATGGTTAACAAACTAACATTGCGCACTGTTATTAGTGTAGTAGACTTGATTCACACTGGGTGCTCCAGAATCGTGACCTTGTGCCAGACTAAGCATTGCAACTATGTACAATTTTGCTGATATTTTATATCAGTATTGTTATGGGAATATTGATTCACTTGCTATAATTTTGGAAACCTGCCTCCAAGAAACAAATTGGTTTCACATTCTGTTTGCAAGTCGAGATAAATGGCCCAGAGAAAGGGGATAAATAGTTCTGCCTGCAAATCAGAATAAATAGATATTTAATATTAATCCGTTGAAAGGAAATCAAAATACAGAAAATGAACCAAATTTTTTTTTCTGTTAGTTTTAAAAGGACTTTTATTTTTCTCAATTGCAAAATCCTAGGATCCCCGAGAAATGCATATCAGGTTTCATCTACTCTGGACCATCAGAGACAAACACAAGCATTTTCTTCAGAAATTCAACAAAAAAAAAAAAAAAAAAAGGAAAAAAAAAAAAAAGGAAAAAAAAACAAATTTTCTTATCAGTTAGTTTGAAATGTGCATTCATTTTGATTAAACAGTAAGACCAAAAGGTCTCAATGACAGATGCAAATTCCTGAAGTAAGCAATTAAGCCTACCTTGATCATGACGGTCTTCCATGGCCAGACTTGTAATAACATGTTTCACCTACAAGAGGCTAATAATCAAAGTGTATTTTCTTTTGAACATGTCAAAAATAATGAGCAAGATGAGGCACATATCTATATTGGTTCAAAAGCATTTACAAAGCCTTGTGGGTGATGAATTGTTTTCCATCCTACAACCCCTTTCCCCAAAAATGAAAAGTTGCTAGCTTCTCGCTACACTATCACTATTTTAAGGTGGAATATACTCCTTGGTTCCAATAGTCCACACCATCCAGACCATGAACACTGCACTGACTCATCCTCGTTCTCTTTGTATTCCATTGGTAAGGAGGAGGTTCTACGCAGACAGCTTTTTCTCCAGAATTGTTGCATGGTGGAACAGACACTTTAGAGGTTGCTTTCCCGAACACTGCAATTTTAACCTCTTCAAGCACTGGACCAATCATTGTCTATCCTACATATCCTCATATATACCCTTTACTCCTCTTGTGTACACACTTATAACAACCTCATTTAGTAACACTCTACTTTGAGTGACTCTTGGGCCTTGTAATTTATCCTCATTCTACTGCATTACAAGTTGCAGACCTAAGAATCTGGTTCACAGAGACAGACAACAATAATATTCTCTTGGGAAAGGAATCTCCAGAATATCCAACCACTGTTGCTCGATGAATTTTTTTGCACCGACAATACCTAATTTGATGTTTTGACTACCATTTGTAGAAATCTGCAATGAAAATCATGTTAGAGCCCAAGTGCAGTCAGCTGGAAAAACCCAAATATCCAAAGTAGTAAAAAGAAAAGATAAAACAAATACAAAAAAAAAAAAAAAGAGGATATAGAGGCGGTTGAATATCTGAAATTCTTTGTGAAGAATTTGGTTTCCATTCTCGAACCGAATTTCTTCCCTAACATATATGCAAAGTTTTATCAGTTGATGATTTATTGTAAAACCATCGGACTGCATTTGTAATCATATACACGCCAGATGCCATGTGATAGGTCGGTAATTATGGTGGCTGGCAATTTTTTTAACCTGGTTCAAACAGATGATGCCAACCAATTTCTACAGAGAATTATAGCTTATCAACATGGTTACTGCCTATATATTTCTCTTTACAGAACAGTCAATATTAGAGCTTATCAAGAGTATTTTCATTTTTTGCAGCTCTTTACTCAAAAGCTTATTTCATGTTCACATTTAAAGTGTATTAATGATTGCACTATATGTACAGAGGGTGCAATGGATAAATTGTCATCTAAACACAGAAATGAAAATAACACTGACATCTCTCATTTTAACAAATATATTTACCAACATGACAGAAAAATATCTTGAAATACTAAAGAAAGTAAATTTATTCAATAAATCTTGAAATACTAATAAAGAGTAAATTTATTCAATAAAATCTCCATTGGCTTCACCACGGCCCCCAGACAACTTTGGAATCTCCTGCAACTCTTCTGGACGGTCTCCTTGTTTAAGTTGGTGAATGCTGCTATAATCCTTGATTTAAGTTCATCTTTTGATATTACAAGGAGTTTTTTTTTTTTAAATCTTGAAATTCCTTAAAAATAACTTTGTGTTAAATATGTCTACTAAACCTTATATTTGCAAGAGGATGTTGTCTGTGGTGGATGTGTCTAATGTGTCAATTTTATCTAGACATGAATTAATAACCCACCTACCCCTACCTTTTTCATTTTTCTATTTTAGCTTTGATCCGGCTTTGGATTGGTTAATCAAGACGTGCACACAAATGTGCTTTTTAATTTGGAAATATTGGTCCGCCCAACTGCTTTTTAATGCTCAAATGAGCTACCAAATTTTTTTCTGATTTCTCAAGTAAATCATTTTCATCATAAGTTATCTACCATTGCCTGATGAGGGACAATTTTAAAGATTCGAAACATGGAAATTTTTGTATAGTGATGTAAAATATTATAATAAAATTTTGTTCTACATTGTATTGAGCACTTTTTAAAAAAGTAAATGCCGAGAACTGTGGATTCTTAATCTGTTTGTTCTTTCTCTTTATATATATATATATATATATATATATATATATATGTATAAAAGACTTTCAGAGATATATATATATATATATATATATATATATATATATACACGAAAGTCTTATATATCAACCCCTTCTCTAGCATAGATGGCATATACAATTTTATCAGAAGTATCTTTTTCAGGTGCTGATGAATAAACGTGTTCAAAACATAATGTTCAAAAACCAGCTACAGATATGTTTATTTGTCGATCTTGATCCTTTTTATGCCCTTCTGAGCTTGAAACGTGTTCAATTGTCAACTCATACGTCTGGTAGAGGTGTCAGCCAACGCTTGGGCACTTCAAGGTGCCTCAGTTTCTTAGTTATTAAAATAAAAACAAATAAAAATTTTTTCTGAAAATGAAATGTTTTTCCAAAAATAATTGCCAGGGAAGGGGTTAAGGCATACCAAAAATATTTTAATTTTTTTTACAAATCTTTACTTTAAAGCTTATTTTATGTACATACTGAAAACTAATGAAGAATCCGCTAACACAATACCTAATATGTATCCAAAGAAGTGAATATGTCAAAGAAATAAAAGCATATATAAAAGAAAGAAATAATGTATTGGATGTTCCAATAACTTGGACCTATTTTAAATGTGAATTAAGTTTAAGCATCTAATGATTTTTTTTCATTTTCTTTCAGATTTAACAACTCAAGTCTTTGGCAATTTCAACCATGGAAAGATTAACAATCAAACAACGTGTTAAAGTTATCGAAGCCTGTTACGAAAATGGACGTTCAAATAGAAATGCATTTCACGTACTTCATGATTTTTTTGATTGACCAACTGAGAGTGCAATTGGAAATAATGTAGCATTGTTGCTCAATTCCTGCACATGATCATGAATAGAGGTGTCTGGATTTTGGGCCACATTCTTTTGAACTGCAGCAATGTTTTCAGCTGAACAGCGTAAACAAGCACACAATGGTGTTTTTGCATCTGACACCGACACAGTTTGTTTGAATTTACGAACAATTTTTCCAATTGCACTCTTGAAACTTTAACATGTTGTTTGATTGTTAATCTTTCCATGGTTGAAATTGCCAAAGACTTAAGTTGTTAAATCTGAAAGAAAAAGAAAAAAAAAATCATTAGACGCTTAAACTTAATTCACATTTGAAATTGGTCCAAGTTATTGGAACACCCTATATATATTGAAGAAAAAGATGAAAACAAATGGGGGGAAATAAAATGAATTATAAACAAAAGATAACTGATGCCAGAAAGAAGCAGAAATAAATATATTTAAATGTAACAATCAAATAATAAGTAATTTCGATTTGTGAGAACCACCTGGAGTGACAAATACATCATCCTAATTACTAATCATACCTGGCAGGTAAGAATAAATTTGGTGGATACTAACATACCTTAGTTTTTCACAGTAATGGCAGCATACACAGAGGATTAAAGGAAAAAAATGTTGTTCACCTTTTTGACTATGCAAGGCTGCCTTACAGCAAGAACAACACGGGAAATATTTTGGATCTCAGTTGGTCTGTTCTAACCTGTCATAGTCACCTGATCTTACACCGACTGATTATTACCTTTCGACAAAAGGCATCGGTGAACTGCCTGACAAGTGGCAACAAGTCATTGCAGATGATGTTGAATATATAACTGAATAAAATGTAATTGTAATTAATTTTTATCAGAATGAAGTTGAAAAACAAGAACAGAAATTAATTATGACTCAACCGAATACATTCATGGATTACTACTTCAAAAAAAGTCATTATGAAAGGGAAAAAAGTGTTGTCTGCCTCTGTGACAATGCAAGGCTTCTTTACAGCAAGAATAACATAGGAAAAATTTGGGATCTCAATTGGTTGGTTCTACCCTTCCCCCAACCCATCATAGTCACCTGACCTTACATTGACCAATTGTTACCTTTTGGAATTGCTACAAGAACATTTTTAAGCAGGAATACTTTCTTTAACGAAAATTAGATTCAAAAGTTTAGTGAAACTATTTCACATTAAAACTTGCAGAATTTGACAAAGGGCATCGGTGAGCTGCCTGATAAGTGGCAACAAATCATCGTAGATAATGTTGTATATATAATTGAATAAAATGTAATTGTATTTGATTTTCTGAAGGATGAAGTTAATCAACAAAAATGCATTATACACAACACAAGAAAATACTTTCTTTTATGAAAATACAATTCAAGAGTTTGGTGAAAACTTTATAACTTGCAGAATTTGATGAAATGTATTGAAGAGCTACCTGATAAGTTGCAACAAGACATCGCAAATGATTGAATAAAATCTAACTGTACTTTACTTTTTAAAAATAAAAGTGATGAAAATTATTTATGACCCAAGCTAATATGTGTAATTCATGTGCATGTATCATATATATTTGCAGATTAGAAATATTTACAGTTGGAAATAATTTTAAAATTAAAATTTCCTTTTGCCATTATAAAATATGGACACCTAAAAAAAATTATGAAAAAACAATTATGCATGTGATGCTTATGTATATGTGAATACATATATGTATACTTACGTGTATGTGAATACATATATGTATACATATATGTGTACTTACATATATGTGAATACATATATGTATATTTACGTATATGTGAATACATATATGTACACTTATGTATATGTGAATACATATATGTACACTTATGTATATGTGAATACATATGTGTATACTTATTTATTAATCTTAACATAGTCTGGCATAAGTGAAGATCAAATTCATTACACTTTGAAATTGGTCTGCAAACCATTTTACTTGACATATATATATATGTTAGGCTGAGTCATAAGTATTTTGGTTTTGGGGAACCAACTGTAAAGAATTTGACAAAAGGTAACAAGGAGCTGCTTGATAATTCACAACAAGTCTTTGTAAATAATGGCAAATATATAATTGAATAAACATAATTGTACTTTGTTTTGAAGAATAATACTGATAAACAGAGTTCAAATTACAATTAAAATAGCTTGTATCACTTTCATTATAATTCCTTTGAAAAAGGCATGAAACCTCCTGTCAATTATAAAGGCTATTGTCATTGGTGTGTCATAATGTATACAGTAAAAAGAGAGGGTGAAGTTGTATAAGGCAATTTATTTCCCAATAATTAAACTACTGTCTCAAGCATGAGCAATAGAATAGCTGTTGTAACCATTGTAAGCTTTGACACCTCGTGGCCAGTGATATGCGAGAGATTTTTCTTTTTGAGGAATGGATTACAACTTAGCTGGCTTAGTTTGGTCCTGAGTAATACCAGACTCTTTTTTGGACTTATATATTTAAAACTGGAAATGAATCAAATCAAAATAATGCTATTATCAATAAAACTTAAATCTTTTATTGCACATGTTCAAAGACTTCAACTTTTATTTTAAGACGACATAGTTGTATCAACGTTCATATTAAAACCACAAATGCGATAAAACTTTATCAAACAACAGCTTACTATATTTGTATATTTTCACCAAAATATTTGAGAGCATTACAGTTTCTACCTATAATACCATCAGTCAAAACTGTGAGTCCAAAAGATTTTTTTATAAAGAGATAAGAAAAATAAAAGAGACTGCATCGTTTCTATACAAGAAACAAAAAACTTTTAATAAGATTTCTTCTTTGTTTATTACTAGTATTTTTTATGTTTTAAAAATAAAGTAAAAGTAAAAAAAAACAATCTTCCAATGTTTACTTTTGAAAAGAAGAATCCTCTTTAGTTTTATTTGAATGTTTGTTACACTTTGATTTTCAACTTAAAACTTTGAATCAGTGTGTTTTGTTAAATACCAGACATAAACAGCAAAATAACCATCCAAATTTCTACTTCATTCAAGTCATACTTTATATATATATATATATATATATATATATATATATATATATATATATATAGATAGATAGATATATATATATATATATATATATATATATATATATGCACATTTCATTAAAAACGACTGACAAGGTGCTTTTATTTAGTTTTTTATATAATTTCTCGTGCGATCTAATAAATATAATCCTTGAAAATGGCTAAATGTATAGCCGAAAGTGCTCAGATAAAAAGAACATTCGGACAGTTTTTATATAATTTATCCTCTGAAAAGAAAAACTTTATTAGATTGTACGAGAAATTATATAAAAAACTAAATAAAAGCACCTTGTCAGTCGTTTTTAATGAAATGTGCATGAAAGAAGGATTGCTGCCTAAATACACAAATATATATATATATATATATATATATATATATATATATATATATATATATATATACATACACACACACCTTGTAGTTTTTTTTTACATCCGGACAAAAACAACTTACTCACTACAAAGATGCATTCTTATTTCAATGCAGCTGCATCTCAACTGGTGAGAACCAAAAATGGTTATCACGGTGACCATTTTTAGTTCCACTGGTCGAGATGCAGCTGCATTGAAACAAGAATGCATCTTTGTAGTGAGTAAGTTGTTTTTGTCTGTATGTAAAAATTATAATAAATAATTATTGCTCTACTCTTGATATTGAGCCCACTTTTAAATTAATGCTGTGAACGTTAGAATTTATATTATTTTGGTTCTCATTATATATATATATATATATGTGTGTGTGTGTGTGTGTGTGTGTATATATATATATATATATATATATATATATATATATATATAAGAGTAGATAGGTTCACCAATCATCCAGTTCACACTCCTCTGTGGTTTTTTGAACAGGAGTAGAATTTTATCCCTTGTTTCCTTTTTAGGATTGGTCCTCTGGTTCCTTCTAATGTTTTTTCCTTCTCTTTCACTTCTGGTGGCCCCTTGCATCTTGGTGGCATTATCCCCTTGCTTAGAGTGGTGCCTCTTACTCTGTAACCCTCTACCTCAAGTGGCTATTGGGCCTTGTACAGGGTGAACATCATTGTAAAAAAAAAAATTTGTAGTTCTTAGTAAATTTTGTTTATTTGTTATCTTGATTAAACCCTATTATGCAAACCGTTTACACAAGCTCATTAGGTTGGTTATGTGCTGTATTCGTATGTCCACTTTCCTTCAATATGTCGAGTCAATGTCAAATTCATGGCAGTTCAAAGATATAAAAAAAGAAGAAGAAATAGAAACTGTAAAATGACATGGCTTTTGAAAAATAAAAATTGGAATTGTTCTTTGAATTTTTTTTCCTTACGGACTCAATAGCAACCCCATAATTATACATGCATGAAAGGCAGCTTCTTTGGGTTTATCATCCTCTTCTATTTCTAATTTGTGTCCATGTTGTTTGATTGGTCAACGAGAGTGTCCAATTTAGCTTCTGGCTGAACCGAAACATGCAAGACTTGTCCCATCATTGAATCAAAGTACACTTAGTGCAATCTATTGTGTTTGGCCAGGCTTATTGGACATTCGATCAATTGTTCACATGCCAATCAATCACTTGTATATCAATAGAACTTATTTGATTAACACTGCTCCAGCCAGAAGGAAGTTAACACTTTTATATGGTAAAATCAATATATTGCTGGAGTTGCACTTGAAAATATCAAATGTTAGTGTTTCTTTTCTGTCACCAGCCTGGAAGAAGAAGATCTGTTACAAGCTCGGGTGTTTAAAAAGTTATGATGCTTTACCAGAAAGATCCTAAAAAAAGGTGTAAATTAAATTTATTGAAATATTAGGCTGTTTGCAAAGTAGATACATTTTACCAGAAAGGTCCTAGAAAGAAGTGTAAATTAAATTTATTGAAATATTAGGCTGTTTGCAAAGTATATACATTTTACCAGAAAGGTCCTAGGAGGTGTACATTGAATTTATTGAAATATTAGGCTGTTTGCAAAGTATATACATTTTACCAGAAAGGTCCTAGGAGGTGTACATTGAATTTATTGAAATATTAGGCTGTTTGCAAAGTATATACATTTTACCAGAAAGGTCCTAGGAGGTGTACATTGAATTTATTGAAATATTAGGCTGTTTGCAAAGTATATACATTTTACCAGAAAGGTCCTAGGAGGTGTAAATTAAATTTATTGAAATATTAGGCTGTTTGCAAAGTATATACATTTTACCAGAAAGGTCCTAGGAGGTGTACATTGAATTTATTGAAATATTAGGCTGTTTGCAAAGTATATACATTTTACCAGAAAGGTCCTAGGAGGTGTACATTGAATTTATTGAAATATTAGGCTGTTTGCAAAGTATATACATTTTACCAGAAAGGTCCTACAAAGAAGTGTAAATTAAATTTATTGAAATATTAGGCTGTTTGCAAAGTATATACATTTTACCAGAAAGGTCCTAGGAGGTGTAAATTAAATTTATTGAAATATTAGGCTGTTTGCAAAGTATATACATTTTACCAGAAAGGTCCTAGGAGGTGTAAATTAAATTTATTGAAATATTAGGCTGTTTGCAAAGTATATACATTTTACCAGAAAGATCCTAGGAGGTGTACATTGAATTTATTGAAATATTAGGCTGTTTGCAAAGTATATACATTTTACCAGAAAGGTCCTAGGAGGTGTAAATTAAATTTATTGAAATATTAGGCTGTTTGCAAAGTATATACATTTTACCAGAAAGGTCCTAGGAGGTGTAAATTAAATTTATTGAAATATTAGGCTGTTTGCAAAGTATATACATTTTACCAGAAAGGTCCTAGGAGGTGTAAATTAAATTTATTGAAATATTAGGCTGTCTGCAAAGTATATACATTTTACCAGAAAGGTCCTAGGAGGTGTACATTGAATTTATTGAAATATTAGGCTGTTTGCAAAGTATATACATTTTACCAGAAAGGTCCTAGGAGGTGTACATTGAATTTATTGAAATATTAGGCTGTTTGCAAAGTATATACATTTTACCAGAAAGGTCCTAGGAGGTGTACATTGAATTTATTGAAATATTAGGCTGTTTGCAAAGTATATACATTTTACCAGAAAGGTCCTACAAAGAAGTGTAAATTAAATTTATTGAAATATTAGGCTGTTTGCAAAGTATATACATTTTACCAGAAAGGTCCTAGGAGGTGTAAATTAAATTTATTGAAATATTAGGCTGTTTGCAAAGTATATACATTTTACCAGAAAGATCCTAGGAGGTGTACATTGAATTTATTGAAATATTAGGCTGTTTGCAAAGTATATACATTTTACCAGAAAGGTCCTAGGAGGTGTAAATTAAATTTATTGAAATATTAGGCTGTCTGCAAAGTATATACATTTTACCAGAAAGGTCCTAGGAGGTGTACATTGAATTTATTGAAATATTAGGCTGTTTGCAAAGTATATACATTTTACCAGAAAGGTCCTAGGAGGTGTACATTGAATTTATTGAAATATTAGGCTGTTTGCAAAGTATATACATTTTACCAGAAAGGTCCTAGGAGGTGTACATTGAATTTATTGAAATATTAGGCTGTTTGCAAAGTATATACATTTTACCAGAAAGGTCCTAGGAGGTGTAAATTAAATTTATTGAAATATTAGGCTGTTTGCAAAGTATATACATTTTACCAGAAAGGTCCTAGGAGGTGTAAATTAAATTTATTGAAATATTAGGCTGTTTGCAAAGTATATACATTTTACCAGAAAGATCCTAGGAGGTGTACATTAAATTTATTGAAATTTTAGGCTGTTTGCAAAGTATATACATTTTACCAGAAAGGTCCTAGGAGGTGTAAATTAAATTTATTGAAATATTAGGCTGTTTGCAAAGTATATACATTTTACCAGAAAGGTCCTAGGAGGTGTACATTGAATCTATTGAAATATGAAGCTGTTCGGAAAGTAAATACCTTTTAACAGAAGGGACTTAAAAGAGGTTTAAATTAAATTTATGGAAATATTAGACTGTTTGGAAAGTAGATATGTTTTTTGAGAATGGGCTTAAAAACAAAACTAAGTAAGAATTTATTAACTATTTGTGTGTTCAGAAAGTAATTGCATTTTACCAGAAAACAAAAATAAACATTTTAAAAATGTAAATTGATTCTATTTAGATATTAAAAATTTCAGAAAGTAATTATGTTTTACAAGAAAGAGTATAAAAGAATAATTTAAATTAAATTTATTTAAATGAGTCTCTGTATTTGACAAGCAGGAGTTGTAATTGCTCACATGTAAAATGTGATATGGTTACGGATATTTTTTCCTCATATGAATTCCTTTGATTTAAGTTGGAGCAAGTAAGTATCTCCTCCAGGTAGAGATAAGTTTTCACAAATTGTACTTTCTATTCTTGAGTAACTTTCAACAAAAACAATAAATTTGACATATTTTTGTCCCATATAAAGCCAGGTCTTACTACATAGAACTTTCTAAAAACACAATATCCTGTATTGATATACCATATTTACATTTTTCAGACAGTTGTTCTCATCTTTATTGTCATTTAGGCCATTGTATGCTCCGGCCTTCTTCAGATGATATACATTGGAATTTGAGTATTTGCTTTGAAATAGAGAGATGAGTTTTCCATGTGGAATACAGGGCCACAGTCCTATCACCTTAGTGTTGCTGTTTCCATAGAAATGGATTTTTTTGTTGGTGGGGGTATTTACTAGCCCGATGCCCAACCGTTTTTTTTTAATTAAGAGTTATTCTTTTCCTAGACTGGATGCTAAGCAATGCTAAAGAACCTGGCTTACTATTCAACTTTGAGTAGAAGAGACGTTTTTTTAATCATTTCATCTAAGGCAAGGCAATAAAACCACTAAGACACAATGGGGTTAATGGGAGTGAAAGAGAATGAGCAGATTTTAGTGCAGAGAAAGACAATAAAAGAACAGTTTTCAGTAAAGATGGTGATTAGCATTATATTTAAATTTCTGAAGACTATATGTTGCAGAGAAGCAAGACACTGGAATAAATTTCTGCAGGTGAGAAGCATGAAAAAGGACATTATTAGAATAGAAAATATAGTTGCATTAAACTATTTCAATAGCAAAATGATGAGATCTAGTTGCCAAACTAATTGTACACTTAATTCAGCCAAGGTTCCATGGAGGAAAGCTCATCAGAACAATTGCCATGTAAATATTGGTAGAAAAGACAGAGGGAAGACACGTCATAGCAGCAGGAAAGTTTCTGAAGTCAAAGTGCCAGGTCAGGATTGATTGCATTACTGACTCTGGATTTTGTCAAGAATCTGAAGATATCTGGCAGGAGCATCAGACCAGAAATGGCAACAATATTCGGTGCATGGACAAATGGTAGATTTATAAGTGTGCAAGAAGGATTTTAACAAGAAACATTATTTGGCATGATACTGCGAAACAACTTTTCTGTCAGGAAACCTAGCAATCGATAGTGGATAACAGAAGCCCAAGAAGCCGCAAAGAGTTGGTTAGCATCAGCCATACTGAGGGAAGGCAGAAAATGTTTTCTGTGGTGATTAACTCTTGTACCAGTTAACCACTTATTGGAAATCGTTTTCAATATCAGCCGCTAGTTTGACTTTGTCAGGCATTTCAGATTTTCTACTAATACAAGAGTAAATAGTTGTGTCATCAACAAAAATACCTAGTTGGGAAGTGATGACATTGTGATGGTAATTGATGAAGATAAGAAACAATGTAGGTCCAAGTATAGAGCCCTGGAGACTAGCGCATTAATGTGAAATGATTGAGAAGTATGTCTGTTATGCAAAAGTGAATGTAGCAACCTCATACAGAATTTGAACACAGCATGCAATTAACCACTATGCTATGTGCAGGCTTATGACCATACCATGTTGAAACACTGATTTCCATAAATTACTAAAGATAAGCAATGTTGAGCCTGGTCAGTACCTACATGGGTGACCACTTAGGAATACGAGGTGGCCTAAGCTCAGATGTGCATGTTGTGTAATGGATATGGCTTAGAATTGTTAATTAGAGAGCCAAGTTCTAATTCCAGTTGGGTTCATTATATTCATTTACGTGCAAATACCCTTGGGAAAGTTATGAATCCACTTCTCCTGCTAGCTATGGATTAATTAGTAAGACTTGTATCAATAACTCATCATTATCTTAGAAAAAAAAATGTTCTTTCAATGTAAAAATATTTCCTGGCTTTAAATAACCTGTAATTATTAGGGGTTACTAAAAGGGAAATAAACTGAGAAAATATTTTCTTTTCTTTTAATAATTCCACCCCAAGCAAGCCGGTGATACTACTAAGATGTAAGAGGTTACTGGGAGTGAAAGAAAAGAAGTCTTTAGTGAGAAGAAAGGACAATAAAAGAACAGTTTTATGGAAGACAGAAAGAACTATAACGTTTAGTGGATTTGAGAAATTTGTTTAGCTGAAAAATTGTTTTTGATTGATTTGTTTTTTTTTATGGCTTATCAACTTTTTGAAGGTTATTTAAGGTCAGAAATTATTTTTAGATTGTAAAAATTTTTGGGAGATAAGGATTTTACTGATGCAAATCCTACTAATTAACCCATAGCTGGGAGGAAGAGAGGTAGATTTATAATTTTTCCAAAGGTATTTGCAAGTAAGGGAATATAACGAAAAGGACTAAAATTGGAAGTCATGTCTCCAATTTCCAATTCTGAGCTGTTATTAATTCATCCTCATCCTTCGACGCCCCCTATGGTTGGATCCCCAATGTTCAACCCTGAGCTATGGTGTCTGGGAAAGTCAATTTTCATGAGAAGACACTTCCACTTCTAGAAGGATGCCTTAAGAATAAGGATGAGGTGACTTCCCTGTCAGCTCGGTAGCAGTGGCCGGCAAACTGTAGCTGTTTTTATTTGAGCTCAAGAGAGATTGGTTTCAGTTCTCTGTAGATTGTTAAGCATTGCATGGGATCTCCAACTCATTTTCTGGATTTTTCTTAGTAGATTTGTTATCAATTACCCCACCTGCACATCCTAGCTTGGAGTACCTGGCATTCCCTGGCAGTCACTTATCTAGGTTCTGACCAGGCTCAATGTTGCTTAACATTGGTGATTGTATGGGAACCACTTTTTGAATGTGATATGGAAGTTGAAAAACTGTTTTAAGAGAAAGGTGATTTATAAATTTCAACCAACAGTAATGTTAACTTTTTGATCAATGACTGCCAAAGGTGTCCTGTAGGGAAATGTCTTAGCTCACCATTAGTATTATTACCATTTTGTTTAACATATTAAAAAGAAAAATGTGGCATGAGTGTTAACATTATATATCAGATGCTTGTATTTATTTACTTACTGATCATTGAAAGGCAAGTAAAGCCAGAACATCTGTTGTTATCCTTGTCAGTTTTGAATGTATGTGTAACAATGGGGCTACGAAAAACTGGCAAAGCATCTCGGAATACCCTTGTGGGTAGGAATCGTCTTACAGCCTGACTGGCATCAAAATCACAAAGCAAAGAGAAAGAAGAAAAAAAAAATGATTGTACTCTTCATCAGAATTCTTCACCTTGTTGCCGTCTATGCAATTAACCAGAGCTTGGTGCCTTAAACCGAAAATCGACAAAGTTTCTGATGGAGGTCAGTCTATTCACGTCTCAGTTGTGAAAAGTAGGTATTGCTATTCACGCACAGAGAGTGGGTTTGTAATTGAAATTACATTCAGTATCTTGGGTGGCCTTCACAGGAAAAGCCGATAATTCTAAAGGCATTTAAGCATGTGTTAGTCAGGGTTACAGGTAGATACATAAGTCAAGAGTGGACAGCATAGAAGTTTCTATTGTTATTCTGTTTATCTATTAGAAACAATTTTGTGAAGATCTCTAACATTTAGGATGCATACTTGCTTGACCCACTAGAATGTTCTAATATGAAAATATTTGTTTTCTCCCAGGCAGGGAAACATGAAGGAGAGACTTGAAGTAACAACAGAATGTATTTCTGTAAAAGGATGCTGAAGATACCATGGACTGAATATGTGATCAATGATGAAGTTTTAGAGAAGATGGAAACAAAAATGAAACTTATTACTTAACATCGGGGAGAGGCAGTTGAAATTTCTAGGGCACATAATGAGGAAAGACGGCTTGGAAAATCTGATACTCTCAGGACAGATTGAAGGCAAGCGGGACAGATGAAAACAATGCATAATATAAGTAAATGGATGGTAGAAATTAGGAGAAATAAGAAAAAGAAAAAAAATTATTAAGAGCTTCAAAGGATAGGAAATTGTGGAGAGCTATGATTGCCTACATCCTGAAGAGACACAGCACATAAAGAAGAACTGATATATATATATATATATATATATATATATATATATATATATACAGTTGTGGACAGAATTATTCACCCACCTCCTATAATTACAAATAAATCTGTAATACCTCAAATTTTTCAGGGAAACTGTATTTTTTCATAAATGATGAAATAATGGATTTGAAAGAATGTGCATTGATGCCCATAACATGCATTTTATTTTAATGTCAAACAATAATACAAAGAAGCACAAAAAACATTTAACATAGGACAAAATTATTGACTCTCCCGTCTCAATAATCAATCGTGTAACCATTATACTTGATTTTTGCCTTTTATCATTTTCGATAGTTCTTTACTGATTGTCTTCATCACTTTCTAGAATGTTATATCAGATCAAGAGTATTTCATCAGGAGGTTTTGAGGAGTGTGGAACCACCACTTAATTGCTGGTGTTCCCAGGTACACCCTGACTCAGGGTGGTCGCAACTGTCAGGGTCCCAGATATGGGCAAATAGCTAACCGAACCCCCCCACCCCCAAAAGGGGTCAAAACACTAGGTTTTAATACCAACAATACTTTTTTTGAAAAAATATTACCAGCAGTACATTTTTCAAAATAAAAAATAGTACCAGCAGTACATTTTTCCAAAAAAAAAAAATATTACCAGCAGTACATTTAAAAAAAAAAATATTACCAGCAGTATATTTAAAAAAAAAAATATTACCAGCAGTACATTTTTCCCCAAAAAAAAAATATTACCAGCAGTTTATTTTTCAAAAAAAAAAAAAAATATTACCAGCAGTACATTTTAAAAAAAAAATATATTACCAGCAGTACATTTTTCAAAAAAAAAAAAAAAATTACCAGCAATGAAAATCTTGTTGGTATTAAATAACCCATTGAGGTTGATATGCCGTAAACCAAACCAAAACATTAAGGTAAAAATTTGAGTCATGTCTGTAAATAGCCTTGTCAGATTGAGACTTTCATATGAATGTCATGCATGGTGGCAAACTCGTTCAGAAGCAGCTAAACTGTCAATGACTGAAAATGTCTGAGTGAATGGAGCCTGTAGCTCTTATCGAGGACCAGCAATTTTCAAACCTTGTGGACTGACACTACAGAATCACAAATACCAAATAACAGACACCACATGACTCGAGGACTTCAACAATTAAAATGGATAGCACATTTAACTCAATGAGAAATAATGGCATAATTAAGGTGTTGAAATTCCACACCACTTCCAACAAAAGGTTAGGAAGGAAACCTCTGTCAATACAAGAAAGAGCAATATCAGTTACTAGACTTGAGGAACATATTTTTCCACCAAAAATAGTTTTAAAAAGGTTATATAAGTTTCAATTAAAGTCAGCACTGGCTGCTAAGTCAATGAATACCAAATATTTCCCAATAAGAAACTGGCTAATATTACAATATATATATCTCTCTCTCTCTACATATATATATATATATATATATATATATATATATATGTGTATGTATTTGTCATCCACAGACAGACTGTTTCGCTGTTTCACAGCTCATCAGTGTGGCTAGACGTCCGGTTGCCTCTAGCTAGGATCGAAACCCGACTGAATTTGCGTCAGTCGGAACTTCTCCCACTAAGCCGTCGGCGCACGGCAAGGATGAAGGTGAATTTTAGCGTGTTTATTTTTAGATTTAGATAAACTGACAGTGACTCAATTCTGCCAAATATATATATATATATATATATATATATATATATATATATTTCTGTGTGTGTGTGTGTGTGTGTGTAAAAATTAAGATCTGTAAAGACAATATAAAAAAGACAAAAGGAAAACTTTTGGTAATCCCTCCCATAAGCAGTGTAAAATAATCCGTCAAAGTTCTACTTTACTTAAATGGATCAAAATAAACTTTCATTTAATATCTTTAGATTTTTTTTCCCCTGTAATTACCACTGTGGTCAATGTCACCCTGGCCATTAGGTACTCAGTAGTAGTGAGTGGGGTTTGGGAATGTGTTTCTCAGTTAAAGTAACAGATCAGTAAGCAGTGCAGTTTATTCAGCTGGGAAGCCATATTGTTTCAGATGGCTTGGCTGTTTATGCTGGAATCGAGGAAATCAACCACAAGATATACTCTCATGACATCGTTATTTATCAACACTGCTTTGCGAATCCTGTTGTATAAGTACAGTACCACATTTTCATCATTTATTTGCTGCTTATTCCACCATTATCCATTGTAATAATGTTTGATTATAATAAATGTATATACCTTGATCTCATATAAGCGTATGTGTGTAAGAATTCAGATATAGAGAAAACATACCTGTAATGACAATATAAGAAAGACGAAAGGAAAACTTTTCTTTACTGACATGTTTTGTCCCTTGAGAGATTTTATCAAGGTATGTAGAGAATTTATTTTGCAATTAATAAATGGAAGGAAAGTGAAAGTAAAGAGTTTTAAAATTTTAGAATGCTCTAAAATATTCTTCAAGTCAACAGTGTAAAGAAAGGTAAACAACATTTAGTGTCCTACATAGTTTTAGTATGGGTAGAGAAAAAGTTTTCCTTTTGTCTGTGTGTGTATATATATATATATATATATATATATATATATATATATAATTATTTATTTAAAAATTATAACATAAATATGTTATAAAATCACTACAAAAATAGCCATTTTGTTTCAACACCTCCGGTGTCTTATCAAGTGGTGATGTTGAATGTAGAATAAAGGGTTTTAAAAGTTTCAAATTAATTAACGATCCTTCGATAGGGGTAAACGCTGTTACATAAGCTAGAATGACCAATCAAAATACAAGTATATGAGAAAATATCTATATTTATATAAATAGTGATGTATGATATCTTATATTCATATAATATATATTATAATCACTATCTCTCTCTCTCTCTCTCTCTATATATATATATATATATATATATATATATATATATATATATAGAGAGAGAGAGAGAGAGATAGCGATTATTATATATATTATATGAATATAAGATATCATACATCACTATTTATATAAATATATCACACATCACTGTATATACATTTATATAGATAGTGATGTATATCTTATATTCATATAATATATATATTATATAAACTATATAAATATGAATGTAAGATATCGCACATCACTGTATATATATTTATATAGATAGTGATGTTTTTATTATAAATTAATTGATTTAAAATATGTTTTTTCGCTACACAGTGATAACCATGTTTCAAAAATGGAAGCTAAAGCCAGTAAATTTACATTGAGCACTATTGTGTAAAAATAAAAATATCTATAAGAACACCGGATTTTATATCTTACTGTTCTTTCTTTTTATTTATATATACATATAGATAGTGATGTATATATTATATGAATATAAGCTATCAGGCATCATTATATTGCATATTTTAGGTTTTTTAGTTACTTAAAATGGTCCTTTATTTATCTCTTAATTAATTTAATTAACATTTTTGAAACATATTTTTATAAATTTTAATTTTTTTTTAATTTCTTTTTTCATTTAAATTACTTTAATTTAGTTATTTTACTTAATGTTATTTCATTTTATTGATGTCAAATATTAATAATAATAATAATTATTATTATTATTATTATTATTATCATCAATTTGCACTGATGATGGTTTTGCTGCTTAAAATGACAAGACAATTTTGAATATGATCACTCTCTTCCCCCATCCTGCTTTTTGACTTTTCAAGAAGAAAATGTCTTTCCTGGGTCACCCTGTTGACTATGCTTAATTCTTCCCTCTCTCACTCTCTCTTTCCCTCTCCCCTCCCCATGTCTATCTCTCTCTCTTTCCACCAAAAAGCCTTATATTGAAATTTGTCTTTCTTCCCTTTTATTTTTTCTCCCTTTTAATATTTAAAATCTTTTCCATTTTCTTTCTTCCTTTTTTCTTTTTTCTTGTGTCTGAATAATTTGAACTCCATTTATTAATGAAAATCTGGTCTGTAGAGATGAAGGTGAGGTCCAGAAAATAAATTTATAGCCTGACCTGATAGATTTTTAAGGCTTCTACATACATCATTATATATATATATATATATATATATATATATTATATATATATATATATATATATATATATTATATATATATATATATATATATATATTATATATATATATATATATATATATATATATATATATATATATATATATGTATATGTATATATATATATATATATATAAAAGTGGACATGGAAGTCAGCACTTAGAGGTGACAGTCTGTTTCATGTTAGTGCAATCGTCAGGCGACTAGTGCTGTTATTTTTCTCGGCTATTTATATATATGGGTCAGTGGTGCATTATGGGTAGTCTATTTTGGCGGTTACTTTTACCGGAAGTCGCTTATTTATTTATTTATTTATGTCAAATTATTTTGCTTGTTTTTTTTTGTTTGTTTTTTTGTTTTTTTTTAATTTTATTTTTTATCTTATATATTTATTTATTTATTTTTTATTTTGATCGGTGTTTTTTGTTAACGTAGTAAAAATTTGTTTATATTGCTTATTGTTGGTAGTCTATTATGGCGGCCATTTACCGGAAGTCGGTTGTTTGCTTATTTATTTGGGTCAAATTGTTTTGCTTGTTTTTATTTATTTTCATTTTTATTTTTTATCTTGTATATTTGTTTATTTGTCATTGATTAAATCTATTTGTTGAATTTTGGGGTGGGATGTTGTGGTTTGTTCTTACTATTATTATTACCTGTTAGAATATGCGAATTAAAATCAAAACAAAAGAACGGACGAAAGTTATAACTGTTATATAACGATAAAAAATAAAAAAAATAATAAAAGATAATATACTACGTTACTTAAAAATCGAGGGCCAAAAATATATAGTGTAACAAATAAATAACAACAAGTATAATAAATTGATCTAAATACATCCAAATATATAAATAAACTAACAACCGATTACGATAAACTAGCCGTTTAGAAAAAACAAATAAAGATAATCAACCCAAATAGATAAATTAAAAACTGTTGCGACCAAAAAAATAATAGTAAGAACAAACCACAACATTCAACCCCAAAATTCAACAAATAGATTTAATCAATGACAAATAAACAAATATACAAGATAAAAAATAAAAATGAAAATAAATAAAAACAAGCAAAACAATTTGACCCAAATAAATAAGCAAACAACCAACTTCCGGTAAATGGCCGCCATAATAGACTACCAACAATAAGCTATATAAACAAATTTTTACTACGTTAACAAAAGACACCAATCAAAATAAAAGAATAAATAAATAAATATATAAGATAAAAAATAAAAATAAAAAAAAAACAAACAAACAAAATAACAAGCAAAATAATTTGACATAAATAAATAAACAAATAAGCGACTTCCGGTAAAAGTAACCGCCAAAATAGACTACCCATAATGCACCACTGACCCATATATATAAATAGCCGAGAAAAATAACAGCACTAGTCGCCTGACAATTGCACTAGCATGAAACAGACTGTCGCCTCTAAGTGCTGACTTCCATGTCCACTTTTATATTTACACACGCTCTATCTCTGATATTGAGCACTTTATCCCATAAATATAGCACACTTTAAGACTATATTTCTTCTTATATATATATATATATATAATCTCTACTAGTTTAAATCAATTATGGGACTAAATTTACCTTAAAATTGACCAGCCCTCTCAGATTTCAATACCGTAGAGCAATATCAAGAAAGGGAGATATAATTATAACCAAACCCAGTTGAAGGAGTGAAACTGTAGTAGCAAGGTGAGGTAATTATATCTCTTCTTCCGTTAGCATGGCTGATGCTAACCTCCATGAGAGAGATGCGTTGAACCTGCTTGGGCTAATGTTCTCTGCTCACATGAAGTGGAAAGATTATATTGAATTAATTACTAGGTCTGCTGCTAGGAAAGTTTGTTCACTGTGTCGTGATAGACAATTTTTCTCTTCAGAATCTATTTTACACATTTATACGTCTGCCATTTTTCTTTGTTTTGAATATTGCTGTCACATATGGTCTGGTCTCACTGTTATATATTTAGAGATTCTTGAGAAAATCCAAAGAAGAATCTGCAATGTTATTGGTCCTGACCCGGCATCTCAGCTTCAGTCACATTCCCATCACTGTAACATAGCTTCCCTGTGCCTTCCTTGTTTGTAATTTTTGTGATGTCAACAAACATTTGTTGCCACTTTTGTGATGTCAACAGATACTCATTGTCACTTTCGTAATGCTTGTTGTAGTAGAGACTTTGTAATCGCAGATACAACTGTAGCAACGCAGTTGGACAATACTGGTGTCAGACGCCTTCGAATATCACTCACACTAATAGTACTTGCTTGATAATACTTGCTTGAAATGTGACCACTGAATAGTGATCCGAATAGTAGTCCATATAGGGATCCCTTAGATGCTCTGCACTAATTCCCATATATACATTTCATTTACCATCACGTGAACTACTTATTCAAAATGGGATTGCCTGTGTTTGCTCTCTGGTGATCTGTGTCCTAACTCCAGTGTCGGCAGTGACATTTTATTCCTATATAACAGTAATGTAGCTTCTCTGTTCTATAAACACATTCACTGTAACAGTTCTCATGATCTTTGCTCTATGGTACACAGATTTTATGAATTTAAGCACAATACGAGATTGGCGGCAAGGTTTCATCATTTTGCAATTGAATTGGCTAGATATAACTGTATGTTCTATGCTAACGTACAGTTCTCGCCTATGGAACTCACTTCCAGTTTCTTGTTTTCAGGTTAACTTTGACCTTCAAAAATGTAAATGCAATGTCAATCATTATCTACTGTCTTCTTGGTTCCTCTTCTTTTCTCTTCTTTTGTTCTTGTTCCTTAATAATTTCTTTTACTTACTCTTTCAGACACAGTAACCTCTTGTGTCTTAGTGGCTTTATTGCCTTGCTTAGGGTGAAATGATTTATTTATATATATATATATATATATATATATATATATAATAGCTGGCCACTTGTATTCGAGGATACCCATCTACTAGGGCGATTAGCCAATCAACACACACAGAGCCCACCTGTGGTTTATACTACAACTATGCTGATCAGACCTTAGTTACAGTTTCTGGGAGAGAGTGTGTTATCTAGAATGATCAACAATCTGAACAATACCAGCACAAACCCTCAGTCATGATGACTTGTGACTTTGTGCTAGCACAGCTATTGATGGACTGAAGTGTTCCGTCTGTGTGTGTGTATGTATATATGTAACAGA
This sequence comes from Acanthosepion esculentum, assembly GCA_964036315.1. Lineage (NCBI taxonomy): Eukaryota > Metazoa > Mollusca > Cephalopoda > Sepiida > Sepiidae > Acanthosepion > Acanthosepion esculentum. The sequence goes on from OZ038501.1 coordinate 64,334,227, forward strand.
TATTTTTATTTTTACATTTTATTTGTTTCACTTTAGTATAAGAAATTATGTGTAACTACATGATTAAATATATCCAGTAGTTTTACATAGGTTGAGTCATTGTATTTGTTTTTCAACATATTATTTGACTGCCTGCAATGTTATTAGTCATGAACTGGCATCTCAACTCTAGTTCTTTTCCCACCGTTATAACATGGCTTCCCTCTCACTTTTCTGTAAACTTTCTCATAGCTGTTGTTCTAACAAGCTTTCTTCCTTTGTACTTTAACTACATGAACTTAACCATACGACTAGAGTAGCAATTAGGTCTCTGCATTTTATTGCTGAAATAGCTAGACATAGCCGTAACTTTTATTCTAATAGTTTTCCTCGCACTTCTTGGCTGTGGAACTTTCTACCTGATTCTTGCTTCTCTGTCACCTATGCTCTTCAAAAACTTAAATGCATCATCAATCGACAATTGCTGAAATCCATTCTTTTATTGTCCTTTCTTCTCACATGTTTTCTAATTTACTTTCACTCTCAGTAACCCCTTGCATCTTAGTGCCCTTTCTGTGTTATATAAAAAGAGCTGATTTTCTGTCCATCAGACACCGTCTCCATGTGACTTTGCCTGTATGCATTGTGTGTGGTTAGAATGATGCTTCCAATTTAGAATGCTTCCGACCATGAAGCATGGGTTCAAATCCCACCAGGGTTGATTTGTCAGGAAAAAAGGTCACTCACTTCTAACTGTGGATCTGATGGGAAGATTTAAGCAAAGCAGAAACAAAAGAGATTTCTTTTTAATTTTATATATTATAACACTGAAGGAATATAATACAAAAAGGCACAATGGAGTAATTGTTAATGACTCAGGTTGAGGAATCGGAGACACAAATTTAAATTCCAGTCAAGTTCATTACATTCACTTATGTGCTAATACCCTTAGGAAAGGTATGAATCCATCTCTTCCCCCAGCTATGGGTAAAATAGTTGAACATATAGCCTTGGGTAGCAACCAATCTAGGAGATGAAAACTGAATTCAAACTGGATTGCACTATCCTAAAAAAAAGTGTGTTTACATGCAGCTGGGCACTGCTTGTTAATCTAAACTCCCACTGTTATTGTCCTACTCTACTGTACTGTTATTGCGCTACTGTACTGTTATTTCAGGTACTGTTATTTGTATAACAAGCCTTGGTGTAATCAGTATTGAATCCCTGACAGAAAATGGATTTTCTGAAATGCAATAATTTCCTCTCTGGCTACAGCTAATGAGAAACTCAATCATACATGAAAGTAGTTCAGTATTTAATTTAACTTGTAACATATATAAATGTACATAGAAAAAAAAAGCAAATGTTGATGAGAGAGTGAGGGTCACAAAGCACTGTTCGGGGGAGGGAAATGGGGGGGGACTAGTACATGCTGAGGTGGGCTACACACACACACACACATATATATATATCAATAAAAAAAAAATACAGAAAGCAAATGACTCCTCAGTGACTCATCTGGTCAAAGTCATTCATCCCACAACAATGATAAGTATTTATAATGGCACTGAATCGTAAATGTATGATCGTGTGCATTGGTATAGGCATGCATGTGGGGGTGAGGACAATCACTGGAAAAGAGGAGGAAATAGAGGGCGATACAGGTTGGGCTGCAGAAGCACTCTTTATTGGGAGAACGCTTCTTCAATGTGAGTCACTCAACCAGTCAGTCAGCTCTTTAAGGTCTTTCCATTTCAAAGATCAATGAGTTAATGTCACTGCAACATCAGTTGGACGTAATCAGTAAGCATCATAATCAAGATTACAACGTAGATAGCAATAAATCTATCTTGATCCACCTTCCACAACTAACTCAAAATAATTAGATAAGCATATTCATAGTAAAAATAGGATATATATATATATATATATATATATATATATATATATATATATATATATATATCTATATATATATATATATATATATATATCAATGACAAAAGGAAAAACTATTCTTAGCTGAGGGACTTTATCAAGGTATATAATATTAAAATTTACTTAACTGCAAATATTAAATCCTTTTTAGTTGTTACATCCCCAACTCCAAAGTTTCTTGGTGCCAATCATTCTTTAGCGGGGTTCTGTATTTAAATGGGTATATTTACAATTTTTTTTTCAATTGTTTTTATTTTTCTGCATCTTTTTTTATCCATTTATCATGAATTTTGCATGCTTTTTACATCTTTTATTTATAGTCCTCATAATCTTTTCTAGTTGTAGAATTTTTCATCTGGTCGTAAATTTTTCTTTGAAATTAGAATTTTTCATCTGGTCGTAAATTTTTCTTTGAAATTAGAATTTTTTTTATGCATGTTTTATATAGAAGTTGTGGTGTGTTGTATTTTTAATTAAATTTTATAGTATTTGTTAATTTGTATTATTAATTAAATTATAATATTTTATGCTGCATTTGATGAATTATGTTATATTATTATTATTATTAAAATAACAAAGTAAATATTTGTTAATATGTAGGTATCATCCCATTATCTCCTTCTTATTATTTAATAATTTAATTTGACTATTAAAAGTGAATATATATCTTTATTTTCCATTCTATAACTTTTATACTTCCAGGAAAGGGATTCTATTTTAATGTGTTCATAAGTGAATAAGTAAGTCAGATCAACAATTCCCTTATGAACTCAAAAATAAAAAAATGGATGTTTTTTATGTGCTAATAATTATTAGGTGCTAATAATAATGAGTTTATCACTTCAATAACAAAAACACTAATATAAAAGTTACAGAACCGAAAACAAAGATGAATTAAAGATGACTTAAAGAAACATTTGAAAGTTACATGATAACTGAAGTTAAGCAATGTCAAGCATGGCCATTACCTAGATTGGTAACTACTTGGGAATACCAAGTACTGTAAGCTTGGATGTGTGGGTGGTGTAATGGATGACTGAGAGAGAGCTGTGTTCCAAATTCCAGTTTGGTTTGTTATATTCACTTACATGCAAATAACCTTGGGAAAGGCATGAATCCACCTCTGCTCCTTCCTCCCCAGATATGGGTTAATTAGTAGGACATGTATCAGTAAAAATCATTATTTTTTGAAAAAATTCTTACAATCTATAAAGATCTTCCGACTTTAAATAACCTGCTAAATGTTGATAAGCCATAAAAAATCAATCTAAGGAATTAATGGATTATATTTTTAATCTGAAATTATTTCTTATTACTTGAAATTTTATTTTAGTGGATACCCATGTTTGAGTAGATTTTTTTTTTTTGCTTCTTTTTTTTTTTTTTAAATGGGGTGGGGGTGATTACATCTACTGGCCTGGACATTCAAGAGACAAAGTAAATGTAAATACCCAGAAGGCTAATGGCATTAACAAACACCTGTAGAAGGCCATTGCCAAAATGTTGTGATAATAACAACAAAGATGAGGATATTAGTTTGAATGTAAATAAAGATAATTCCTCGTATCGGAATTTCAAACAGAAATGATATATTTTTATTCACCATGCTGGGGGTTATTTTTGTTCGTTTAAATCATTTCACCCTAAACAAGGCAGGAATACCACTAGTATACAGTGAGTGGGGTTACAGGGAACGAAATTGGGAGAAAAAAATGAGTATAGGGAGGATTGAGGTTAGGATAAAAGATGAATGGGATTCAGGAAGATGGCGATTGACATTTAATTCAAATTTTTGAAGATTGTAGTTATCAGGAAAGCAAGTAAATGAAAAGGAGTTCCACAGGTGGGAAGTGCAAGAAAAGAAACTGTTGGAGTAGAAGTGGTGGTTGCATTTAGCTATTTAGTAAAAGTGTGGGACCTAGATGCCAATCTAGTAGCACACTTAAATTCATGTAGTCGAGGAACTAAGGAAAAAAGTTTATCAGAGCAGTTGCCATGAAAATATTTCTAGAAAAGACGGAGGGAAGCCATGTTGCGACAGTGAGGAATTGACTCAAAAAGAAGAGAAAAGAAAAAAATTCAAAATGGAGAATTAACCGAGGTACATACTTCTGAGACAAAGAATATTCAAAAAAGAATTAAAAAATTGTAGATACCTCCGAAAGACTTGTGGAAGAGTTTGGGTAATTTAAACATGATGATCCATCTGTTCAACCACCAAATTACTTGAGCTTTCTCATGTCTCACCATACATTTCATACACATCTCAGGATCACTCCATCAGAATACAAAGAATCTTGTTTTCTATCAATTCTTGCCTTTCTTTGAGAAAGACATTTCACTGAAGTTCGTTGAACTGCACCTCTTGCACATATACACACAAGCACACAAAGAGTTTGAACTGATTTTTATGGATTTTATACAATTTACTGATATAAGGAAGTGTATTTGGTGTGTGTTTATTGATGGGAAAATATTTATCAAGATTCCTTCTAAGTATTTTCTACGTAATAAATTATGTTCATTTCTTATTATTACAGTGATATAAATTAAAGAACATAATTTACTGGCTGTTTGGAAAGTAAACAAAAACTGCACTAGGAATGGAATTTCTACTACAAAAATGGCCCTCAAACACTATGATATACGAAACAAAAGGAAAAATATTAACAATCCTCATTACCACCAAAATTAAATCCTCTTGAAAATTGTAAATTTATTAGCAAAAGGCACTCAGGATTATAAGCATAATATCCTCATATGAAGTCCATAAAAGAAAAATTTTAAGGAAACAAGAACAACTGAATAAAAAACTTACAAAATATACCTTGTATACAATATTTAATGAAACATGGATAAAAAAAGGATTGCTGCTCAAATATACTGTGTGTGTGTGTGCGTGTAATGGCCAATGAATGAGGATCATTATCATCATAGATAATGGGTTTCATTTCAACAAAATATCTTGCTAATGTAGATTTTGTTAAAATAATACCAATTTTCTGATGACGTCAATTGTTCAATGAAACATGTTAAAATAGAATTTGTTTATATATATATATATATATATATATTGTCATCCACAGACAGACTGTTTTGCTTATATCACAGCTCATCAGTGTGGCTAGACGTCCAGTTGCCTCTAGCTAGGATCGAAACCCGACTGAATTGGCGTCAGTCGGAAATTCTACCTCTAAGCCGTCAGCGCACGGCAGGGATGAAGGTGAATTTTAGCGTATTTATTTTTAGATTTAGATAAACACACAGTGACTGACAGTGACTCAATTCTGCCGAAGAGTCTTGCTATATTAGCTTTAATAGTCACTGTTTACAAACACACGCTTCACTCCCACAGAGCTCAACTGAAATTAATTTTTTCAAGAGTCAATATTATTGTCATCCACATATATGTGTGTATATATCTATATATATATATATATACACATATATGTGTGTGTGTTCATTTATGCACAAAGTGCTATAGAGAAGCTCTGAGAATTTGAAAAGATTGAGCAGACTGTTTATTTACTATCCAGGTTTCACCAGATATTTTACACATCCCCCGAATTCACTCTGGTAGAAAATTAAAGAAAACCCGTTTTTATCATTTTCTGTTAGTTAGCATTTTTGTTTTGTTTTTTAACATTGAAGAATTTATTTGGCACATTAAGTTCTTGAATCTGGCGGTAGCACTTCATCTAACTCTCATTAGCACAATTCTTGTCTTTCGTTCTGAAACCATGATTTGTACAAAGACAATGACAGAGCACAGGTGCTAACAAGGAAGTAAGAAAAAGAAACAAACTAAGGTATGAACAGTAAATTTCTCAATGAGAAAAAAAAATACAAAACAGAAAACTTGGAGTGTAAACATTTTTTTTATCTTCTACTTATGAAAAAATATCATCCTTACCAACATCATATCCCATGCAAATAAACAAATGTAAAGGATATCACAAGATTGTTACAACATTAAGAATTTTGCAGTACTTTTTTTGGCATGTCCGCTTGTAAAAAAAAATAGGGAAAAATTTTGGTAGTTTAGCATTTATAAGATTATCATTAAACAATGACATTTGTTGGAATAAAAAAAAATATTTTAATAAAAATATTAGAATTTAAAAAAAAATTATATACTAATTTTTTTTTTAAAATTAAATTTAAAATTTTTAAATTTCAGTGTGCCTCTTCCCTTCATGCACACATGTTGTTACATCAGCGTAAACATCACTTTAGTTCGTTGAAGTCTTAATGGTTGGTTGGTTGGTTGGTTGGTCCTTATTATTTAGCAGTATACCAATCTCTGTGGGTTATTTAGTGCCGAAATCTGAATATTTTTGGTACACAATTTTATTTTATTTTTGGAAATAATAATGTTTTAGTGACTAAAGTCTTACTAATTAACCCATAGCTGAGGGGAGAAGGTGCATTCATAACTTTCCCAAGAGTATTTGTGGATAAGTGAATATAAGGAACCTGACTGGAATTGGAACTCAGCTCTCCAATTAACAATTCTGAGTCATTATCTGTCACATAACCCACACATTCAAGCTTACAGCACCTAATATTCCCAAGCAGTCACCCCTCTGGGTACTGACAAGGCTCAATGTTGCTTAACTTTGGTGATCATATGAGTACCTATGTTTCAGTGATGTGGCTGTAAGCCAAGTCCTAAAGGACAAAAAGCGTCACATAAAGTTTTTTCCCACCTTTATCATTAATTTTCCTAACATCGTTCTGGTATATACAAATTTATATATATCATTTACTCCCATATATACTTATATAGAGATTTGTAACCATTGTGTCTTAGTGGATTTATTGCCTTGCTTGGGGTAAAAGGGTTAAAAAAAATACATATATGTGTGTGTGTGTAAATTTCTAGTCCACGCTTAATAAGGCCCAAAAGCATTTCCACGTCCTTGTAGGTGACAAATTATTTTCCACCCTACAACCCCTTTCTCACAGACGTCGCAAACCACTCGCCGCCCTATTACTATTTCCATGGAGAATATACAGATGAACTATACCCCTTAGCTCCACCAGTTCTAACCTTCATAGCTAAGACTCACCATGTCATGTACAATGTAGCAAACCAACGTGTCCTTAACATTTTCTTTTATTCCCCTGGTGAGATGTAAGTTCCAAGCAGCTTCTTCCCATGGAACTGACTCCCAAATGGTTGATTCCCTGATCACTACAATCTTCACCTGTTCAATGGTATGCTTAACCATTATCTTCCCCACTTATCCGCATAAGCTGTGCCTCTTAATCTGTAAACCTCTGGCCCTTGGTTTTGTACAGAGTGAACATCATTGTAAAAAAAAAAAATACAATTCTTGCAACTGATGACACTGTACTTAATCTGGACAAAACAAAGAGGAAACATCTGAATTATACAATTGTAAGAGTAATACAATTCACGTATAATTTATATGTAATAATATTTTAATATGAGTTTCTAACAGTGGGATCATACTCTAAGTGGTATGAGAGAGGCATAATGAGTCATGAGGGTATTAATACATTATTGTTGTAAGTGCATCATAGATTGCAATACCATTGAGAGCTTGTTGCCAGGCATCCTTTGAAGATGTGCTTCTAAGCAAGGAAGACAGTTTGAATAGAGAAATAGCTTAATCACTTTCAGAAAGCTTTGCTTCGATAAGAATTTTCCCTTGAATTCTTAAAAAATCTCATCCTGAACAACAAAACAGTTCTATTCCAGTTTTACAGTCAAAAGGAAACACTTGTACTCATTTATTACTGTATCAGTGAATGGTATACCTTGACATGTCCTGGATTTGAAACCAGTTACAGGCTTGTCAGAAGATGAGAAAAGGTGTAAATCTTTCTAGAAAAAGGAAGTCAAACACCAAGTCCATTTTCAAGACAGTCACTTTCTCAGTGTTGTTTTCTACTCAGGATCTTGGTTTATTTTTCCATTTCCACAGGTTACTTGCTATTCAGTTATGATGAGGGTTAACTATATTGTCTTTTTACAACTGTCATTTTTGAATTCACCAAATTTTCATCATGTCTTTTACTTATTTCCAACCCCAGAAAATTAAGGATATATATATATATATATATATATATATATATATATATATATATACTAGCAGGCTTTGCCCACTTGCTATTCTTTGCAAAGTAAGATATATTCACTACTTGAAATATTTTAAACAAAAATTTTAAATGAACATTGCATTTATAAATTCACTTTTTATAGTTAAGGAAAGTTTTACAAATAGATGCCAACTTGTTGGAGGCCAAGTAAAATGCAAATTTCAAACACTTTTCTGCACTATATGAGACAATATTCCTAAAAATACAAACTGTCTCAGGTGAATCAATAAAATTTGTTGAATCTTTTATATACCTAGAAAGCGAGATAAACTCTACTGAAAAGGATGTGAAAATTTGCACAGCTAAAACCTGAGCTGGTTTGAATAAAATGGATGTAATCTGGAAATCTGATTTATCAGATAACCTCAAGTGGAGGTTATTTTGAGCCACTGTAAAGTTGGTGTTAATGTCTGGTGACACTGCCTGGACATTAACTAAAACCCTACAGTCTAAGCTTGACAGAACCTACAGACGAATGCTGAGAGCTATACTTAACATTTCTCGGAGACAAAATCCAACTAAATCACATCTCTATGGAAGCATCCCTGATATTTCTACAATCTCTTTGTGAAGGTGTTTTGCTTTTGGTGAGCAAAGTAAGAATTGATCTACAAGTGTGATGTCCTGCTCTGGACACTTAGCCATGGAGCAAGATGAGTTGGTCACCCAGCAACCACCTATATTGACCGGCATGCCCACCTAATGACCTTCCGACCTTGATGGATGACTGCGATGGTTAGTGTGATAGACTCATGAATGTTTGATCTAATCTGACCGAATAAAAAAAATTTTTAGGCAATTTCTTTTATTGTTTTAAATACAAGAGAAATTCTAATAGCCTAACATCATGAACTGGTAAAGTAATAACGAAATAAAAGAGAGTGGGTTAGACAAATTACTTCTTCAGTTTTTGATGCAACAGCTGAATATACAGTAAAAAAAAAAATGCCATTTATAGATTACAATGTTTTCTTCGTTAAGCCTAACAGTCTTTATGTACAATTTCTGGAATGGGTTTCAGTTTCAACTCAGAGAACAAGGCTGGAATACAGGTGATAGTCATTAGTCAGGTTGTTGTTACTGACACTCATCTCTATTTGTTTTGACTTCTGATTGTTATTTGTTTTTGTTAAAGGCTTTTAGTTAACAGTTCATATTACAGGTTCCTTGTTTCTTGTATTTTAGTTGATGCTCCATGCAGAGTAATTACACATGTTTAAGTGTAATCGGCAAAATGCTCAACAAAGGAAATTGACACAGTTCTTAAAAAACAATTAGAAAAGGAAGAAAAAGAATAGGGCAAAATAATACTAAGTAAGAAAAAGAACAGAGTGAAATAATACTGAGGAAGAAATAGAACAGGGCAAAATGATACTGAGGAAGAAATAGAACAGGGCGAAATAATACTGAGGAAGAAATAGAACAGGGCGAAATAATACTGAGGAAGAAATAGAACAGGGCGAAATAATACTGAGGAAGAAATAGAACAGGGCGAAATGATACTGAGGAAGAAATAGAACAGGGCAAAATAATACTGAGGAAGAAATAGAACAGGGCAAAATAATACTGAGGAAGAAATAGAACAGGGCAAAATGATACTGAGGAAGAAAAAGAACAGGGCAAAATAATACTAAGGAAGAAAAAGAACAGGGCAAGATAATACTAAGGAAGAAATAGAACAGGGCGAAATAATACAGAGGAAGAAATAGAACAGGGCAAAATGATACTGAGGAAGAAATAGAACAGGGCAAAAAACCCAGCTGGTCATAACCAACCCTTGGCCCTACTACTTCGCACGCAATTATCATGGGGGTTCTGGCTGCTTCAACCAAAATCATGTGAATTCCAAAGTTCCTTATAGCTTACTAAGCTCCACTTTAATTTTAACCGATAAAAATTATTTCGACCATTTCCATTGTCTTCTAATGACCCAGATCTAATGGGTACATCTTCTGCCCTAGATCAGATTTCCCATCAGTAAACATAATGCTCTGATCTAATTTTGCTACTCAGATTTACTCCAATTTCAATTAAAAAAAATATACGTGTGTGAGTGTGTGTGTGTGTGTGTGTGTTTCCCAGATTTTCTCTCTGTCACACATATAATAATGGCTAGCAGCTCATTTCTAAATATATGCTTCTTTTAGGGTAGCTTACTAGTCCCTATTGTAGATGCCCACTCAGGCACATTTGTGCTTTTTCAATATAACTTGTTACTTCTATTGTAATTGTGCTGAGCAGACCTTAGTTACAGTTTCTGGGTGAGAGAAAGTGCATAATCTCACATGATCAACAGTTTTGAACGGTAAACTCCAACCCTTAGTCATAATAATTTCTAAGTTTGAGCGAGCACAACTGTCAACAGCCTGTTTCTTAATTGTCCTTTTCCTCACTTGAGTTTTCTCATTCTCTTTCAGTCCCTGTAACCGATATTGTCCTAGTAGCATTATCACCTTGCTTGCGGTGGAATGATTTTAAAAAATCTTCTAGAGTGACAAGCTAGTCCCTGTTGCAAACACCTACTTCTTCAACATCTCCAGGTTTGGTTTGTTTTATGGCATATCAATACCTCAATGGGTTATTTAATGCCAACAAGATTTTTATTGCTGGTAATATTTTTTTTCCAAAAATGTATTGTTAGTAATATTTTTTTTCCAAAAATGTATTGCTGGTATTAAAACCTATTTTTACACTTTCATAGTGTTTTGACCCAAGTTTGGGTGTTATTTGCCCATAGCTGAGATCCTAACAGGTGCTACTCTCCACCCGAGTCAGGGTGGACTTGGGAATACCAGCAATTTGCTCCTCAAAGCCTCCTGATCAGAGGCCTTGCTGTTGGGTGTAGTCTTACCCAGGATTCAGATGTAGTTTATCTTCATACCCAGGACGGTCAACATCTCCAGAGCCAACCTCTGGTTTATACTGCAGCTGTGCCGAGCAGATTTTAGTTACAGTTTCTGGGAGGGAGAATAAATAACCTGGCATGATCAACAGTTTTGAACAAGGCCTGTACACTCAAACCCTCAGCCATGATGACTTGTGACTTTATGCTATAGATGGTTTCCAAACAGTCTCCTCTACCTAATTTCACTCACAGGGCTTTGGATCAACTTGTGGCATGATTTTTCAGGTACTTCCCAAAAATGTTATGTGATAAGATCACCACCTTAGGCCGATAATATCAAGACGTCATCTCTTTATAAATCAAGCCTGGCACTTAGGTCCACATGCACATATGTATGTATTTTTATTACAACATATGCTACATACAAATTAAGACAGGGTTCAGCAATAACCCTTGCCTTATCACCTTGCTTCTTTCACAGAGAAGGTGTAGCAGATGTTAAACCCTTTTGCCAAACACACATTCATGAAAAACCCTATCAAAAATTTAAATATAAATGTCAAATGTTATCTTCCGTTTTCTTAATTCTTATTCTTTTATTGTCCTTTCTCCTTAATAGTAGTTTTTCTCATATTCTCTGACACTCAATAACCTCTTGCATCCTAGTGGCTTTATTGCCTTGCTTGTGGTGAAATGATTAAAAAGAAAAAATGGGGAGCATACATGCTGTAGACCTGAGAGGCTAGTTCTCTTTCACTTTGGGTCGACAATGTGTCTATTGCGAAAAATACTTTTTGTCTCCTGTCACAACATGTTGTAGGCAGTACACTTCAAACACTCACAGATGCACCAGCAGAGTAAGTTCAACTTTTCCTTCATTATTTACAGAGACTCTGAAGAACTTGAAATTTTCTTTACATGAAAGATGTTCCAAATAGAATCATTATTTCTATCTTGTTTTGTTCCACTCTTTTTATTTTTTTTTTATTTTCTCAACACTTAGTTTTTGGCCAACAAATAACCCTTAACCTGGTAACAACAGTTTGGTGGTCACGGAGGAGAATTTAAACATATCACTAACAAATTACCTGAGAGTGAGAATTATATATAAAGTATTAAAATCAATTTCTTTTTGTTTTTTTAATCATTGTCACCCCAAGCAAGGTGATAATGCTGCTGGGACACAGGCAGTTAGAGGGAGAAAACTTTAGTAAGAGAAAGGAGAATAAAAGAACAGGATTTGAGAAAACAGAAGATTGAAATTAATGTTGCAGATATATTTTCCAAGATTGCAGGTGGCACAGAAGCAAAAAGTGAATTCCATGGGTGAGATGTGCAAGAAAAGAAGCTGTTGTAATAGAAGAGATGGTTGCATCTAGCTAGTTCAACAGTTAAATGGTGAGACCTAAATGACAATCTAGTAGCATGCTTAAATTCATGCAGTCGAGACACTAAGGAAAAAAGCTTATCAGAAAAGAAGTCATGAAAATATTTGTCAAAAAAGACAGAAGGAAGCCACATCATGATGGTGAGAAAGTAACTGAAGTCGAGATGCCAGGTCAGGATTATTCATATTTTCAGACCCTTCTTTCAATTTTGTCAAGAATCCCAAGATATATGGTAGGAGCACCAGATCATATATGGCAGCAGTATTCAATGCATGGGTGAATTGTAGATTTATAAATGTGCAAGATTCATTCTGATGAAAAAAATTGTCTGGCATGACAGTGAATCAACTGGCCTAGCAATAGAGTCAATATCAGTTAAGTGGCATGTGTGATATACACTTAGGCAACAAGGCAGATTTTTTTCCCACATTAGGTTGCCATTTCTTTCTGCAGTAGACCAGTTGCCATCCAAGTCTATAGAACCTGGTCTGTTCTGCTATTTACCCATAGCTAGGGGGAGAAGAAGAGGATTCATAACTTTCCCAAGGGTATTAGCATGTAAGAGAATGTAATGGACTTGACTGGCATTTGAAGTGTCAATATAATGACTACATTTTGTATCAGTGGCAACTGTGAGCCCAAAAAGGCATAAAGTGTTGCTCTCCTGAAGGTTAGCATCAACCGAATGTTTTAAAAGTATTTAAAGGCTATGTCTATTGCTTTTGACAGGAAAATAATAAACATTCTTTTTCAATGAATAAATTAAATCGAAATCATATTCTTAAAAAAATCTTTACATCCATATAAAAAAAAATCAAATAATATTATGATTTTTAAAGAATAAATCAATTTTCCTGCTTTTAAAAAACATTATTTTTTTTGGGGGGGGGGGGAATGGTCACTTGCATTGGCTACAGATTTTTTTTTTTTTTAATCAAAAAATAGATGCAGAAAAATTTCCATTTTAAATTCTCTCTTGGGCAGAGGGTGGGAGTCATCTTGGCATCATCAAATTGAAACTTGTCAAAGGATTATCTAAATTGAAACTAAACTCTAATACTGCAGAATTCCAAATTCTTTTTTTTCCTTCCTTCTAACTCTCAATGCAATTTCATATTAATATGCATTCATTTAATCGGCTCATCAAACAGAAAAGAAATAAAAAAATATCCTATAAAATAAGCAGTTATTTGAAAAGAGTTATTTACTGATCTATGTAATAAAAATATTACTCAAGAATATCTTATCTACAAATATCCAAGCTCAAAACTGACAAGGATAAAATTCTCTCATGCATAACAACTTTTAACAAAGCCTACTGCCTATATTTTGTGAAAGTAAATTGGAAATAATTTTCGGCAACATAGATACTGAAGCAGGTCATGCAGCACTAAACATAATCTTCTTCTAAAAAAAAATACAGCAAACAAGGTTGAACTTTTGCTACATATTTAAAATAACATGAGCATTTAAATGTGCTCATTTTGAGTTTATATTTCAAAAGACCAAAGCAGGAAACTCATAGATTTCTACAGGGAATTATTTCATTTACCTTCAGGATAATGTCCTCATCTTGTACTGCTGCTGCTGCTGTTACACACACATTTTTCTTTCTTTCTTTCTTTTTTGTTGAACATTTCGCTCCAAGCAAGGCAATAAAGCCACTAAGATGCAAAGTATTTGGAGGAAGCAAGAAGGCGATGAAGGAAGAGAGAACAGATGTTAACAGGTTGGCCAGCTACCCATCTTCTTCATCTGTTGGCTTGTCTCTCTGCTGAAACAATGGTACACAGGAATCTGAGAGAGGAAGGCTCAAACAAATATTAGGGCTCTTGACTTCTTTATTGCTGCAACCGTATTCTTCGTTTTCACACTTTTTTTTCAGATTTAAATGTGAGATTAGATAAAGTTTGTTAAGATTCCATGCTCATTGATTTCAAACTACACTGGCTCAAATTTGAGCCATCAAACTTCTGACCAGTATGGTAGGGTTTGAATTAAATTAACTACAATTATTGTTTTGCCATTTTCATTTCACCTATGCCTGTTGCAACAATAGAAATAAAAGATTCTATTAGAAATGCTGGAAACTTTTGCATCAGCCTAATATAATAACACTAATAGGTATTTCTATTCTTAACAGATTTTGTGTATTTTCCAGTTTTATATGAAAACAAACAAAACCGATCCATCAGTCAGGATTCCATGGCCACAGGGTTCAAATCACCCAGCTCAATTCGGGTCATCAAGGTTCTGACCAGTATGGTAGGCTTTGGAATTAAATTAACTACAATTATCATTTTGCCATTTTTGTCTCACCTATGCAGTCAGTAATTAAATGAATAAAAGATGCTGGAAATACAAGGCTTAAGAACCACTCAAGATAGAGAATTACTGTGTGATATTGTATGAGTGTAAGAAAGGGCAAAAAGTGAAATTCTTGGGGTCATGCAGGAAAGACAATGGCTAACTGTAGACTTGAAGAGGTCATGATTTAATTAGTGAATAACATTTCAAAGTGGAAGTAGACTTTAGAAGGAACTGGAAGCCCAATACTAAACTGGAAACAAAGGATAAACTCCTTCTCCTGCTCAGAAGACTGTGAGAAATGTGGACCTATCTACTTCTATTTACAATTGTCAAAGAGTCTGGCACAGGGCTACTATTTGTGCACTTTTGCTAGCTATGCTGATAGATAGGCTTGCAGCCAATGGGAAAGAACTAGAGAGGTCAATTAATCAATAAATAGGGCGTTAGAATTAGTATATCTGCATGAGTGAACAGATGAAGTTGCTTTTGTTACTTCGAAGGGAGAGCTAATGTTCAAAAAGATTTTTATCAGGCAGGCAAAGTAATTTAGATATTGATGTTTTATGAAAATAGATTGCTTTGTGATGTGTATTATGCCAAACATATCCCTCTAACAATAAAACGTAAGATCTAGATGAGAAATGATAAAAAAAAAAAAAAAAAAATCGCTATCAAATGCATTTGATATAAGGTTAAAAAAATGTCTTTTGTCTAAAAAGTATACTAATATTTATTTTTACTTGTTTCATGAGATGAAATAGCGGATAAAGTCAATACTGATGTTTTGCATTGGTAGTTACATGGCAGGGGGAGGGATATGAATAATCTTGTTTCTTATAAAGGTATTAAAAATGAAAGTTGGTTAATCGCTAGGCACTGGATTCATAATTTGACTCTTATATGGTGCTTAGTGAATTTTCTTTTGTTTTTAAATCAGTTCACCTCAAGCAAGGAGATAATGGCACTAAGACGTAAGAGGTTACTGGGAGTGAAAGAGAATAAGAAGACTTTAAACGGAAAGAGAAACCCAATCTCAAACAGGGAACAAGGGATAAACTTCTACTCCTGTTCAAAAGACTGGGGAGGAGTATGAACTGGACAATTGGCGTACCTATTGAGGAAAAACAAAAATAAACAAAAAAAAAAATAATAAATAAAAGTTAAGAGTTTAGGTGGAGATGTTAGAAGTATAGAGTTGAAGTAGACTTTAGAAGGAACCAGAAACCCAATCCTAAACAAGAAACAAGAGATAAACCTCTACTCCTGTTTAAAAGACCAGGGAGCTGGGTCAATTGGATGAAAGGTGAACCTATCTGTTTCTTGGAAACATAACAAAGAATGAGAGCTTGGAGAATTTGACACTCACAGGACATATTGAAGGCAAGAGAGGCAAAGAGAAATGCTGAACAACCTGCTTAATGAAATTGTGTAAATGGGTGGCAGGAAAGAGAATTGGAGGAATAATAAGGATACAAACTTTGCAAAGAGCTACAACTGATAGAAAGTTGTGGAGAGTAATGGTCACCTATGTCCTGAAAGGTAATGGTAGATAAGTTTACTGAAAAATGATACGTCATTCCTTACTATCAATATTAATGCAGTTTTTTTTTTAAAAATCCTTTCACCCCAAGCAAGGCAATAAGCCCACTAAGATGCAAGGGGCTACTGAGTATGTGAAAAAAAGAAAAATACTATTAAGGATAAAGAATAATAAAAGAACAAGAATTTTTTTTTTTTTTTTTACAGTAGGATTCCCCTTGTATAAGGCCCGATGCTCATGTTTAGGGGTAGTTTATATCGATAGGAGAGGAAGATAATGGTCAACTCTAGACTTGAACTGGTCAAAATTGGTGTGATCAGGGAATTTAAGAAGATAGAAGATAATGATTGACATTTAATTTTTGAAAATCAAAATTAACTAGAAAGCTAAAAGCTGGAAGAGAGTTCTCCAAGCGAGAAGTGCGATAGAAGAAACTGTTAGCATAGAACTTACGGTTACATCTAGTCATTTTTCCTACAGAATGACGAGGTCTAGGTAACATATAGGAAAGTAATATTTATTTTGAGTAATCCAAAAATGTGGCACAAGGCTAAAAGGGAGGGGGTAGTGAACGGCTGGTCTTCAATTTGTCTTATCTTAAACTTAATGAGCCACAATTACTGGCCCAGACATACTACAGTATTTCTTACACCAATACATTCTTACTTACCATTCTTACTACAGCCACCATAATACCACATGGTCTCTGTGAAGTCCTAACTAGTTCCCATATTCCCATAATTTGTCTGTGGAGAAGGGGGAATAAAAATAATAACATTTAAAAATGAAACCCCAATGAATAGAGGAAAGTTTGTCAGAACAATTACCATGAAAGTATTTATAGAAAAAGCACAGGAAAGCTACGTTGTGGCAGTGGGAAAGTGACTGAAGCCAAGATGCCAGGTCAGAACCAATAACATTGCAGATAGGAGATAAAGAAATTGAACATCAAATTGGCTAAAAAAACAAATTAACTTAAGAACTTAAGTCATGTTCTTAAATAAACTCATCAGACCTTTTTAAAAAATAAAAAAAAAATAAAATAAACACCAAAATATGTGGCAGTAATATTCATTGCATGGATAAATGATATACTTATAATTGCGCAAAAGAGATTGAAATGGTGAGAAAGATTTTATAGCATGATATAATGAACTGACTTTCCTTGAAGCAGAATTAGCAACTGATTCAATATAATCGTTCCACTTCAGTGGAAAATGGTTGGCTGATTTGGTTTAGCGACATATCAACACCTCTATAGCTTATTTAATATTGAAATCTAAATATTTTGAACATAGTTTCATGGCTTCAACTAAATATATTTTGAATTTAATTGTAAACCTTCAACTACTGAAAATGTATCATCGGTCATTTTCCTTAAAATGTATTGTTGGTAATTCTCCTATAAAATGTATTACAAGTAATTTTACTGTAAATATGTATTGTTGGAATTTTTTTTATTTAAAAATGTATTGCTGGTATTTTTACTATAAAAGTGTATTTTTATACTTTCATAGTGTTTTGCTTTGGTATTTTGTTTTTTTTTTGGTTGGTGGGAGTCACTATTTGCCTATAGCTGGGACCTTACTACTCCAGGTTAGAGTGGACCTGGGAAAAAGAGCAATCAAGAAGTAGTTCCACACATGGAAAATGTGAGTTCAAGATGATGCAGTAAGTTGCTCTCTTGGAGGTCAGCATCAGCCATGCTAATAGAAAGCAAAAAAGATTCTTTAAAATGATTAATCAAGAGCAGTTTCATTATGGAGACATTAAACTGCTTATGACAAAAACATGCAGCGATCAAAATTAAAGAACAAATATGTGAATAAAAATGGAAATGAAATTAACATTATTGATTTTTTTAAAATCATTTCACCCAAGCAAGGTTGTAAAGCCACTAAGACACAAGGGGTTACTGTGTGCCAAGGAATAAAAAAAAAAGAAAAAAAGAGAAACATTATTAAAGAGTAAGAACAATAAAAGAAGGTTAATCAAGTAGACGGTAGATAATGATTGACATTACATTTAAATTTTTGAAGATCAAAGTTGGCTGGAAAGCATGGAGCTGGAAGAGAATTCCACAAGTGAGAAGTGTGAGAGAAGAAACTGTTAGCATAGAATTCATGCTTGTATCTAGCAAATTCAACTCTAAATTGATGAGACCTTGTTGCCAATCTAGTACTGTAATTAATTCATAAAGTCTAGGTACCATAGAGGAAAGTTCATCAGAACAATTCTTTTTTTTTAAAGCATTTCACCTCAAGCAAGGCAGGAGTGCCACTAGCACACAAGGGGTTACAGAGGGCGAGAGCAAGAGTAAAGAGGTGTGCTTGAGGAAAGGATAAAGAGAAGGACAGGGAACAAGATCAAGGCATCAGAAGATGTTGATTAACTTGAATATTTGAAGATTATAGTTATCAGGGAAGAAAGTAAGAGAAAGGGAGTTCCACAGGCGGGAAGTGTGAGAGAAGAAGTTGTTGGAGTAGAAGAGATGGCTACATTTAGCTGTTTCAACAGTAAACCCGAAAGTATTTAATTTTGCCTGAATGTCTGGGGCTGATCCCATTCTAAACTGTCAAATGTACCACTTTCTCAGCTCACCAATTAAAAATGATTTTAAGTGAATAGATCCTGTAGGTCTTAGAGAGGACTATCTTTCTTCAAAACTTGAGGACTGGTGATACATAATCACAAAGAACTGTACCAAATAACAGAAACCACATGACTTGGGGACTTTCAACAGCAGCAACAACTAAAATGGATAGCACATGTAACTCTAAGAGAAAATAATGATATAATCATGATGTTGACATTCCACACCACTTCAAAGAAGAGGTTAGGAAAGAATACCCCATCAGTACTGGAAAGAGCAATAACAGCTAGTGGACTTGAGAAGCCTATTTGCCTGAAAAACTGAATAGAAAGATTTTATAAATTTCAACTGCAAGTAGCATTAGCTGCTCTGTCAATAAATGCCGAATGTTCCCTTATACAGAAATGGTTAATATTAGCACTACTATTAGAGATGAGTAGAACACATACTACCCTTTGATCCCAGCCCAGTGGCCAGGGAGTAAAGAAAATAGTAACTTGATTAACATTGGCTGTTTGGTCAGTGAATGTTGATTGATTTGATTTGTTTTGTTTTTTGTTTTATCAACCTCAATGGGTTATTTAATGCCGACAAGATTTTTATTGCTGGTAATAATTTTTTTACAAGTATTTCTGGTATTAAAACCTATTTTTACACTTTCATAGTGTTTTGACCCCAGTCTGGGTGTTAACTATTTGCCCATAGCTGGGACTTTAACAGGTGCTATCACCCCAGGTCAGGGTGGACCTGAGAACACCAATTAAGAGGTGGTTCCATGCTCCTCAAAGCCTCCTGTTCAGAGGCCTTGCTTTTGGACATAGTTTATCGTCATACCCAGGATGGTCAATGAATGTTGAATACCAATTAAGTAGTGGTTCCATGCTACTCAAAGCCTCCTGTTCAGAGGCTTTGCTGTTGGATGTAGTTCTTCATCATACCCAGGACGGTCAATAAATGTTTAATATTTCCATATGAGGAAACAGTTAATAGTAACATTCCATTTTTGGAACGATGAGCATTAATGGTTCATAATTAATACACAGTTTTTATAAACCCAAAATATCAGATTTTTTTTAAAAACCTATACTTAATACTCTTATCTTAATTTATATAATTAATACTGATTATGGCCATATGTTGAAATGACAATTCTCATATGAACAACGAAGTTCGGCAACATCAAGACTAGTCAGTACCTATATGGTTAACCAATACTTATGTTGTAAGCTTGTATGTGCAGATGGTATAATGGATAACAGCTTCGAATGAGAAATTGTAGAGCCAAGTTCAAATTATAATCAAATTTGTTATATTCACTTTTGTACAAATACCCTTGGGAAAGGTATGAATCCATCTCTTCACCCCTCAGCTATGGGTTAAATACCAGGACAAACTTGGTCCTAAAGCCTTGATTGGCAATGTGGAAATTTTTCTGCCAAGTCATTCCTGAATGAGAAATAGACATGATTGCTTGTAAGGAATGAAGGAAATAGTACTGGATTTTATGATTGTCATTAATCGGTTAATCCGTGATTTCCTATAAGAGAAATATCTGCTCAATTACTCTCAGACAAAGAAATATCTTCCAAGATATCCTTATGTTCTGACTGCATTCTGAAAACTAGTCAGCTTTGACAAGCAGTGTTAAGTAAGGTGTGTTCAAGGAGCTCGTACAGCCGTCTCCTTCAATCTGGAATAACAAAAGTGGAAAAGTCTTCTTATTAGATGTATAGTAATAATATACTAAAATTACAATAAGCTAGGACAGTTATAAGTGCCTCTCCTAAAAAGCTTCAAAACACATGGAATACCCTCATAACTTATCAGCTGTACCAGAATAAAGAAATTTCTCACAAGATATCTATTCAGCTAGTCTAGGATCATAGAGAAAGACATTTCCCATCAGATATCTATTCAGCTACTCTAGGATCATAGAAAAAGACATTTCCCATCAGATATCTATTCAGCTACTCTAGGATCATAGAGAAAGACACTTCTCATGAAGATATCTATTCAGCTCATCTAGGATCATAGAGAAAGACATTTCTCATCAGATATCTATTCAACTAGTCTAGGATCATAGAGAAAGACATTTCCCACAAAGATATCTATTCAACTAGTCTAGGATCATAGAGAAAGACATTTCTCACAAGATATCTATTCAGCTACTCTAGGATCATAGAGAAAGACATTTCTCATCAGATATCTATTCAACTAGTCTAGGATCATAGAGAAAGACATTTCCCACAAAGATATCTATTCAACTAGTCTAGGATCATAGAGAAAGACATTTCTCACAAGATATCTATTCAGCTACTCTAGGATCATAGAGAAAGTCATTTCTCATGAGATACCTCAACAGACATTCCAAAGACTTTCTCCCAAGATATATTGTTAGCCCTTCCAGAAGATTTTATTTGATTTAGGTTTTTCTTACAGCCTTGCGTGCCATTTGAAACTGAAATGTATTTTGGATTCTAAGAATATTTATTTTACTTTTGTTTGTAACTGTATATTACAAAAACAATTTTGGGAATAATAGTTTTTCCAGATACAAGTCCTACTATTTAATCTATAGCTGGAGGGAAAAGAGATATTCATAGCTTTCCCAAGGGTATTTGCACATAAGTTAATGTAATTTACCAGAATAGAATTCAAACTCTGATTTCCAATTCCACATTCGAAGTCAACATCCATTAACACACTAATTAATCCATCAAAATGTATCCGACCTTTTATTTAATCACCTTCAAAACACTTCCCTTGTGAGTTCACAGGCTTCACTCAGTGATTTTGCTATTGCCCTGGAATGCTATGGGGCTCTGCTGTTGCTTTTCTCATAATTTCCTCTCACAACTCAAATTGCTTCCCTTTCAGTGTGGTTTTCAGATTGGGGAAGAGCCTGAAGTTGGGAGAATAGACAGCCTATTGAACAAATCCAATGAATGTACATGACATGTCTGTAATCTAGGCATAACAGCCAGGAACTAATGCTGGCAGTAGAGAAGGGAGAATGTTAAACAAATCTGATGAACATGCACTACACATCTGTACTCTAGGTGTAACAGCTAAAATTTCATGCATGTGTAGGAAGTGTGACATCACGTTCAACCTATAGGATTTTGCCCATGCTGTATTAGTTTTGTCTATAAATAAATAAAGTTGGTTACCTTTTAAATGCACCTCATATCTTGTCAGCCACTTCAATCCAAAGAAATGTCTTATATCTCAAATTACTTAATCCACTGATAGAAGGAACCTTTAATTAAGCAGTAATAGCAAGGGAGCAAAAAATAGGTTTTTTTTATTGTTTTGAGTGTATCTTATTCATCATACACATGTGGGATTACAATTTTTTATTATTTGTGTTCATGGGTGAAGAAAACAATAACCCAAAATAAAGCTGTTGCTATTCAGAGTTTACGATATATTTGCAAACATGATAACTTCTATGATAAATGAGATACACGTACAGGGGCCAATTCACCGTCTAAGATGAAAGCATATAAAAAACATGGTACAAATCCATATCTTCTCCCCCAGCTATGGGTTAAATAGCAAAGTAGACAGGGCTCTCTAGCTTTGCTTGGTCTGAATTCAAAATTAGTTGTGTCAGAGGCTAGCAACTCCATCTTTAAAAAAAGAAAAAAACTATTTTCTACTGCAACAACAGTAGCATTTGCTAGCATGGCGAGATTGTGGCATTATGATTCAGATGGCAGTCTTTAGGGTTAACAACAATGAATGATCTTAGAAATGGTGAAACATATATAAATAACCCTTTCATTTATTTTTTGGGTACCACGCTTGTCATAAAATAATAATCGTAGTAGTTTTAATAAAAATTTAAATATCAACTGATTTTAACAAAGGCACATAATAAAAGTGTTGCTTCTGAACAGCTGCCATATAATGCTTAAAGTGTTTTTGGAAGGAATGAACACACTGAAACATTTTTTAATGTCTTTTTGTGTTTAGATGAGGCATATGGGAATATCTCTGCGAATAGATTTTATAGTCTTATTGAATTGAAACATGAGAAGTTTCCATTCCTCGTACATTTTCTTTTCTCAAAAACGCCTCTTTTCCTCCTTTCTTTATTTCATATTTTCCTGCTTCTTCTGCAAATGATTTTTATAGTTTCCACCTTTTTCATTGTATTTAATTCCTGTGTTTTCCTTTTTTTATTTCTACAAGGTTGTTCTGGAGAAAAGAAATATTTAGTTCCGTTCATAACACTAACAATTCACTTAAAATGTGAACATTGGGGAGGGTGTTAAAAAAATTTATACTTCTAACTAGATAATGCAGTAAATAATAACAATAAATAAAACATATCTAAAGAAAAATCTATATAAATATTTAAAATATTTCTGTTAAAACAAGAGGAGAAAAATAAAACCATTTGAAGAATATTTAAATGCAAAACAATTTGAGAATGCTTTAAAAAATGGTGAGATTAAAAAGAACAACATATTTTTAGAATAGGAACAAGTAGACACAAACAAACAATAAGAATCCAATAAAGATACGACAAAAACCTGGATATAAAAGACACCATTAATAAAAAATCAAGGATAAAGCTGTTGTGAAATTTAGAACAAAATAAATATATATATATATATATATATATATATATATATATATATCAGCAACCCCCAATTTTTTGCATGAAAGCAAAACCTGGAACAAAAAAATCAAAAACAAAAAAAATTTCTTGGATTCTTTCATTTCATGTACATTTGGCAGATGTTTAAGCATCGGTACCCTTTCTTTTCTTTTTAAGAGAGACAAGTTATTTCTCCACCACCCTACTTGCAAACACTCCCACCCTGGCTCACCCACTTGTAAAAATCTGTGAATTTTGACATTTAACAGTGGGGGTGGAGCACAGAGTGGATAACAAAAAGTGATGATATTTTTGAGAAAAATGAAATCCACATATGTTACATTGTTCTTTTCTAATCCCTACGTTTTCTGTAATCAATCCAGAATTTATTTTGGCAGAAGGGAATTCAGGGCTTTTTGAAAAGATTGATCAAATTTTTCATCTGTTAAGTTGTGCAACATTTCCTTGGTCATGCCAGACATTTTTAAAAGTTGCTGCACCAGGAAATTAAATTAAATCAAATTTTTTTTGAGAAAGGCATTTTGGCCTTAAGTTTTCCAAACGATTGAATATATATATATATATATATATATATATATATATATATATATTACTATAATATTTTTATTATAATATTTTGTGATGTAAAATATTATAATAATATTTTGCTCTATGTTGTATCGAGCATTTTTAAAAAAAAGTAAATGCTAAGAATGCTGGATTCTTAATCTGTCTCTTCTTTCTCTTTATTTATATATATATATATATTTTTGTTATCCACAGACAGACTGTTTCGCTGTTTCCCAGCTCATCAGTGTGGCTAGATGTCCGGTTGCCTCTAGCTAGGATCGAAACCCGACTGAATTTCTCCCACTAAGCCATCAGCGTACGGTACGGGATGAAGGTGAATTTTAGCCTGTTTATTTTTAGATTCGGATAAACACACAGATATATATATATATATATATATATATATATATATATATATATATATATGTCATTCACAGACAGTACTGTTTCGCTGTATCACAGCTCCTCAGTGCGACTAGACTTCCAAATGCCTCGAGCCAGGATTGAAACACAACTAATTTGGTGTCAGCCAGAGCTATCTTCACTCGATAGAGTTACACAACTAAATCTAGCGTATTGTTTTGACAAATGTAAATGCCAATCAACCAAAGTGCTCCATTCATTTTACTGAAGAGCTTTGCATTAGTGCAGGTGGCTGTTGTTTATAGAATTAGTCTATCACTCAACAGTGCTCAATTGAAATGTATTTTCAAGAGCTAAATTATGTCATTCACAGACAGTACTGTTTCGCTATATCACAGCTCCTCAGTGTGACTAGACTTCCGAATGTCTCAAGCCAGGATTGAAACAACTATGTGTATAATTATTTATTTGAAAATTATAACATAAGTATGTTATAAAATCACTACAAAAATAGCCATTTTGTCATATCAAGTGATGGTGTTGAATATCATCACTTGATAAGACACCAGAAGTGTTGAAACAAAATGGCTATTTTTGTAGTGATTTTCTAACATACTTATGTTATAATTTTCAAATAAATAATTATATTTGCTCTACTCTGTATTGAGCATTCTTTTAAGAGTAGTATTTGTTGGTTATTGGAATTTATTCCATATACACCAATCCTATACTTGGGTATATATATATATATATATATATATATATATATTGGGGAAAAATGTATGACAAAAAGGGAAAAAGTTTTCATGTGACATGTTCCATCCTTTAGGACTTCATTGGACTAAATTTGTTCTGTTGGTGCGGCTACACATGCATACGAACCAGAGATGCTTGGAATTTTAATTTTTTTTTAATCTAGCTGATTTCATTTACATTCTTTTACTCTTCATCACTTTTGTTTATATATATATATATATATGTATATATATATATATATATATACAAGTGTGGGATTGGTATATACGGAGTAAATTCCAATAACCAACAATTATTTTTCTTTAAAGAGTGCTCAATACAGAGTAGAGCAGATATAATCATTTGTTTAAATATTATAACATAAATATGTTATAAAATCATGTTACATAAAAAATGTTATAAAATCATGTTACATAAAATTATGTTACAGCGTTTAGGCCTAGCGAAGGACCGTTAATGAATTTGGAACTTTTTTAAACCATTTATTCTACATTCAACATCATCACTTGATAAGACACTGGGAGTGTTGAAACAAAATGGCTATTTTTGTAGTGATTTTATACCATATTTATGTTATAATATTTAAATAAATGATTATATATATATATGTGTGTGTGTGTGTGTGTGTGTGTGTGTGTGTGTGTGTGAGCATATGAAACAAAGTCGGGAAAGTTTTATACAATGTGTTTCACCAATGTGATGTGTGTTTGCTTTGCCTTCTGCAGGCTGTAGATGGAAGTTAAAAGTACGAGTAAGGAAAATACCTTGGGATTTTGAGGATCAGAGGGGGCAATAAATTACCTTATCAAATCCAACAACCAGAGACCAGAACGTATTTTATGTGTGTATGCGTGTGTATTTAGGCAGCATATCTTCATTTTGGGATGCTCAAATTGTAAAAAAAGAAAAGAATTTTTTTAAAAAGGTTATTTTCGAAAAAATTGAAGGTTGAGTATTTTTAAAACATTAATACGAAAAAAAAATTAAAACTAATTTACTTTCCTTATATATCCTTAAGGTAACTTGACTATAACAGGTGTGTGGGGGGGATCATGCATGTGCATTTACAAAAACTTCACAACTATCAATTACACTAATTTTTGTCTTCACAACTCACCCATGATGATGATCTTGGATGAGATTGAAAGTACTTGGGAAAATAAAAGAAATAACCAAAACTATGGCGTTTTTCTAATTCAGTTTTGTAAAAGCACTAAGAAATTGATCCGTGAATTTGAGAGGATTAAAATGGAAATAAATAGACATAATATGTTCAGATTATTCAACCAAACATGCTTGAGTACATGTACATATATATATATATATATATATATATATATATATATATATATATATATATTAGATCTGTTGATGACTGTTGGATTTTAAATCAGTCCACTCCAAATAGATCTTTTTTTTTTCTCTAATAGTTTGTATACCACATTTTGCCATTATTGCTTTTATGATGATTGGTGATATTATGTATGGTACTGGTCTTAAGTTTATTGATGAGAATTGTGTGATCATTGCACTTTCAATGGATTTTTCTTTTAGTGAGTACTTTTCTCTCCTGATCCATCTGGCATTAATTAAATTAGAATTGTCATTGGATGTCTTACAGTAAGCTACCAGTGTATGTTCTTATGCAACATTACCTCTGCAATTATCCCCGAGACTTTTTTGAGGTTTTTGGATGTTTCACTGATGTATACCATTGAGCATTTTATACAATCTATTCTGCATATTCCTGCCCCTGTCCTGTTGTCGTTGTTGCTATCTCATTTAATGCTAACTATATCTCTTATTGCTTTAGAGGGGCTGTTGATGAATTTTAGGTAAAAGGAGGATATTATTTTGGATGGCAGCTGATATAGAGTTTTGGGGGGTTACTTACAGTACACTTCACCCCTTACAAGGCCCAGGGACCACTCGAGGTAAAGTGTTACATTAGGAGGCAATTTGTGCAAATTGGAGTGGAAGATAACAGTTAACTCTAGACTTGAACAGGTTAAGATTGTAGTAATCAGGGAAACATCCTCTTGGGAGTTGGTTCCACAGTGCAGGGGTTCACAGAAGAAGCTATTTGAGTGGGATATAGAGGAAATGTGGATGGTTTGCAACATTGAAAGAGGTATGGCATGTTCTTGGTAGAACTGGCAGGAGTGTAGTTCATCCAAGCACTTTTTGTGGAAGTAGTGAGAGAGCAGTGAGAAGCTTGCCACATCCCACCTTGAATTTGAAGCCCCTAATTCGTGTCTGATGAAGAGAAATACATTGAAAACACTTTCAAACTTCTATTAGGTTGATGCAAAAATAATGTTGTTTTCTCACATATGTTAGAACGTCAAAAGACATTATTTTTGCACCAACCTAATACAATACCCAATTTATTTCCTTTACAATGCCCCCCAAAAAAGAAGAAAAACACAAATCCACAAATAATAATAATTCTAACAACCATATACTCCATAAAATGCCCACAAAAATGGAATAGCCAGCCAGAATGTGTTACAGCCATAACTCACTATAACCACTACTACAATATCTGTCACAGGGAATGGTGCAGTAGGACGCTTGCTGCATTCAAAACTGCTCACAATCATTGCAAAAGAGTTCTATAAAGTACAAAGTGCAGCTGTGCACAAGCAGTCTGAGCCAAGGTAAAAAAAAACAAGATCTGAGTTCTGGAAAATATCTAACCATATTCTCAATAGAGCCAAAGTGTCAGCGCCTACTATGATAATTTACACTGAGGTTATCTCATCCTTGTCAAATAAGGCAAAGCTCTTCACAATTAATTTGGCCTTCAACTCCAGTTAGATGATGAGGGCCATCTCTTTCCTTACATCCCTCTCTCATGAAGCACAAACTTAGTAATAACTCTACCATGGCCCAGGAAGTCTCCTGACTTATCAAAAACCTTGACCCCAAGAATCTAGATAAAATCCCAATGGTTGTCCTTAAGAATATTAGCTCTGATTTTTCAAAATTGTTTAATTGCTGCCTGAAGATGAAATCCTTCCCAATTCTATGGAAGGTGTCAAGTGTATTTCCTGGTTTCAAGAATGCGGATAAGTGCTGATCCTTGTCTCATTAGCCTCCTTAGCGCTATCTGTAAACTCTTTGAGGCTATGATCAACAAGATGGCTGTTGATCACCCAAACAGGGACAACCTCCTGAATGACAAACAGTATCGATTTTGATCTTTTCAGTTCACTGCTGATATCCTAGATGTCTTTAAGCACAAAATTGGTGAGGCATTATACAAAAAATACATCATGAGGAAGACAATCGCCTTAGATATATTGGAGGCCTTTGACAATGCATGGCATAGAGCTTGCTACACAAGCTTTCCAGCTATAGAATCACTGAAAGAGTTTTCTCAATTATCAAGTCCTTCCTAATAGGTAGATCCATAAATGTGGTTGTCAATCATTAGTCCTTCTTTCTTCTTCTGGTTGCTGTGTTTCTTCAAGGTGTGGGTGATCATGGCTATCCACAACTTCCTATTCTTTGTAGCTCTTAGTAATGTTTGTCTTTTTATTCTTATTCCCTGTTCTGCCATCCATTTACACAAATTCGTTAGGCAGGTTATTCACTGTTTCCCTCTGTCTCTCTTGCCTTCAGTATGTCCCGTGAGTGTCAAATTTTCCAAGCCTTCTTTACTCATTATGTGTTTCAGAAATTTCAACTATCTTTTTCTGATTTTAAGTCTCTTTTTTTTGTTTCAATTTTCCTTAAATGTACCTTGTTGCTTACAGGTTCTGTTCAAATTTTCCTGACATTGGGGGTTGGACTATTGTCCTCATCTTTGTTGTCATATTTATTACAATATTTCAGCCATTGTACACTCTGGCCTTCTTCAGGTGGTTGGAATGTGAAACTGAAGCCTTTATTTCATTCACTGGGGTAGACTGTTCTAGTTCCACATGCCATGTCTAATGGATGTCAGTTGTCAGTTATCTCCTGTTAATTCCCCTCTCCAAGTTCTCCACTGCCTTAACTGGGTATTGAACTCACACTCTTTGGGTCCTGTCACTGAATCTAACACAGCAGCAGATCATTATTTAAACATATATTAATATTTATATTATTCAGACTATTGTCCTCATCTTTGTTGCCATATTTATCACAACATTTTGGCCGTTGTCCTCAAGGACACATGTCACAGTGAATAAAGGCGTTAGTTAGATCCAATGACAGGACCTCAAGAGTGTTAATTCAATACTCGGTTAAGGCAGTGGAGAACTTGGAGAGGGAAATTAACAGGAGATAACTGACATCCATTAAACATGGCACGTGGAACTAGAACAGTCTACCCCAGTGAATGAAATAAAGGGTTCAGTTCGACATTCCAACCACCTGAAGAAGGCCGGAACATACAACGGCCGAAATGTTGTAATAAATATGGCGACAAAGACGAGGACAATAGTCCGAATAATGTAAATATTGTATTCTATGTTTTGTTACATGATTTCTTGAATTAATGAAAATTATTTTTAAAATTTATGCCCAATTTACAAGTTTTTTTAGTAGACCTTTTTTTAACTCAGTAAAATGCATTAATCCAATTTTGGGATGCCGGGCATTAATGGTATAACAGGTTATAGGTATGTATTGTTGATTATTTTACTATAAAAAATGTAGTGTTGAATTTTTATTTGGGGGGGGTCACTATTTGCCTGTAGCTAGGACCCTAACATGTACTACTACCCCAAGTCAGGGTGAACCTGAGAACAACAGCAATTAAGAGATGCTTTTACACTCCTTAAAACCACCAATCTCCTGTTCAGAGGCCTTGCTGCCAGATTTAGTCTATCGTCATATCCAGGACTATGGCATATAAATTAGAATGAAACTAAAGGGAAAACAGATATTATAAAATGTAGATTTTATTTTTAGTTCTAAAAGTGCATTTGTCAGAGGAAAACGTGGAAAGAAATTTTCCTTCCGCTTATCATGCCACCTACAGATGAAAGGAAAATCATGATAAATTGGAGGAATCAAAATATTGGACAAAACCTGAGGAACAGAAGGGTGTGGAATCTACTTTCACCTTTCCAAGAGATAACAATAAACTGTTAAGCATTTCCTCTTTGGTCACCACGCCTACACAAGGCAAATTTGTTTTAAAAAAAATATATAAAGAAATAAAAGCTAAAAATAAAGAATAAAAAAAAAAATCACATGATAAATTTCAATTTGCTTTAGAAGAATAGAAAAATTCTTGTTCTGGTTTGGTGTTAAAGAAATCGTGGCAGGGGGATTGTTTATCTGATGCTTAAAAGGGTGGCAAAATTTGAAAAGGAAAAAAAAAAATTAACAGATCTCTATGATCTTTTTCTTAAAGGGTTCTCGTTCTATACAGGTTAAACACTAAAACAGAAATGACTTTGTTTACATTTTGAATACAAAAATGAAAAGTCAGTAAATGATGGACATTTGAGAAGATCTCTACAAGAGGATATGCATTCCTTAAAAGGATAACTGAATCTTGATGGGTTGTGACACTATCTGTGCCAAGCTATCTAAGGCATGCTGAAACAGATGGTGGTTTCTCCTATAAAGAGGGATGCAAATTCAAACACTGCTGAAGAGCTGGATTTCTTTATTAAGCCTCTTGAACGCACAGGCCGGTAGATGCAATTCACACAGTTTAAAAAAGAAAAAAAAATTGGGGCTTCTACTCATACATGCATATCCACAAAAATAACATTAAAATAATAAGGGTGTAATGGCTTTCCTAATATGAGTGGCTTAACTTATTACTTATAAAATAAAAAAACAGCTGACACTTGCAAAGTACATTTGTACCCTTTTGTTAGGTAACTGATGAAGAATATGTGTTGGTGGGCAGGTTTGGTTTGATTTACGGCATATAAACACC
The DNA here is from genome assembly GCA_964036315.1 of Acanthosepion esculentum. NCBI lineage: Eukaryota > Metazoa > Mollusca > Cephalopoda > Sepiida > Sepiidae > Acanthosepion > Acanthosepion esculentum. Next base: position 64,365,134 of record OZ038501.1, read on the forward strand.
TCAATGGGTTATTTAATTCCGACAAAATTTTTATTGCTGGTAATATTATTTTTTTCCAAAAATGTATTGCTAGTAATATTTTTTCCATAAAAAATCTATTTCTGGTAATATTTTTTCCTTCAAAAACATCTATTTCTGGTAATATTTTTTCTTCGAAAATGTATCACTGGTAATATTTTTTTCAAAAATATACAGCTGGTAATTTGTTTTTTCTTCAAAAATTTATTGCTGGTAATAATTTTTTACAAAGTATTTCTGGTATTAAAACCTATTTTTACACTTTCATAGTGTTTTGACCCCAGTTTGGAGGTTAATATAACAATCTTTCCTTACTATATATATATATATATATATATATATATATATATATATATATTCTGTTTTCTTAAATCATGTTCTTTTATTGTCCTCTCTCCTTAATAGTAGTTTTTATAATATTCTCTGACATTCGGTAACCCTTTGTGTCCTAGTGGCTTCATTGCCTTGCTTGGAATGAAATGAGAGAGAGAGGAAAGGATAAAAGCTGAATGAGGTTCAAGAAAATAGAAGATGGCAATTGACCATGCATTTAAATTTTTGAAGATTGTAGTTATCAGAGAACCAAGGATATGAAAGGGAGTTTCACAGGTGTGAGAAAGAAAATATTGGTGTAGAAGTGGTGGTTATATTTAAATAATTCAACAGAAAAAAGGGTGGGACCATGATGCCAATTTAGTTGCATGCTTAAACTCATGTAGTTTAAACACCAGGGAAAAAAGCTTGTCAGTGCATTTGCTATGAAAATATTTGTAGAAAAGACAGAGGGAAGCCACGTCAAGTCAGTGAGAAAGTGACTGAAGTTGAGATACCAAGTCAGGATCAATTACATTGCAGAACATTTGGATTCTTTAGTAGTTTTTATAATATTCTCTGACATTCAGTAACCCTTTGTGTCCTAGTGGCTTCATTTCCTTGCTTGGAGTGAAATGATTAATATAGTCAAGAACCTTGAGATGTGTAGCAGGATCACAAGACCAGATATGGCAACAGTATTCAATGCATGGACGAATGGTAGATTTGTAACTGTGCAAGACGGACTCCAATGAGTAAAAAACCTTCTGGCACGACACATTGACCCAACTTTCCTTGCAGGAGATGCAGCTATTGATTCATCGTAGTTGTTCCACTTCAAGTCAGTGTGTTGCTCTTCACGAGTCTAGCGTCAGCCATACTGATGGCAGGCAGGAAAGTTGCTCGATGGTGGTTAAATGAGAGAAGTTTCATTTTGGAGGCATTAAAAGCCATTTCCTGCCCCAGTTAACCACAGATTGGAGGTCTTTTTTAAGAGCAGCAGCTAGATTAACTTTGTCAGCTCTGAAAGATTTGCTATTGAGACAGGAGTAAATGCTAGTGTCATCTGCATAAATGCCTACTTGGGAACTGATGACATCAAGGAGATCATTGATGAAGATCAGAAACAGTGTAAGACCACCAGATAGAGCCTTGAAGGACACATGCGTTTATGTGAAAGGATCTGGAATTAAGACATAAGAATGATTGGATTCATTCAAACAATCATCTAGTAATACCATAGCCCTGGAGTTTACATAGAAGACTAGCATGCCAAACTCTGTCTAACACCTTTATATCTAGAGTCACAGCTCAAGTTTTGCCGTTATTATCAAGAGCTTGATATATATATATATATATTCCGTGATGGCCGTTAGCACATCAGCAGTGGACCTGACAAAACAGAAACCATATTGTTTGTCAGAGAATAGGTCATGGGAGGTAAGATGCTTGACCACTTTGGCATTGATTAAAGCCTCAAATACTTTGCCGAAAAGTGGTAGGAGACTAATAGTGCGACAAAGTGATCAGAAGGTTCTCCAGAGTTCTTGAAAACAGGAACTACACAGGAGGACTTCCAACAAAATGGAAAGCAGGAAACAGTGGGGCAATAGTTGTAGAGTTTGGAGAGAAATGGAGCCAGCTTGTGAGCACATTCGACTAGGGGAGAAATCCGGTGTGGGTACTCCAAAAGAATCGAGCATTGAGTTGGAAGAGAATTTCCTAGCAAAGCATTCAACCTTATCTGCTGTAGATGTCAGGACTTCAAAATGATTGAATAGAGGAGGGATTTAAGTTTTGTTGTTGTTCACCATGCTCTTGCAGAGCCACCAATAATCTGTAGAACCAAACTTGCGAGATGGTATACATTGGGTCATTCTAACGTCAAACTGTCGCAGTTAGCTCCCCTTCATTTTCTTAACACTTCACCAGGGGTCTCTCTCTCCTGGGAGTATAAATACGGGCTGACCTTTCGCCTCTCTCTCTCTTTCCACAGCTCTTTCCACGGCTGCGCCCACGTGCGGCCAACTTGCCTCGCTTGAGGCCGGCAACCGTCGCACGTGGTGCGAGGTACAAAAACCTTTTCTTAACATCTCCAGTATGTGAACTCTCACACACAACCAGCATTTCCCATGTTCAGGGAATACGCTAAAACAAAATTTCACAACCGTACGGACATTCCAACCCAAACACACACACAATAACTTTCCACACAGACACTAAACGTTTTATTCATGTTTTAAATGATGTATTTGTAATTCGTGTTTTTAACCTGTTTGTTAATAATATATATTTGTTCGCATACATATATATCTGTCTTGTTTGTTTCTTTCTTTGGACTCCATTAAAGTCCAACATTTTTAATGTGGCTGGACCGGCCAGAGATAATTCATCTTCTCTACTTCTTCCATTCTCACACGGCCGGTCCACTACAAAACAGCAGCATGATATGGCAAGAATCACTCTCGCAAACAATATTTAATGTCCTTGGATACTTTTTTTTTAACTGATCCAGTCTTTCCTATCAAATTGTGAAATGAAACTTATCCTGGATGGCCACTCATCTAGACCCTTTTGTACTAACGTGAGTGTCCCCCAGGATTCCATTCCTGGTCCTACTCTATTTTCAATTTGGTATTTATGCTGATGAGACAACAATTTACTCCTGCCTTGATAGTAATGCTTATCAGTCCAACAAGATCAAAATGGCAGCCAGTGTCTGTTGTTAACTGGGGCAATAGATGGCTTGTTAATTTTAATGCCTTCAAAAATTCACTTCTCTCCATTAATCATCTGAGAGACCCCTCTCTGCCTTCCCTCAGCATAGCTGATGCTAACCTCCAGGAAACTTGTTTAGCCTTCTTGGGCTCACATTCTCTGCTGATATGAAGTAGAAAGACTGTATTGAATCCATTGCAAGGTCAGCTGCTAAGAGAGTGGATTCACTGTGTTGGGCAACCTGATTTTTCTCTCCAGAATCTATCTTACATATCTATAAGTTTACCATTCATCCATGCTTAGAATATTGCTGCCACATATGGTCTAGTGCTCCTGCTATTTACCATGAGCTCATTGATAAAATCCAAAGAGGAATCAGTAATATTATTGGTCCTAACCTGGCATCTCGGTTTCAGTCACTTTTCCACCACCATAAGGCTACTTACACTTCCCTGTGCCTTTTCTATAAATATTTCATGGTAATTGTTCGGATGAGCTCTTTGCTATAGTACATAGCATTTTTTCATTTATGTGTAGCACTAGCCTGGTGTCAAGATCTCAACAATTTACAGTTGAGCTGGTTAGATGCAGCCATAAGTTCTAGGCTAAAAGTTTCTTTTGCTTTTCTCGCTTGAGGAATTCCCTTCCAGCTCCACGCTTTCCAGCCAACATTAATCTTGTCAATTGCTATCTACTGTCCTCCTGAACACTCTGTTCTCTTTATTCTCATCATTATTGTTTCTGTTCTTGATTCTTCCACACCTTGTAACCCCTTGCATTTTAGTGGCATCACTACCTTGCTTGGGGTGATACTGATGACTATATATATATATATATATATATATATATATATATATATATATATATATATATTTATTACAAAGAGTTAATCATATCTTGAATCAATTAGCAATATTAATGCAATTATTGGCAAATTATTTGTAATATACAGTGTAACCCAGATATAAGAGAGTTGTCAGGACCGGAGAAGAAGTCTCTTATATCCGGGTTTCTCTTATATCCGGGTTTGGTCTATTATATATACATTAACACAGGCTCTAATTTGGGACCAGAGAAACTTTCTCTTATATCCGGGTTACACTGTATATATATATATATATATATATATATATATATATATATATATATATATATATATGGGATGATGAATGGAGGTATAACATTACCATCACTAGTGATCACTCCAAACACCTTTATAATCACAATTAGACTCACTCATTTCTTTCTAAATCCTCAGATTGACACCAAAACATTCTGAAATGTTTGTATTAGAGCTTCTGGCATGAATGCCAAGCAGTACAGCATGACACTTCCAAATTTCTGGCAGACTGAATTGCGCCATTGTACCTTTTTTTTCTCACAGATGGTGCCCAACTTACTATATTGTGAAGCCAACAAAATCAAAAACAAACAACATGCATGCGGGAAATTACAAATATAAAATGATGACAATTTACCCATCGTACTTTATCTCTCTCTCTCTCTCTATATATATATATATGCACAAACATGTATATAGATAACACTATAATTATTTTTCAGTGGAGTGTCTGTCTTTTTGAATAGGGATTATTGCATCTCAATATTGACGGTTGAAAAAGACTGAACAATTTTCCCTTTGACACATTCAACAGAAAATCTTTTGGGATTTTCTGTTTTTTTTGACTTGAAAAATCCTCTCCTATGTAAATTATATAAATGCTTATATAAATCCTCTCTTTTATATTCTGACATTTCACATATTTAACCAAGAATATATTAATATCAATCAATTTGCAGGGCATCTAGAAGCAGGTGAAGAACACTCACAAAAAACAAAAGCTACAAAAAACACCTATCCCCAAATAAAACAAGATATTTCACAGGCCAAGATAATCTATATAGCTAAGGGGTGAAAACACTCAACTACAATCAAGGTCAACTGTTTAATGACTATTTCTGTGTTGATAACACCGATAAACAATAAATCACTGGTTAGAATTTTATGAATTTCTTGCTTGTTTGGTAACTAAAATTCACCCAATAGAAGGCTCCAAAGCCACTCAAGGTAGAGAGTTACTGCTAAAATGTTTGTTCCTCAATTATTGCCTTCCATATGTAAGCTAAAACCAAGCTGAGATGTTACACATAGTGTAGGTTCTGAAGGTGGTGGTGAGGGGTCAACAAGTACTGATACCTCTAAGAAGGTCAGGACTTCATACTTCCAAAGGTGCACAGGGATAGCAAAAAATGTGTTGCAAAAGTTAAACAAAGTATTAAGAAACAGAAAAGTTTCGTTAGAAACAAAGAAAAGAGTGCTGAACTGTAGTATCAATCTTCCTATAAGGCAGTGAATGCTGGACAATCTCCTCATAGATGAAGAATAAAATGCAAGAAGTTACTGAGCATGAGAGAATATGAGAAAAAACACTATTAAGGAGAGGGAACAATAAAAGAAGAGGAATCAAGAGAACGGATAGTAACGATTGACATTGCATTTACATTTTTAAAGATCAAAGTCGACTTGGAAGCAAGAAGCCAGAAGAGTGCCACAAGTGAAAAGTGTGAGAGAAGAAACTGTTAGCACAGAACTCACAGTAACATCTAGCCATTTCAACTGTAAGATGATAAGACCTAGCTGCCAATCTAGTACTGCACTTAGATTCATAAAGTCTAAATACAACAGAGGAAAGTTCATGAGAACAATTACCATGAAAGTATTTATAGAAAATGCAGGTGGAAGCTATGTTATGCTGGTGGGGAAAGTGATTGAAGTCAAGATGCCAGGTCAGATTCTTCTTTGTATTTCATCAAGAATCTTTAAATATATAGCAGAAGCACCAGGCCAGATGTGGCAGCAATATTCAAAGAATGGATGAATGGTAGACTTATAAGCATCTAAGATAGATTCTGGTGAGAAAGATTGTCTGGCACGACATAGAAAGTTTCTAACATTTGTAAATAAGAAAGACTAGAAAAAAATGGAATTAATAAATTTCTTTAAGTAAAATGTTACATTTCAGCAGAAGTGTGCTAAAAATTCAACATAATTTTCTTAATTTGTAAGAAACAGAAATAGATGACACAAAAATAAATCAAGTTGATCATTAATGTATTTGCTTGTATGAAAAAAAAAAAAAAACAATATTAACGTGAAAACTGTTGAACAAAAAAATATTAAGTGAAAACTGTTTAAATTAACCTCCACGTAACAAGTCCAGATTTCCAACATTATATTTTCTTGGTGAATTTCCCACAAAAATAAAAAATCCTGTTTTTGCAATATAAACATAAAATAAACCTGAAGGAAATACATAAATTTAAAACCTACTTCAATTAAATAAGGTAATATTATTCCAAATGTAAAAAGCAAAAATGTCTTAAGCTGACTACAGCAATGAACTACTGCAAACTTAAACCAAAGCTAAAAATCATCCTTCTACTGGGAATGATGAGATTTGACAAAAGGCATCCAGTTTTTGTCTGCAGTTACACTATAACTTGGACTCCTAAATCAAAGAATGCCATGAGCTATCAGACTGAAATTTATCAGATTAAAAGGCCAACATTAGAAACATTTAAATTTAACAACTTTTGGGGCTACTTTTAGAATAAGCATAGTTAACTTGGGCTACAAATGAGAAGAAATTTACTAGTATTGGTTTACATTATTTACTATAGGACTATTGTGCTCAACTTTGTTGTTTTATCACAAAGTTTAGACTATTGTGCCTTTCAGTCTTCATCAGGTGTATATCGATCTGAGTAACCCACAGTGAATTCCAAATTAAACCCTTTATTTAATCTATGATGGTAGACTGTTCTCATCCCACTGCCAATGTCTAGGGATATCACATCTAGTTCTTATTTCTAGTACTGCTCAGTTATTGCCCAGTTATTGAACTCACAATTATTATGTCACCAAATTCACAAACCGGTGATTTAATGAACAAGGCTATTGTTCTGCAGATAGAATTACTAGTGTTGAGTTTAAAATTTGTAGCCCAATTTGTAACTTGTAAACCAATCTGGTAAGCCGTCAGAATTTGATTAATTAACAAATGATTATTAAATGGGGGATCACTTTTTTTAATACCCAAGTTAGAAACAAATCCCCCACTTTCTACTATAGTAAATTCTACATATTTCTCTACTTGAAAAAAATATACTGGGATGTCAAATTTGGCTAATTCTGAGCATGCATAGCTACTAAATTTTGAATTTTGCTAATTGTGACTTTGGCTTTTTGTTAGCAAAAGCCCCAAATGCAGATTACAAATTGGAGATACCAAAATCAAACAAGTACAAAAATTTGAATATCTGGGAAATGTTCTAACAGAGAACTGAAAATGTGACACTGAAATCCAAAGGTGTATTAGGATAGCCAAAGATGCATTTCAAAAGCTAAGCAAAGTATTAAGAAACAGAAAAATTTCATTACAAACAAAGAAAAGAGTGGTTCTACAGAAGGATGCTGAGAATACCCTGGACTGAATATGTGAACAATGACAGAGTTCTCAAGAAATTGGAAATAAAAAGGAAACTTATACTTAACATCAGGAAGAGGGTGTTGAAATTTCTAGAGAACATAATGAGGAAAGTGGGCTTGGAAAATCTGATACTCACAGGGAAGACTGAAGGCAAGAGTGACAGAGGAAAACAACATATAACATACTTAGTGAGCTTGAGTAAATAGAGGGCAGAACAAGGGTTAGGAGAAATAACCAAAAGACAAAATTTATTAAGAGCTACAAAGGACTGGAAATTATGGAGAGCCATGATTGCCTATGCCCTGAAGGGGCACGGCACACAAAGAATGACAACGTTTGCTACTAATGAGATAAAAGAAGTACTAGGCTTTAAATTTGTAGCCAAATTTGTGACCTGTAGCTTAATTTAGCATTCCTGCTCGCAAATCATCGATGTTTGATTAACAGACAAGTGATTATTGGGGAATCACTTTTTTTTATAGCCAAGTAATAAATAGACCCCCCCCACACACACACACTTTTTGCTGCAGTAGATCCTATGGGGTTGACCCCAAAATAGAAAATTTACTAAATAAACTGGGAAAGCGTTTTGGCAAATCCAATATATATTTTATTATTTGAGAAAACATACTTTTGAAAGCCCATGTATACTAAATTTTGTGTTTTTTGCGACTTGTGACTTCAACATCACCTCTGCTGGTTAGGTCAAATGATGAGAATGTGCCCCATATCATCCTGTTCAGAGAATTCGCAAGTGACAAGGGGCTACGCGGAAGCCCAAAGCAGCACATCAAGGATCAGTTGAAAATATCGCTGACACAGGCCAACATCAACCCTAAGACCTGGGAAACCATTGCCAAAAATCAGACTTTCTGGTGTAGAACCAACTGAGGAGGGAACCGAGACTTTTGAGTACAGCCTTCAGAGGATCTGTGACGTGCTGTCAGGAGGGCCCAACTCGCCCAGCCATATCCACCACCAACACTACTATGTGACCCCTGCTCAGGAATCTTCAGGAGTAGGCTGGGCCTTCATAATTATCTCCATCAAAGGGGAGAAAGAGAACAAGGAGAGAGGATGACGATTCCGATGCTCGGATGTGAGAGGGTGCCAACAACGATGTTGAGAAATACCTGCTGTTTAAAATAAACACTGTTTTATCATGAGGCTACAGATTTATTGATATACCTAATGGAGTAGTTATTGTTGTAAACTGTAGTTATTGGAGGAAAGGTTTAATGAAACAAACATATAATTTTTCTTTCTTTATTTAAACAAAACCACCAGAATGGGGAACTCAGTGAGGACCAAACTCACTAAAACTCTCCTGTAAGACTAACTCAAGAACTATTGCTCTAAATATACATAATCTATCTCAAAAGTATCTTTTTATTTAATATTAATAAAAAACAATTTTGAGCAATGTTGATTTTTGTCCCTTCAAAGTACACCCTTGGGGCCTCACACATCTATTCTGGCATCCCTTACATTTTTCTTCATCATATACTCCCTAATCTTGTCCACAAAGTTTAAATGTGGATTTTAGTTTGGGAAAAAGCCAGAGGTTTCGGTGGGGGTGCAAATCTAGTGAGATTAATTTTTTTTTAAAAAATCATTTCACCCGAAGCAAAGCAATAAAAGCCATGAAGATGTAAGAGGTTACCGAGTGTGAGAGAATATGAGAAAAAAACAACATTATTGATATAACGAGAGAGAACAATGAACAGCAGGGATTATGATTGACATTGCATTTAAATCTTTGAGGATCAAAGTTGACTGGAAAGCCAGAAGAGTGTTCCATTAGTGTTGAAGTGCAGGGAAGCTAGATTATGTCAGTGGGAAAGTGAATGAAAGCGAGATGCCAGGTCAGTATCAATAACATTGCAGATTCTTCTTTGAATTTTATCAAGAATCTCTGTGGATAATTCAGTTTGCCCATCATTTGCGATGACTGAAATGGATTAAAGTGCTTGCTTTCTTCTCCAGTCCTCCGCTCTACCAACTGAGCTGTCGCAAGTGACCTCTTCCTTATTCTCTCGTTCCCGTCAGTAATGTACATATGTTATCACACCAACAAAAGTTCTGCTGTCTTCCTCACAGACTCGCTATTTATACCTGCATCAGGAAAAAATGAAATTTGCGTATGAGACTCACTTCTCATTCACCTGAGACTTCCTATTTTATAAATTCAAGCTGGTTTGAATTCTTACACCTTTTTTTTTCTTTGTACATCTGCCTGCGAGATAGGAATTTCGAAATAATCCATTTCACTTTTAATGCCAGTCGCGATCTTTCAACAAGACCTGACACGCCAAGCACATTCGCTTTGCAGGAGGTAAGTTTTCTCGTTCCTCACAATCTCTTAATGTATAACAGGAGCACCAGACTGGATATGGCAGCAGTATTCAAAGTAAGAATGAATGGTAGACTTATAAATATGTAAGATAGATTCTGGTGAGAAAAATTGTCTAGCATGACACAGGTAAGCATCCAACTAACCTAGCAACTGATTCAATATAATCTTTCCCCTTCATGTCAGTGGAAAATGATAGGTCTGAAGAGGTGTAATGAGTCACTCACCTGGAGGTTAGCAGCAGTCACACTGATGGAAGATTAAAAGGCTTCTTTCAGACAATTAAATGAGAGCGATTTTGTTTTATATATACGAGGGTCATTCAATAAATAAGTTGAATTTTTCGGTATAAGGACTTCTAATACAGATAGAAGCTTACTCTTTTTTATTTTTTTTTGTTTTACTTCTTTTTCACATGGATTTAATTTCTTTTGCAGATAAAAAAAAAAACTTTGAGAGTTTTGGCAATTAACAAAGATGGCCGACCAAGAAGCATGCTCCAGGATTGAACAGCGGTCAGTTATCAAGTTTTTGGTTGCTGAAGGGTGCAAACCAGTTGAAATTCATAGGAGAATGTCAACTGTGTATAGTGCCACATGTTTGAGCCAAAAAAATGTCTACTAGTGGGCTAAATTGTTTAAAGAAGGATGGAGCAGTGTTGAGGATGAAGACAGGCCTTGGAGGCCTACAGAAGTGAGGTCTCCTGAGGTGATCGAATCAGTCAATGACCTCATTCAGTCTGACAGAAGGGTGACAGTGGATGACATTGCAAGGACTTTGAGCTTATCTGTTGGGACAAACGCAGGGGTCATCAGGCAGAAGGAGTCATCTTGCATCATGACAACGCAAGGCCTCACACAGTAGCACAAACGGTGCAGACCATCAACGAGCTAGGCTGGGAACTGCTCCCTCATCCCCCTTACAGCCCAGACCTTGTCCCTTCAGACTTTCACCTGTTTGGTCCCTTGAAAGCGTTCACGAGAGGCATGAAGTTTAAAAGTGACGATGAAGTCAAAAGTGTTGTGAGCGATTGGCTGAGACATCAGTCCAAAGATTTTTACGCTGAGGGAATACGGAAGCTTGTGCACAGATGGGAAATGTGTGTGACAGTGCTGGGAGGCTACGTTGAAAAATTAAAAAAAAGTAAGCTTCTATCTGTATTAGAAGTCCTTATACCGAAAAATTCACCTTATTTATTGAATGACCCTCATATATATATATATATATATATATATATAAAGAAAGAGAAAGGACAGATGGAGTTAGAATCCACAGTTCTTAGCATTTACTTTTTCAAAAGTGCTCAATACAAACGTAGAGGCAAATATCTTTATCTATTCAGTCTCTTTAAGAAGTTTCCGTAGTATAAAAAGTTTTGAAAAATTCTTAGAAATAATTTTTTTTTTTGTTCAAGGTTACTCTATGTCTACTTCACCAAATCTGAACTTTGGATTTCACTACATTATGTTCGACACTGACATGTCTAGAGTGTCAATGTAGCAAGACATGAATTTTTAACTGACCTCCCCCACCCTCTGACCTTATTTTTCATTTTTAGCATAGATCTGACTTTTAATTGGTTAATCCTGACATGCCCACAAGTATATTTTTTTTAATTCTGACATTAGGCTTCCTCCTCCTTTTTTAACTTTTAAAAGAGGTAATGATTTGTTTTCAAATTTATGAAATAAATCATTTGTATTATACGTTATCTACCATCGCCCAATGAGGAACAATTAAAGTTCCAAAACATGAAGGTTTTTGTGTAGCGATGTAAAATGTTTTTATTGTAATCTATTATAATAAAACTATTTTAATAATTCTATATATAATAGCTGGCCACTTGTATTCAAGGATACCCGTCTACTAGGGCAGCTAGCCAATCCCTATTGCAGATGCTTGTTCAGGCACTTTTGTGTTTGTTCAACACTCACAGAGTTGTTTATACTACAATTATGCCGAGTAGGCCTTAGTTACAGTTGCTGAGAGAGAGCATGTTATCTAGAGTGATCAACAATCTGAACAAGGCCAGCACACTCAAACCCTCGGTCATGATGACTTGTGACTTTGTGCTATCAGAGCTATTGATGGTCCCCAAATGTTGTCTGCCCAGTTTTATTCACAAGGCTTGGATCAACTTGTAGTATGGTTTTCAGGCACTTTCCAAAGTGCCCACACACTGGGATCGCCTTCCCCCTTCTTCCAGATGGATAAGATCGGGATGTCTCCTTTCTGACAAATCAACCTTGGTGAGATTATATATATAATCTATCTAACACTGTGAAACTACAAGACCCAGAAATATTAACCAGATTGTGAATAGTTCTTATGTACCCGACGATTGTAACTCCAAGTCGTACCGTCAGTGCGGGGTATTATGCACATTTATAAACAGATACTCTGTTATTTTGCCTTGAGCACTGTTTTATTTACGCAAAAGAATATATATCTATATCTATTTGTATGCGAACACTTGCCCATACATTTATTTGATTATATATTTATTATTTTTTTACTTAACATCATGTGGTTTCATAGAATAATGGTTATCCACATGGAAAGTGAAATCACTTTTGCATTAAACCCCTTGGAAAAGGCATGAATCCATCTTCCTCTATCTATTGGTTAAATAGCAGGGCAGAGTGGGCTCTTTAGCCTTGGAAGAGCAATTCGTCTAGATGGATAACTTAATTCAAAACCAGCCTGAAGAAAACTAAGCTCTATCGGGCTATCTTGCCTTAGACACACTGTACATGTGATGCCACTATGATCTTAATGGGTTAAGGGATTTGTATTCAGGATGATGACCGCCCCACCCTGCCGGATTTCAATAGGAAACATTAAGAAAAGAATTTTTCTAGTATAATAAACATTACTGGAACTTTGTTTATGTTTTCAATTTGGAACAGTTCAAGACAATTCTCTTTTTGCTTTCATTAAAATTTCATGAAATTATTAAGAAAACAATTCTTGAATGTTATGTCGAACATTATTGAAATTTCGTCTGCGTTCCATAATTTGTCCCAGTTTGAAATAAGTTTCTTTTTATGCATTTATTAAAAATCAAAGAAATTCTAATATTTGAGAAAAAAAAAACAAATACAAACACGATGAAATTATTCCTCCTGAACCTGCCCCTTCACTTATTTCGTATGGCACACTTATTATCTTTCAGATAATTTCCCCTGCAGGACCATTATTTTGTTCCACGTTTAATAAACTAACATATAAAAATTCCCAGGGGAACGTTTATTTGAAATGGGAGAATTATTTTAGAAAATTGAAACCAACATGACAATTCCAAATGGCAGTTGTATTTGGAATGAAATAATAATTAAATTTGGTGATACGAAGTTAACTATTTTCAAATCCCAGATGTCAGAAGTTAAAAAGAAAAAAAAAATAGGTTAAAAAAATGTAAATGTGACATTAAACTCTACAAAATCCAAGTTTAAAATAACTTTGGACAGTTAATATTTGAGTGTAGATTCTGTTGAGAATAAAAGTCGGAGAACTCCTTGCTTTCAGAAAGGAATTGAAGACACAGATTCTAACTGTTGGAATGTAGGTTCTTTGACAAATTATAAATCTATAATGCAGTTCGTGAATCTGACAGTTGCAGAAAGGGCAGAATGACATCCTGAAATATGGCGAAAAAAAAAAACAATCTACGACAAAAAATAGAGTTGAGAAGATAAGGAATCTGAATAAGGCTATTTTAATAAGAAGGCATGAACCCATCCAAAACAGAATCTGGAACTGTAATGAAAATGAAAGCAATGATGGCATCTACCCTGAATCCATCATAAAAATTCAGGATGCAGAATTAGTAAACACATGTCAAATACCTCAGCATGTGGATCAGTTATAAGAAATTTTGTATAGCAGAAAAATAAATTGCACACAGAATAGGCTGCATGAGAGACAGTTTCGCCCAACACTGCAAGAGGCTAAATAACCAAAATATTAACCTAAAAACATAAACCATATTCTTAAACATCCTCATCAAATCAAGACTTTAATATGGATATTATGCATGACACCCATCTCATCCAGAAATATCTAAACTGCCAACTGTTTACATCCGTTTTCTCAGATCAATGGTTAAAAATGGCTTTAATCAATTATACCCTGTATGTCTTGGAAAGGACCATATTTCTTTGAACATTGTGGACTGGTGCTACAGAATCATAAAGAAGGAACTGTACCAGACAACAGAAACCACATCACTTGAGGGCTTTCAAGAGTGGCAACACCTAAAATGGATAGCACACATAACTCGAAGAAAAAATAATTATGAAATGAAGATGTTCACTTTTTCACACTTCCGTCTTAAACAAAAGGTTTGGAAAGAAACTCCACTCATCACTAGAAAGAACGGTAAGTTAGACAACTTGAAATGTCTAATTTACTGAAAAAACGTTTTAGAAAAAATTTTTATAAATTTCAACCAATCCATTTCCATCAAAAATTAAGAGTATATTTATAAGATTAGCAATATGCATAAAGGTTTCTTTTTTTTTTATTAAGGCATCTATGCTGCCGACACTACTGTTTACTCCTGCCTCAATAGCAAGTCTAGTATTGCTGACAAAACTAACATGTCTCGAAAAAGACCTCCAATCAGTTGTAGACTGGGGCAGGAATTGGCTAGTTAACTTTAATGGCTCTAAAACAAAATTGCTCTCTATTACTCACCACAGGGAACCATCCCTGCCGCCCATTAGAATGCGTGATGCTCAACTCCACGAGAGCCCCTCTCCGTGACTGCTTGGTCTCACACTGTCCACTGACCTGAGATGGAACAAATACATTGAATCAATTACTTCATCTGCTTCCAGGAAAGTTGGCTCCCTGTATTGTGCCAAAAATATTTTCTCGCCCAAGTCCATCCTTCAAATCTATAAATCAATCATTTGCCCTTGCATGGAATACTGCTGTCATATATGGTCTGGTGCCCCTGCTGTTTGCCTTAAGGTCCTCGATAAGATCCACAGACTGATATGCAATGTAGTTGGTCCTGATCTGGCATCTTGTCTACAGTCACTCTCTTACAGATGTGCAGTTGCCTCCCTCTGTCTTTTCTACAAATACTTTCATGGTATCTGCTTCGAAGAGCTACTTTCGCTAGTTCCCAGTCTGCATAAATTTAAGCATGCTACTAGGCTGGCATCACGGTCCCACCCTTTCACTGTCGAAATGGTTAAATGTGGCTGCCTCTTCTACTCCAATAGCTTCATGTCTCGTACCTCCTGTCTGTGGAATTCCCTTCCTATTACTTGTTTCCCTGATAGCTATAATCTCCAACTATTCAAATGTAATATCAATCGACATCTTCAGATGCCCTGACCTATTCCCTGTCATTCTCTTCATCCTTTCCTCCATCACACCACTTTACTCTCGCTCCCACTCTGTAACCCCTTGCGTACTAGTGGCATCAAGCCTTGTTTGGGGTGAAATGCTTAAAAAAAAAAAAAAGGACTCACATATAAAAACCTAATAATATTAAGATAAAATAATCCCTCATTTTCAGAACTCAAAAACTAGTGCTACAGAATCCCAAAGAACTTTACCAAATAGAGAAATCACTTGAGGACTTACAATAGCAGCAACAACTAAAATGGGTAGCATATAAAACTCAGAGAAAATAATGACATAATCAGAAAGTTGACATTTCACACTACCTAAGACAAAAGGTTAGAAAGGACCATCACTATTGGAAAGAGTGATAACAGTGGACTTAAGAAACCTATTTCCAAGAAAAAATTGTTTAAGAGAAAGATTATATAAATTTAACTAGCTGTAATGAATACAAAATGTCTCCTTATAGGGAAATGGCTAATATTACCATTACCATGAGATGGATATGACTGAGTCTGTATCTTGCATATTAGGTCAAGCTGTAATATATCCAGTCAATTTGAATATCTCAATAACCAGTTGTGTGGCCTTATGTAACTTGGCTAAAGAGGGCTTACTGCACATACGGGTATGATGGATAAATTGTCATAGATGACAATTTATCCTTCATACCCATATGTGCAAAACAGAAAATAACACTGATATCTCATTTTAACAGATATAATTACTGAAATTACAAAAAAATATCTTGAAATACTAAAGAGTAAATTATTCAATAAAATTGCCATTGGCTTCAACCACGGCCCCTAGACAACTTCAGAATCTCATGCAACTCTTTTGGACGGTCTCCTTGATTAAGTTGATGAATGCTACCATAATACTTGCCTTCAGTTCATCTTGGGTATTACAAGAAGTTTTGTTGGCCTCTTGCTCAACTGTGCCCCACACATAATAATCAAGTGGGTTGCAGTTTGGGGAGTTAGGTGGCCAGATGTAAAGGGTGATGTGGTCGCAGAAGATGTCTGACAGCCATGAGTAGTGGAATGGTGTAGAGTCCTGTTGCCAGGCACTGGGTGTTCCATCACTCATCCACTTGACCCAGGAACTTGATGTAGGCCTCTGTATTGAGTCTGAGGCCATCAGCAAAAAATTTGGGAGTTCTTTTCTTATCAGAATGACCAAGCTGCCGTACCTTCATAATCACCATTAAACTCATCCATCACTTACTGAATCCTTTGCACTGTCCTCAGACTGACACCCAAACACTCTATGATGTTTGTATTGGAGCTTTTCGCATGAATGCCAAGCAGTACAGAATAACATTTCCAAATTTGTAGCAGAGTAAATTGCATTATGGTGCATTTTTTCTCACAGACAGTTCCAAAATGACCATACTATACTGTGCAGTTAACAGAATCAACAAACAATGCACATGTGTGAAATTAAAAATATAAAATTGTGACAATTTACTAATTGCACCCTGTATAAAAAATCCAAAGAAACGCCTCCTTTACCCGTCCACAAAATTATAAACATATGCAAACTAATCACTTCTCTTTCATCAGTATTCTCTACAAGCAAAAATTTGGCTTACCTATGGGGTGTTCTCACTTGTCTTTCTCTAGAATTTGATACATTTAGACACATCATACCAAACAGCGCTACCTACCTAATATATATAGATAGCGTCCTCTTATTATATCACCAAGATACAAAACTATCAGACATAATAATGAACTCAATATGCTTGAACCTACCATCAAGTTCACATGCAAATTTGAAATAAACAATTCTTTACCTTTCCTTGAAATGTTATTAATATGCAACAATAAGAAACCCACAAACGACCTAATCAACTTCTATTCCCACCACAACCAAAAAATAAAAATCTGGAGTAGTCATAGGATTCTACCTCAGAGTCCTTAGGATATATAACCCAGAATACCTAAATAAAAAAGAGAAATATATTGACAACCACTATCCACATCATTTTATCCCCAACACTAAAAAATGAGCTTACAAAACCACCACCAATGACACGTCTAACAAAAATTACACAAAATTCATAATCCTGTCCCTAAACATTCTTTCTACGAAACTTGCAAACAAATTATTCATCTTTAATACTAGGATCATTACCACCCCCTCGAACTCAACCTGAGATATAATTAGAAAAAAAAAACTAAACCCAACACAGATTTAAATGCTGGGATTTATCAAATAAATTGTTTACAATGTGGGGAGACATCATGTGATCTAAGAGCCCACATCTATGAACAGAAGAGAGAATTGCGTTTGGACAATTGATCTAATTTTCCTGTTTTGCACAGAAATGATCCTGGACATAGGGTGGCATTAGTGAAATCAAAGCTAATTAAAAAAGAACATAATTCTTTAAGGAAAAAATACATTGAAAACTTAATAATAATATTATTACCAACAATAAATGCATGTCTAAAACATTACATCACCATCTTTCTTTGAATCCGTTCTTAATGAATCTAACTTATATCTATTTAATATAAAGAATACATTCTTAACGAGGCAAGCCATAAATTAGAACCATGTGACTCCCTGCTGTGCAGGTTGACCACACAAAGGTAAAGATAAAACATCCACTAGATAGACACATTCACACAATTACAAATACACATTACCATCTGATGCCCATTTAGACATACAAGAATCTTCACAAACCTGCAAACACATAGAATTATCTACAGTTTTAATACATGTGACACATGTATGGCCAATAAGGACTGACCCAAACATAATTGAAAATACCAGTGTTTTCTGTCTTTTTGTCTGTTTTCTCTCAATCTTCAAGGAAGCTTTAATAAAAGTGAAGCATGTTAAATAGATATACATTTCCTATTTGTTCTTTTATCATCCCATCAGACTCCAATCTGCATTTGATCTTTAACATATATATGTGTGTGAGTGTGTGTGTATGTATGTATGTTTGTACGATATATAATAGTATCTGAAACAAAAGTGCAAATGATGAGAGAAAGTGGAAAAAGGCGGAAGAGAAATCTAATGTTCTCTTTGCCATCATCTGTCTGACTAAAAGAAAAAAAAACTTTGTAGGAAAATGTCTTGGGATCTCTGAGAATAAGTTAGTATCATAAATCGCATTAATTACCCTAGCTTATTACTTCTTGACTTGAGACTTGAAGTGAGTCTGCCTCTGTTCATGTTATCTATATTAAAGATATTTGGTATTGTAGGATTTTAAATTGGAGACTTTTTATTATTTTTGCATACACACACACACATATATATATATATTGTATATTTAGGCAGCAATCCTTCTTTTATGCAAGTTTCATTAAAAACAACAGACAAGGTACTACGGTTAAGTTTTTTATTTAATTTTTCTTGTGTACGAACAAGAGCTTTCTTTGCTGGACAAAGGGTGTGTAAGAACTGTCCAAATGTTTTATTTTTCCGAGGGCTTTCGGCTATACCTTTAGCCATTATCAAGGATGATTTGATTTTTCAGCTTAATTGAGTGTGTGCATTATGTATATGTCTTAGTGTGTAGTAGTGGCGTTTTAATTTCTGAATACGGTTAGCACGTTGTGGCTTTGTTCGTAGTTAATATTGTTGAGGGTAGGCCTTTTCTTTTTTATTATTAAAGCCTCCATTATGTTTAACCTTTTTTTACAGGTGGAAGCAATTAATATATTTGTGTTTTCTACTAGTATATTTCTAATGGAGTCTGGTAAATTTTTGTGTGTGTTTAAATGGGTTCTAATGGAGCTGTGATCGGATAGGTGTAACGTAAGATGTCTGGATAAGCATGTGGTTGTGTAACCGATGTAATTATTTATGAGTCCGGTTTCCTTACGAACGCAGTTCCTTAAGGGGCATTTGAACTCATAGATAATGTTTGTTCTTTGCAATTTTGACTTAGCAGGTGTGTTGTTATTTTTGAGGATGAGGTTAGCTGTCTTAAATTTTTTATAATAGATAATTAATTTGATTTTTTTATTTGGGTCGATTGCGGTGGTGTATTTCTTTATAATATGTCTTAGTGAGGATTCATCTTGTTTGTAATTCTTATGCATTTGGTTTTTGTAATAAATGTGTATATGATTTTTGACTGTGTGTTCACTATCGTTATTACTTACTTTAGGGAGAAATAGTCTTATTTGTTGAAAATTAAACTTTCAAACTGTAGGGAAACAAAATTCTCAAAGTCTCTTGGGTATGTGTGTTTTCTTTTTCTGGCCCAGGAATAAGTTAGGGTAAGTAATGATAAAAAATGTTAAAATAGTCAAGTTCATGTCAGCTTTGCACCAAGTTGGAATGACCAAAGTATTCATTTCATGTCTGAATGCTATGCATTGGAGAGTAGAAAGAGAATTTCTTTTTCTGGTTCAGAAAGGCAAATGTGAGGATTTTATTCTGAAACAAGTATTTATAAACAAATGTAAAATTGTTGCTAGTTTTTCATTTGCTTCATACCCTATTTACTTTCATTAGCTTCATACCCTATTTACTTTCATTCTCTTCATGCCCTATTTACTTTACATTTGCTTCATACCCTATTTACTTTCATTCCCTTCATACCTTATTTACTTTCATTGGCTTCATACCCTATTTACTTTAATTTGCTTCATACCCTATTTACTTTACATTTGCTTCATACCTTATTTACTTTCATTGGCTTCATACACTATTTACTTTAATTTGCTTCATACCCTATTTACTTTCATTAGCTTCATACCCTATTTACTTTACATTTGCTTCATACCTTATTTACTTTCATTGGCTTCATACCCTATTTACTTTCATTTGCTTCATACCCTATTTACTTTCATTCTCTTCATTCCCTATTTACTTTCATTGGCTTCATACACTATTTACTCTTGTATTTAGTTTATTATTATTTCTTTTTTCCAAATGTTCTTTAGATACTTAAGACCATCCTTAGGATTCTGTCTGGTAACTCTTCGTTTGGAATCCGATGATGTAGACAAACTGCAGAAATAATGAATCATATCCATTAATATTCAAGGTCAGAATAAAGATATGAAAATCCATATTTAAATTAAATGAAATTTCGGAGCCATTATAAATCTTACATTTGTCGAAAATCTTAAAACTTTATGATTAGGTTATGCAACCAATTTATATCGTTGAAAAAAAGAAAGAAATCTAAAAATCTGGAGTGAGAAAATTATCGACTGTTTTGTATTTTTGTTTCTCAATCAGATTTATACATTTTCTTTCATATATTAACCCCCATAATTCTATCAAAAAAAAAGAAAAATTAATAAAATTTTTTTTTTTTACTTTAACCTAAAGCCCCACCAACCTATCCCCACAAAAACAGAAAGAAAAGTATGGTTGTATTTAAGTAGTTAATGGTGGAAAATTACTGACGATACACTAATTACAATGATTCTTCTTGTGGCTTAACCATTTCAACAAATTAAGGATTTTCTTTTTTTTTTTTACAGACATGAAAATTTTCCAATAAATATTAGAGATTTTTCAAGGACCTGTTTCAAATTACTTCAGGAATCCTCAAATATTTCAGCTTGATTTTTAGGTTTGTTTTAATCACTTTAATTAAATATGAAGTCTTTGATAATGATGAAAAAAAAAGAAGAAAACATTACTCCTTTAATTCGGTAAATTGAACATATTTACAAATATTTTATTACAAGGTTTCTTAGAAAAAAACAAAACAAAACAAAAACTGCTTTCTCTGTATTTTTCAATTTTGATTTTGCTTGACACATAAAACATCCAATATAACAGAAAGAGTAATTATCTTTATTCAAAATTTTCATATCTTTTTTTTAGTATCTGTCTATATTTCTTAGATGAGGTATTCGGACTAGAGGAAAATTCGTAAACTTAAGGAATCAGCACATATGCTAGGCTACAAAAATCTCCTGAGCCGACCAAGTATAGAAATGAATACAATATGGGAACCAGTAATAAGGAGTGCCAGAGAAAAGTGATAATAACAACAAAAATTGCAATATGAGCTCTGGTAAATACATGATTTGATAACAGCAAAAATTGCAATATGAGCAAAGGTAAAAAACGATTGCTGAGACATTATGTTTATAATAACCAGAAATTCATATACAGATGTCCTCAAGGACACATGGCACATTGGCACAATGGATAAAGGTGTTGGTTAGATCCAGTGACAGGACGCTAAGAGTGTGAGTTCAATACCCGAAGTAAATTATCGAACTGAACCCTTTATTTCGCTCACTGGGGTAGACTGTTCTAGTTCCACGTGCCATGTCTAATGGATGTCAGTTATCAGTTGTCTCCCCTCTCTCAAGGACACATGGCACAGTGGATAAAGGTGTTGGTTAGATCCAGTGACAGGACCCAAAGAATGTGAGTTCAATACCCAGTTAAGGCAGTGGAGAACTTGGAGAGGGGAATTAACAGGAGATAACTGATAACTGACATCCATTAGACATGACATGTGGAACTAGAACAGTCTACCCTAGTGAGTGAAATAAAGGGTTCTGTTTGACATTCAAACCACCTGAAGAAGGCTGAAGCATACAACGGCCGAAATGTTGTAATAAATATGGCGACAAAGATGAGGACAATAGTCCGAATAATGTAAATAGTTTATCTTTCTTTTCGTTTTTAAATGATTTAAATTGCTGTGTGTTAATGGAGTGATTTACTTTTTATCAAGAATATATTATCAAAAAAATAAAAAATCTTTTGTTTATAAATGTAAAAATTTGATAAATGTAAGCAACAGTAGATTTTACAAGCATATGAATGGTTAAGATGGGCAGATGTTTTTTTATTATTTTTTTTATTTTTGCCAAGAGACATTCTAGAATACATTAAATTTCTTTAGAATATAAATGTATTAAATCTGATAGGCATTACAAGTGATTGATATTTCTTCAGTATTAAAAAAAAAAAAAAAAAACTAAAAAAGAATGCGTGGGTAGTGTAATGGATATCAGCACCAAAAGTGGGATCAAAGAGTCAAGTTCAAATTCCAGGTTAATTGGTTGCATTCACTTTCGCACAATTATTGTTAGGAAAGGCATGAATCCATCTCTCCTCATTCTAGCTATGAGTTGAACAGCAGGGTAGACTAGGCTCTTTATACTGAGATTACAACTAGCCTTAGAAAGTGTTGTAAACTAGGGAAGGTACTGAATAGAATAATCACATGAAGGCTGGTAATGTACGATAATACTTAGGACATGAACAGCAAATATAAGATTTGCCAGCAGCACGTAGATGAAGTCAACTCTAGAAGTGAGTCAAGTGAATTCCACAATGAATCTCAAACTGCAGACCAACATACAGTATTTACTACTGTATTTATGTGAGTGGGGACATACCCATTATCATCCCTAGGTATGCTACAACAGAAAGAAAACTCTTAATTTCAAACCATGAAGAAGGTAATAAGAAACCACTCAATTTCCACAAGAATACATGACAATTTGCAGAAAATAAAGAAATAAAGAAAAATCTATGGAATGACATGATCCACAACATCCTTAACAAATATAGCTGTAAAAGGTAGCAGGGTAGACTAGGCTCTCTAACCTTGAATGGCAATCAATATAAGAGAAGATTCTGAATTCCACACTGTGGAAAAGGCAACATGAAACTACTCCACAATTTTTACTAAGGCGGCATGACAATTCACAGAAAATAAAAAAAAGGAATCTGTGGAGAAGGCAATAGAAAACCACTCCACCATCTTTCCTAAGAAATGTATGGTGATTCCCAGAAAATAAAGAAAAATCTATCTTTCCCTGACATCCTGAGGTTATATAGCCATAAAAGGTAGAAGGGTAGACTAGGCTCTCTAACCTTGGATGGTAACCAGTCTAAGAGTAGAAAGACTCTGAATTCCACAACATGGAGAAGGCAACAGGAAAACACTCTTTGCTAAGAAAGTATGTCAATTTCCAGATAACAAAGAAAAATCTATGGAGAATCATGATCACCAACATCCTGAAGAAATATAGCTATAAAAAGTAGCAGGGTAGACTAGGCTCTCTAACCTTGAATGGTAAAATTCTGAATTTCACACTGTAGAGAAGGCAATGGAAAACCACTCTTTAACTCATTATTTTTCCCAACAATGCATGTCAATTAACAGATAACAAAGATAAATCTCTTGAGAGTCAAGAATGTCTACATCCTGAAAGGACACACCATAAAAAAAGAAAAAGAAATTGAAAATTTTAAATGCAAACAGAATGCATTATGAACTATTCTTATCATTTTTTCTGGATATGTTCATATAAAGCCACAAGTAGGCAAGCTTCATCAATCATTACTGTGAATGTATATGATTCTATACATACAATGTGTGAAAG
Organism: Acanthosepion esculentum; assembly: GCA_964036315.1. Classification (NCBI taxonomy): domain Eukaryota; kingdom Metazoa; phylum Mollusca; class Cephalopoda; order Sepiida; family Sepiidae; genus Acanthosepion; species Acanthosepion esculentum. The sequence goes on from OZ038501.1 coordinate 64,388,737, forward strand.
TGCGTGCAATACCTTGCCTTTGTCAGCCGACTAACTAAACTATTAACTAAAAAAGAGTTTATGCATAATGTAAAGATTTACAATGGAAAAATAAAATGTATGTTTAATATCTATTCGAAAAGAACATGAAAAGAAATGAGGTTAAAGATTTCAAATCAGTAAAATTATGTTTGCTAAAACATCACAATTACAAATCAGACTATAAGACTATAGACGACAGACTATACTTTGGTTTCATTCGGCAATTCAATGTTTTGCAGTAAAATTGGTTATTAAAGTGAAAATTTTACCAAAAACAGTTAATACACAATTTCTTTTGCCATTAAATTAGAATTTTCTTTATTTTTACACAAGTTAGTAGCTCAAGTTGGCCGGGCTTACTTTTAAAAGAAGCTTAAAAAGTTACAAATAATGAAATTCAAAATAAGTTTGAGTTTTCAAAAATAGCTAAAAATTACTGGAAATGTTTAGCTGTCCATATGGCTTATGATCATATCATGTTGAAACATTGGTTCCCATAAGATCACTGAGCTTAAGCAACACTGAGCCTGGTCACTACCTAGATAGGTGACCACTTGATTATACCAGATGCTGTGAGCTTGGATGTATAGGTGATGTAATGCATAATGACTTTGAATTGGAAAAACGAAAGCAAAATTCCAATTCAAGTCAGGTTCATTATACTTGCTTACCTGCAAATACACTTGGAATAGGTATGAATTCACCTATTTTCCTCCCAGCTATGGGTTAATTAGTAAGGCTTGTATCATTAAATCATTATTATTTCTCAAAAGAATTCTTACAATCGAAAAGTATTTTCTGGTTTTAAATAAACTGCAAAGGGTTGATAAGCTGTAAAAAACAAATTACATTTGAATGTTTGAAGATTATAGCTATCAGTGATGGAAGTGAGTTCCACTGATGGGAGGTGTGAGATAAGAAGCTGTTGGAGTAGAAGAGATGGCTACATTTAGCTGTTTTGACAGTGAAAGGGTGGGACCGAGATGCCAACCTAGTAGCATGCTTAAATTCATGAAGTTTGGGAACCAGTGAAAGTAGCTCATCAGAGCAGTTGCCATGAAAGTACTTGTAGAAAAGACAGAGGGAAGCCACAATATGTCTGTGGGATAGCGACTGCAGATGGAATGCCAGATCAGGACCAACCATGTTGCATATCCGTCTCTGGATTTTGTCGAGGACCTTGAGATGAACAGCAGGAGCACCAGACCATATATGGCAGCAGTATACCATGCAAGGGTGAATGGTTGATTTGTAGAATTGAAGGAGGGACTCAGGCGAGAAAACCTTCTGGCACGACACAGAGAACCAACTTTCCTTGCGGTAGATGAAGCTATAGATTCAGTGGACAGGCACAGAGATGCACTCTCGTGGAGTTGGGCATCAGCCATCCTGATGGGAGGCAGGAAGGGTTCTCTATGGTGGGTAAATGAGAGTAGTTTCATTTTAGAGGCGTTAAAGTTTATAACCCATTTCCTGTCCCCACCCCCCGTCAACCACTGATAAAATATAATGACACATTAAATGTATCACTTACGATTATTTTCTTTACCTTATCTGACTGAAGTACTTATTGTTTATAAATTAACTACCTACACACACATGATGATGACACATGTGAGCAAAAACTAGAACACGGCAATTATGTAGATTTTGGAAATTTAGTCCATCTCGAGCAGCCAGTTTCGCAAAAGATCATTTGTAATTTAATAAAAAAAATGCTTAAAATTAATAGACATAAAATGTCTATACATTTCAATAAAATAGGTAGAAATGAACAATTGCTACCTAATTACACTTGATTTTATCTCCAGCACCAAATACTTGGAATGGTGTGATTCTAGTAATGGATACTGTGAATAGTGTGATTTTTTTTTTGGTGGGGGGGTCTTTGTGTTCATGGGGAAATAAAAACATATGTCACAGAAAATAAAACATAACGAGATAACAGTGGAAGCATGGTAAATTTTACATTTATATCATACAATTTATTTTTTTGTCTACTGGTGTTAGTTACAAATGTTTCATGATTGTATGTGATAAAAGGGAGAAGTCACTCTGTATTATTGCATGCTATGACACAGAGAGAGAAGTTGGACTTGCGTTGACTGTTCCAAGGTTGTCGGCAAAGAGTTTGAATTCAACGACTTTTGGTGGGATGTCCTTATTTCCGGCAGGAACAGTTTTTGTTGTATGCTAGGAGAATTTTTATTATTTTTAATTAGTTTATTTTATACAAAGTTTTTATGTTACTGTTTTATTTTATTTTATTTATAATTTTCATTATTATAATTATTCTATATTTTTTTTATTTATAATAATAAAGTCCTGACAATTCTATCACCAAATACAGAGAATATTATGATTCTATGAACAGATACTGGGAATGGTATGATTCTACCACCAAATACTGAGAATGGTATGATTCTACCACAAAATAATGGGAATGGCGTGATTCTACCAACAAATACTGAGAATGGTATAATTTTATCAACAAGTACTGGGAATGGTATGATTCTACTACCGGATACTGGGAATGGTATGATTCTACCACCAAATAGTTGCTGCAGAAATTTAATTTTCACAGGGTGCGAATTAAAAAAATCTAGGAAGTCCATGGACTATCTGAAAAGTATCCAGCCATCATAAATATATTGTCTGCTCATTTTTTATATCTTGTTTAAATGTTTTTCTTTTAAAAAAAAGAAAAATCCCCATCTGTCAGCCTCTTCTAGAGTTCAGAGTTGGCTTCTTGCAACTTTGGGATTTTCCCCAAATTAAAATTGTTATTGAGAGGGTGTAGATTACAGACCATGGGTGAAATTAAGGAAAAAAGATTAAGCTTCTGAGGTTAATGATAATATTAGCATTTTCCCTATAAGGAAAAATTTTGTCTTTATTGACCAAACAGACAGTGCTATTGTCAGCTGAAATTTATAAAATCTCTCTCTTAAAACAATTTTTCTGGAAAATAGGTTTCTCAAATTGAATATTATCACTCTTTCCAGTATTGATGGGTATTTTCTTTTGGTTTGAGTAGCATGAAACATCAGTATCTTGATTTTATAACTATTTTCCCTTTGAGTTACATGGGCTAACCATTTTAATTGCTGCAGCTGTTGAAATGCTCAAGTAATATGGTTTTTTGCTATGTAGTACAGTTCTTTGTGATTTAGTGGCAACAGTCTCTGTGGTTTGAAGAAGAATCGTCCTTACTAAGTTCTGCAGGTTTTATTTGATCAGAGGCATTTTTAATCATTGATCTGATAGTGACACCAAAAGAGGACTTTGAACTCTTGGAATAGATATGTGAGATCACAAAAGGAGTGCTATGAAGAAGACGAAGACAGCCTTGTCTTATACAATTTACTTTTATGTTAACATTAAATAACTGTATCATTTCCAGCTACACTGTTTAAAATAATAGAAAGAAGAAAAAAGTTCCCATAATGGAAAGTGACCTTGGACTTCCGTCTCTCCCAAAACTTGAATACTTCTTTGTATTGTCTGCTATACAAATAATCTATATCTTTGTCTATTTAAAGCTACTGATAAAAAGCCTGTCACTATAAATAATTTTTTAAAAATCTTGATCTTGATTTAATTCTGAAAACACTAAGATGTATCAGAAAGCTGGATATTCATAGAGTTGTGTAGAAATATAATAAAACTAGAATTTTTTGGTAACATTTTGTTGAAATGCTTACACTATTTAGTATTGTTCAAGTTATTGCCAACATTTTTTGTCAAGATTTACAAACTCTACATTTCATTCAATTTTGCAAACCCATCGAGGAAATTTGAAAAAGCTGATTTGCTTGGAAAAATGCTTTAACAAAAACCCTACTTCAATGTTTAATAATTTCTTTAATTTATTTTTATGGGACTTCATGGTAAACAATATTTTTTAAGAAAATTTCTTTATTTTTTCCTTTTTAACAGGGAAGAATAAATTATTAGGATTTCTTATTCTTGAGCATGCCACGTACAACTGGCCATGCATAAATATTTGTTTCTGGAGCCAATTTCCAACTTCTTGAAAAAAGATTTTCAAACATAATAGATATAAAATGTATATACATTTCAATGAAATGTGTATTAATGAACAATTGCTACCTAATTACATTCAATTTTATTTCTATCACCAAATACTAAAAATGGTGCAGTTCTACCAAGAAATACTGGGAGTGGTGATGTTCTACCAACAAATACTGTGAATGGTGAAATTCTACCAATAAATACTGGGAATGGTGAGATTCTACCAAGAAATACTGGGAATGGTGAGATTCTACCAAGAAATACTGAGAATGGTGATGTTCTACCAATAAATACTGGGAATGGTGATGTTCTACCAACAAATACTGGGAATGGTGAGATTCTACCAAAAAATACTGTGAATGGTGAGATTCTACCAAGAAGTACTGGGAATTGTGAGATTCTACCAAGAAATACTGGAAATGGTGAGATTCTACCAAGAAGTACTGGGAATTGTGAGATTCTACCAAGAAATACTGGAAATGGTGAGATTCTACCAAGAAGTTCTGGGAATTGTGAGATTCTACCAAGAAATACTGGAAATGGTGAGATTCTACCAAGAAGTACTGGAAATGGTGAGATTCTACCAAGAAATACAGGGAATGATGGGATTCTACCAACAAATTCGGTGAATCTAAAAGAAAAACTGAGTCATTTTTATTTATTAATGTGCTTTGTTTTTAAATCAGACATTATTTCTTATTATAAAAATTATATTTAGAGGATACATGTATTTTAACAGACATTTCTATTTTTTTAAACAGTGAAATTAATGTCTACCAGCCAAGAGATCATGAAGTCCTACTAAAGAAAACAAAATCCTTATAAATATAAACTGAGTTTCTTTTTATTTTGTCAGTCTTCCTGGTCTCTAGGCAAGTAGACATTAATTCCATAGTTTAAAATTCTGTGATGTGTACTTAAACATGTGTACTCAGTAAATATAATGTTCATAGCATTAAGTCTCATACAGAATTTCCCTTAAGGACGTTATGGAATGAACAGGCCAAAATGTGTGTGTGAGTGACAGTGAGAGCACATGGCTGAGTAGATAGAGTGTTAGTGTTCAAAACCACAAGAGCCAGCCTCAAATCTCACCATGAACAATTAGTTAAAGAAGTTACGTCTAGATAATATCAGCCTGGAGAGAAGATCCAAGCATGTGGTACCGTTGGGAGGAATCTGAAAACATTGTCAAGAATGAAGACTGAGACTCAGAAGATAACTTCATGCAAGCTTTATTCGGCAAAATACAAGCAGGGTTCACATCACATGCACTCCTGGTATTCTCGAATATGGCAGAATGTCGTAATCTGAAGAAGGGGCCGTAAACGAATACGGTGTCATAAAGGAGTGTCGTAGTCCATCTCTTATTTTCAACATCCCACCCCACTGAAAGGGAGTACTTATTTTAGTCCCAATCATACCTTTTTGGGGGCATCGACACACGACCTGACCTCTGTGATACTCTGTGTTGACTCTCAAGTTTTGTGAGTGAAATAAGTTAGATGAAACTTGTTGAAGACCTTCAATGGTGATGCTAGCTTAAAGTAACTTAATTAGCAGATAGAAATTCTTGAGCCTTGGTTGGCAATCTATCTAGAGATGGTGCCTGAATAAAAACACTCATCTCCCAGTAACCTGGTCAACTTTCCTTAACAGGCAGATAGAAGTTCTTGAGTCTTGGTTGGAAATCTATCTAGAGATGGTGCCTGAATAAAAACACTCATCTCCCAGTAACCTGGTCAACTTTCCTTAACAGGCAGATAGAAGTTCTTGAGCCTTGGTTGGCAATCTATCTAGAGATGGTGCCTGAATAAAAGCACTCATCTCCCAGTAACCTGGTCAACTTTCCTTAACAGGCAGATAGAAGTTCTTGAGCCTTGGTTGGCAATCTATCTAGAGATGGTGCCTGAATAAAAACACTCATCTCCCAGTAACCTGGTCAACTTTCCTTAACAGGCAGATAGAAGTTCTTGAGCCTTGGTTGGCAATCTATCTAGAGATGGTGCCTGAATAAAAACACCCATCTCCCAGTAAGCTGGTCAACTTTCCTTAACAGGCAGATAGAAGTTCTTGAGCCTTGTTTGGCAATCTATCTAGAGATGGTGCCTGAATAAAAGCACCCATCTCCCAGTAACCTGGTCAACTTTCCTTAACAGGCAGATAGAAGTTCTTGAGCCTTGGTTGGCAATCTATCTAGAGATGGTGCCTGAATAAAAACACTCATCTCCCAGTAACCTGGTCAACTTTCCTTAACGGGCAGATAGAAGTTCTTGAGCCTTGGTTGGCAATCTATCTAGAGATGGTGCCTGAATAAAAGCACCCATCTCCCAGCAACCTGGTCAACTTTCCTTAACAGGCAGATAGAAGTTCTTGAGCCTTGGTTGGCAATCTATCTAGAGATGGTGCCTGAATAAAAACACCCATCTCCCAGTAACCTGGTCAACTTTCCTTAACAGGCAGATAGAAGTTCTTGAGCCTTGGTTGGCAATCTATCTAGAGATGGTGCCTGAATAAAAGCACCCATCTCCCAGTAACCTGGTCAACTTTCCTTAACAGGCAGATAGAAGTTCTTGAGCCTTGGTTGGCAATCTATCTAGAGATGGTGCCTGAATAAAAACACTCATCTCCCAGTAACCTGGTCAACTTTCCTTAACAGGCAGATAGAAGTTCTTGAGTCTTGGTTGGCAATCTATCTAGAGATGGTGCCTGAATAAAAGCACCCATCTCCCAGTAACCTGGTCAACTTTCCTTAACAGGCAGATAGAAGTTCTTGAGCCTTGGTTGGCAATCTATCTAGAGATGGTGCCTGAATAAAAGCACCCATCTCCCAGCAACCTGGTCAACTTTCCTTAACAGGCAGATAGAAGTTCTTGAGCCTTGGTTGGCAATCTATCTAGAGATGGTGCCTGAATAAAAACACTCATCTCCCAGTAACCTGGTCAACTTTCCTTAACAGGCAGATAGAAGTTCTTGAGCCTTGGTTGGCAATCTATCTAGAGATGGTGCCTGAATAAAAACACCCATCTCCCAGTAACCTGGTCAACTTTCCTTAACTGGCAGATAGAAGTTCTTGAGCCTTGGTTGGCAATCTATCTAGAGATGGTGCCTGAATAAAAGCACCCATCTCCCAGTAACCTGGTCAACTTTCCTTAACAGGCAGATAGAAGTTCTTGAGCCTTGGTTGGCAATCTATCTAGAGATGGTGCCTGAATAAAAGCACCCATCTCCCAGTAACCTGGTCAACTTTCCTTAACAGGCAGATAGAAGTTCTTGAGCCTTGGTTGGCAATCTATCTAGAGATGGTGCCTGAATAAAAGCACCCATCTCCCAGTAACCTGGTCAACTTTCCTTAACAGGCAGATAGAAGTTCTTGAGCCTTGGTTGGCAATCTATCTAGAGATGGTGCCTGAATAAAAACACTCATCTCCCAGTAACCTGGTCAACTTTCCTTAACGGGCAGATAGAAGTTCTTGAGCCTTGGTTGAGAATCTATCTAGAGATGGTGCCTGAATAAAAGCACCCATCTCCCAGTAACCTGGTCAACTTTCCTTAACGGGCAGATAGAAGTTCTTGAGCCTTGGTTGGCAATCTATCTAGAGATGGTGCCTGAATAAAAACACTCATCTCCCAGTAACCTGGTCAACTTTCCTTAACGGGCAGATAGAAGTTCTTGAGCCTTGGTTGAGAATCTATCTAGAGATGGTGCCTGAATAAAAACACCCATCTCCCAGTAACCTGGTCAACTTTCCTTAACAGGCAGATAGAAGTTCTTGAGCCTTGGTTGGCAATCTATCTAGAGATGGTGCCTGAATAAAAGCACCCATCTCCCAGTAACCTGGTCAACTTTCCTTAACAGGCAGATAGAAGTTCTTGAGCCTTGGTTGGCAATCTATCTAGAGATGGTGCCTGAATAAAAACACTCATCTCCCAGTAACCTGGTCAACTTTCCTTAACAGGCAGATAGAAGTTCTTGAGTCTTGGTTGGCAATCTATCTAGAGATGGTGCCTGAATAAAAGCACCCATCTCCCAGTAACCTGGTCAACTTTCCTTAACAGGCAGATAGAAGTTCTTGAGCCTTGGTTGGCAATCTATCTAGAGATGGTGCCTGAATAAAAGCACCCATCTCCCAGTAACCTGGTCAACTTTCCTTAACAGGCAGATAGAAGTTCTTGAGCCTTGGTTGGCAATCTATCTAGAGATGGTGCCTGAATAAAAGCACCCATCTCCCAGCAACCTGGTCAACTTTCCTTAACGGGCAGATAGAAGTTCTTGAGCCTTGGTTGGCAATCTATCTAGAGATGGTGCCTGAATAAAAGCACCCATCTCCCAGTAACCTGGTCAACTTTCCTTAACAGGCAGATAGAAGTTCTTGAGCCTTGGTTGGCAATCTATCTAGAGATGGTGCCTGAATAAAAACACTCATCTCCCAGTAACCTGGTCAACTTTCCTTAACAGGCAGATAGAAGTTCTTGAGCCTTGGTTGGCAATCTATCTAGAGATGGTGCCTGAATAAAAACACTCATCTCCCAGTAACCTGGTCAACTTTCCTTAACAGGCAGATAGAAGTTCTTGAGCCTTGGTTGGCAATCTATCTAGAGATGGTGCCTGAATAAAAGCACCCATCTCCCAGCAACCTGGTCAACTTTCCTTAACAGGCAGATAGAAGTTCTTGAGCCTTGGTTGGCAATCTATCTAGAGATGGTGCCTGAATAAAAGCACCCATCTCCCAGCAACCTGGTCAACTTTCCTTAACGGGCAGATAGAAGTTCTTGAGCCTTGGTTGGCAATCTATCTAGAGATGGTGCCTGAATAAAAGCACCCATCTCCCAGCAACCTGGTCAACTTTCCTTAACAGGCAGATAGAAGTTCTTGAGCCTTGGTTGGCAATCTATCTAGAGATGGTGCCTGAATAAAAGCACCCATCTCCCAGTAACCTGGTCAACTTTCCTTAACAGGCAGATAGAAGTTCTTGAGCCTTGGTTGGCAATCTATCTAGAGATGGTGCCTGAATAAAAACACTCATCTCCCAGTAACCTGGTCAACTTTCCTTAACAGGCAGATAGAAGTTCTTGAGCCTTGGTTGGCAATCTATCTAGAGATGGTGCCTGAATAAAAGCACTCATCTCCCAGTAACCTGGTCAACTTTCCTTAACGGGCAGATAGAAGTTCTTGAGCCTTGGTTGAGAATCTATCTAGAGATGGTGCCTGAATAAAAGCACCCATCTCCCAGTAACCTGGTCAACTTTCCTTAACAGGCAGATAGAAGTTCTTGAGCCTTGGTTGGCAATCTATCTAGAGATGGTGCCTGAATAAAAACACTCATCTCCCAGTAACCTGGTCAACTTTCCTTAACAGGCAGATAGAAGTTCTTGAGCCTTGGTTGGCAATCTATCTAGAGATGGTGCCTGAATAAAAGCACCCATCTCCCAGCAACCTGGTCAACTTTCCTTAACAGGCAGATAGAAGTTCTTGAGCCTTGGTTGGCAATCTATCTAGAGATGGTGCCTGAATAAAAGCACCCATCTCCCAGCAACCTGGTCAAATTTCCTTAACGGGCAGATAGAAGTTCTTGAGCCTTGGTTGGCAATCTATCTAGAGATGGTGCCTGAATAAAAACACTCATCTCCCAGTAACCTGGTCAACTTTCCTTAACAGGCAGATAGAAGTTCTTGAGCCTTGGTTGGCAATCTATCTAGAGATGGTGCCTGAATAAAAGCACCCATCTCCCAGTAACCTGGTCAACTTTCCTTAACGGGCAGATAGAAGTTCTTGAGCCTTGGTTGGCAATCTATCTAGAGATGGTGCCTGAATAAAAACACTCATCTCCCAGTAACCTGGTCAACTTTCCTTAACAGGCAGATAGAAGTTCTTGAGTCTTGGTTGGCAATCTATCTAGAGATGGTGCCTGAATAAAAGCACCCATCTCCCAGTAACCTGGTCAACTTTCCTTAACAGGCAGATAGAAGTTCTTGAGCCTTGGTTGGCAATCTATCTAGAGATGGTGCCTGAATAAAAGCACCCATATCCCAGTAACCTGGTCAACTTTCCTTAACAGGCAGATAGAAGTTCTTGAGCCTTGGTTGGCAATCTATCTAGAGATGGTGCCTGAATAAAAGCACCCATCTCCCAGCAACCTGGTCAACTTTCCTTAACGGGCAGATAGAAGTTCTTGAGCCTTGGTTGGCAATCTATCTAGAGATGGTGCCTGAATAAAAGCACCCATCTCCCAGTAACCTGGTCAACTTTCCTTAACAGGCAGATAGAAGTTCTTGAGCCTTGGTTGGCAATCTATCTAGAGATGGTGCCTGAATAAAAACACTCATCTCCCAGTAACCTGGTCAACTTTCCTTAACAGGCAGATAGAAGTTCTTGAGCCTTGGTTGGCAATCTATCTAGAGATGGTGCCTGAATAAAAACACTCATCTCCCAGTAACCTGGTCAACTTTCCTTAACAGGCAGATAGAAGTTCTTGAGCCTTGGTTGGCAATCTATCTAGAGATGGTGCCTGAATAAAAGCACCCATCTCCCAGCAACCTGGTCAACTTTCCTTAACAGGCAGATAGAAGTTCTTGAGCCTTGGTTGGCAATCTATCTAGAGATGGTGCCTGAATAAAAGCACCCATCTCCCAGCAACCTGGTCAACTTTCCTTAACGGGCAGATAGAAGTTCTTGAGCCTTGGTTGGCAATCTATCTAGAGATGGTGCCTGAATAAAAGCACCCATCTCCCAGTAACCTGGTCAACTTTCCTTAACAGGCAGATAGAAGTTCTTGAGCCTTGGTTGGCAATCTATCTAGAGATGGTGCCTGAATAAAAACACTCATCTCCCAGTAACCTGGTCAACTTTCCTTAACAGGCAGATAGAAGTTCTTGAGTCTTGGTTGGCAATCTATCTAGAGATGGTGCCTGAATAAAAGCACTCATCTCCCAGTAACCTGGTCAACTTTCCTTAACGGGCAGATAGAAGTTCTTGAGCCTTGGTTGAGAATCTATCTAGAGATGGTGCCTGAATAAAAGCACCCATCTCCCAGTAACCTGGTCAACTTTCCTTAACAGGCAGATAGAAGTTCTTGAGCCTTGGTTGGCAATCTATCTAGAGATGGTGCCTGAATAAAAACACTCATCTCCCAGTAACCTGGTCAACTTTCCTTAACAGGCAGATAGAAGTTCTTGAGCCTTGGTTGGCAATCTATCTAGAGATGGTGCCTGAATAAAAGCACCCATCTCCCAGCAACCTGGTCAACTTTCCTTAACAGGCAGATAGAAGTTCTTGAGCCTTGGTTGGCAATCTATCTAGAGATGGTGCCTGAATAAAAGCACCCATCTCCCAGCAACCTGGTCAAATTTCCTTAACGGGCAGATAGAAGTTCTTGAGCCTTGGTTGGCAATCTATCTAGAGATGGTGCCTGAATAAAAACACTCATCTCCCAGTAACCTGGTCAACTTTCCTTAACAGGCAGATAGAAGTTCTTGAGCCTTGGTTGGCAATCTATCTAGAGATGGTGCCTGAATAAAAGCACCCATCTCCCAGTAACCTGGTCAACTTTCCTTAACAGGCAGATAGAAGTTCTTGAGCCTTGGTTGGCAATCTATCTAGAGATGGTGCCTGAATAAAAGCACCCATCTCCCAGTAACCTGGTCAACTTTCCTTAACAGGCAGATAGAAGTTCTTGAGCCTTGGTTGGCAATCTATCTAGAGATGGTGCCTGAATAAAAGCACCCATCTCCCAGTAACCTGGTCAACTTTCCTTAACAGGCAGATAGAAGTTCTTGAGCCTTGGTTGGCAATCTATCTAGAGATGGTGCCTAAATAAAAGCACCCATCTCCCAGTAACCTGGTCAACTTTCCTTAACAGGCAGATAGAAGTTCTTGAGCCTTGGTTGGCAATCTATCTAGAGATGGTGCCTGAATAAAAACACTCATCTCCCAGTAACCTGGTCAACTTTCCTTAACAGGCAGATAGAAGTTCTTGAGCCTTGGTTGGCAATCTATCTAGAGATGGTGCCTGAATAAAAACACTCATCTCCCAGTAACCTGGTCAACTTTCCTTAACAGGCAGATAGAAGTTCTTGAGCCTTGGTTGGCAATCTATCTAGAGATGGTGCCTGAATAAAAGCACCCATCTCCCAGCAACCTGGTCAACTTTCCTTAACAGGCAGATAGAAGTTCTTGAGCCTTGGTTGGCAATCTATCTAGAGATGGTGCCTGAATAAAAGCACCCATCTCCCAGCAACCTGGTCAACTTTCCTTAACGGGCAGATAGAAGTTCTTGAGCCTTGGTTGGCAATCTATCTAGAGATGGCGCCTGAATAAAAACACTCATCTCCCAGTAACCTGGTCAACTTTCCTTAACGGGCAGATAGAAGTTCTTGAGCCTTGGTTGAGAATCTATCTAGAGATGGTGCCTGAATAAAAGCACCCATCTCCCAGTAACCTGGTCAACTTTCCTTAACGGGCAGATAGAAGTTCTTGAGCCTTGGTTGAGAATCTATCTAGAGATGGTGCCTGAATAAAAGCACCCATCTCCCAGCAACCTGGTCAACTTTCCTTAACGGGCAGATAGAAGTTCTTGAGCCTTGGTTGGCAATCTATCTAGAGATGGTGCCTGAATAAAAGCACCCATCTCCCAGCAACCTGGTCAACTTTCCTTAACAGGCAGATAGAAGTTCTTGAGCCTTGGTTGGCAATCTATCTAGAGATGGTGCCTGAATAAAAGCACCCATCTCCCAGTAACCTGGTCAACTTTCCTTAACAGGCAGATAGAAGTTCTTGAGCCTTGGTTGGCAATCTATCTAGAGATGGTGCCTGAATAAAAACACTCATCTCCCAGTAACCTGGTCAACTTTCCTTAACAGGCAGATAGAAGTTCTTGAGTCTTGGTTGGCAATCTATCTAGAGATGGTGCCTGAATAAAAGCACCCATCTCCCAGCAACCTGGTCAACTTTCCTTAACAGGCAGATAGAAGTTCTTGAGCCTTGGTTGGCAATCTATCTAGAGATGGTGCCTCAATAAAAGCACTCATCTCCCAGTAACCTGATCAACTTTCCTTAACAGGCAGATAGAAGTTCTTGAGCCTTGGTTGGCAATCTATCTAGAGATGGTGCCTGAATAAAAACACTCATCTCCCAGTAACCTGGTCAACTTTCCTTAACAGGCAGATAGAAGTTCTTGACCCTTGGTTGACAATCTATCTAGAGATGGTGACTACCCATACCCCCGCCAGTAGCCAGGGTATTTTGTGAGGAGATATTTGCCTAAAATCTTTTAAAAAAGTAGGAAAAGTCCTGTAAGTTTGCAATTTGCTACAGGAACAGGAATTGTGTAAGGGGATGATGAGTGTAGGAGGTTTTGGGGTGCTGGAGTTTAATAGCTTTTCCTGAGGAATCTCAGGAAAAAAGTATTGTCTGGATTTGAGAGATTATACTTTACTTTTTCTCTTTTTCTACATGTAAAATTTTATAAGATGCGAGAGATTTTTACGCTGCACACAGATGTAATCGATACCTTACAAATAGTCATTAATACAAGTTTCATAGGCAGATCTCATGACTGGGGGAAACTGATTCAATTGGAATTTGCTATGAGGGTCCAATGACATGTTCTTCTCTCTTTCTGCAGACTATTGAGCAGTTGGAAATATCGATATACAAAGCTGTTTGATCAATCATGCCAGTAGGACGGTACGGCTGTATCGATAACTCACCGTAATTTGTACAGTTGCAAAGCCATTGTCAGATAAAAAACTATCGACTCATTGATGGCAGTTTGTGTCTCTCGTGTTTTTTTTGTGTTTTTTAAGTTTAGTTTCTTTTTTTTTTACATAACAAAAGAAATGAGAAAAATGCATTGCTAAAACAAGAATAATTCTATTTTTTTTCTCCTGTGTGCTTGGTGAATATCTTCATCCCTGTTTGCCTCACATGAAACAATTGTTTGGGACCTAAAAACCTTCAATATCTTCCCATTGTATAAAGCCATAACGGTCACCTTTTGTTTGTTTTTTTCCTGAAAGTGTAAAAATAAGTGAAGCATAATGGTTGTTTTGTGAGATGACTCATGGATATTGTAGCATTTCTAGAAGATGATCTGGGAATAGCTTAGTGTTTACATCAGTGGAAAGTGGCAGCTAAGTTTTTGAGTTTAATATCAGGCTTCCCAGTCTCGACATTTATAGTTTCAACTTTATAGCCAAGCTGCCAGGAGGCTCAACTTTAATGGCAAGGGGCAAATTGTATAAAGACATTTATATAAATTATACATATATATATATATATATATATATAGTTGTAAGTGGGTAAAGGAAATGGCCAAATATAAGCAGGCGTGTCCACGTGTACTGGTGTACATATGCAGGCAAGCAAATAAATAATCATTAAATTTATGCATGAGGTGTACATAATAGTGCTCAAAGCGGTTATACAGAGCTAAGATATGTATTAACTAGTACATATACGTGTACCTATGTTTTTGGAAACTATAGTCACATGCCAAAAACATAGGTACAGGTATATGTACTAATTAATATATATATATATATATATATATATATATATATACACACACAAAAACCAGCTCCCCTTTTCTGCTGGTGAGGAAGATGGCATGTCTTCCTACAGGACAAAAAACAAACCTATCAAAGAGCAGATGAGCTTATTATAAGAGCCAATGGCTAACAAGTGTATATATATATATATATATATATATATATATATATATATATATATATATATATATATTTATTTTGAACGATAAAAATTATTAAAAAAATTAATTAAAATCTTCAGACATACTGGGTTGTAGATTAATATTCTTATGCTTTTATTATTATTATTTCATTTAGATTCCTTTATATATATATATATATATAAAGTGCCTGTAAACAATACCATGGGTTGACCCAAGTCTTGTGAGTGAAACTGGGCAGATGGAAACCTTGGGGGCCGTTGATAGCTGTGCTATCATGAAGTCACAAGTCATCATGGCCGAGGGTTTGAGCGTGCTGGCCTTGTTCAAATTGTTGATCAAGTTAGATAACACGCTCTTTCCCAGAAACTGTAACTAAGGTCTGCTCAGCATAGTTGCAGTATAAACCACAGGTGGGCTCTGTGGGTGTTGAGTAAACACAAATGCACCTGAGTAAGCGTCTGCAATAGGGATTGGCTAGTTGCCCTAGTAGACGGGTATCCTCGAATACGAGTGGCCAGCTATAGATATATATGTGTATGTGTGTGTGTATATATATATCATAATATCAAATCTGTGAGTGGTAAGGATAATCCAAATAGGTCTTTTTGATATAAAATATTAAAAAGATAGATCTATGGAGAGAGCTCAATGTATCAAAATACAGAGCAACATGATATAAATCAAAGGAGAAGCTCAATTCATCATTACAGACTTCGGTAATAATTTATTTCAGACAGACAACTGCATCATCAGACCGGAGTTATAAAATGGTTTAAATCATCCAGATAATTTATTAAAACTTACAAAAGGAAATGATTAGAAGTTCTGACCTAGAAAAATACTGGGGGGGGGGGAGAAAAACAAAAATGTATCAACCCAAAAAGCAGGGATGGTAGAGGGAATACAAATTTACAGCCAGTGAAATACATTGAAAATAAATCAAATTTATACCATCATCTATCCTAAAAAAATATCATATATATATCTATATATATATATATATATATATATATATATATATATTCCTGATTACTCTTATCTTCCCACTAATTATTAATGTTTCTGTTCCCTATTTTTTCCACACTTTGTAACCCTGTGGCTTAGTGGCTTTACTGCCTTGTGTGGGGTGATACTGATTAAAAATTTTTTTTTAAATATGATAAAAATATAGTTTTAAGGTATGCTATATTTAGGGTAAAAGTTTTCAGTATCAGAGACAAAGCTTATATAAATATAACATTTTATTTATTTATTTATATATATATATATATATATATATATATATATATATATATATATTTTAATTTCAAATTTTATAAATCTTTTAATATCTATGATAACCTTGCTTAGTTGTCAAATCTTTTGAATTACCCTATACTTATATTTTGATTGGTCATTCTAGCTTATGTAACAGCGTTTACTCCTAGCTAAGGATCGTTAATTAATTTGAAACTTTTAAAACCATTTATTCTATATTCTACATCATCACTTGATAAGACACCAGAAGTGTTGAAACAAAATGGCTATTTTTGTCGTGATTTTATAACATATTTATGTTGTAATATTCAAATAAATGATTATATATATATATATATATATATATATATATATATTTCTAGAGAAATTAGTGGATTCTTTTTTTTATTAATCTGACAGAGTTTAATTCCTTAAACGTCATTTTAATGGATATTTGTATTTCAGTAGATGCTTCATTTCTTTATTCAACATTATACTTGTTTTTGTCTACCAGCCTGAATATTCAAGAAAGCTTATTACAAATATATGCACTCTCTGGCAAGATTTGTACCTGTGTTCTCCTAGGGGAAACCATTATTAGATCTGACATGCTTTGACTTCTCAGCCATGGAGTGAGCTGATGTCCAATCAAAGCCTGAATAGTGCCTTTAAACACAGATTTTTCTCAGACTCTCAAAATAGACACATCTGCTCAGTTTCGTATCCTAATGTAAACAAAGCAATTTCTAAATAAAGGAATAGATTTTATTTATTAATCTGACAGATTTTTATTACTTAAATGTGATTTTTATTACTTAAATGTGATTTTTAGTAGATACTCATATTTGAGTTGATGCTCCATTTATTTATTAAACAGTATATTTATTTATTTTAATATTAATATTTTAATATAGCCCCAATGTTTGAGAAATCTTATTAGAAAAAATATGCATTCTCTGGCAAGATTCAATCCTGAATATTCAAGGCTGGTAGAGAAAATAAATATATTGTTTAATAAATAAACAAAATGTCTACTCAAATATGAGTATCCACTAACAATAACTTGAAACTAAAGCCATTATATGACACTTGGAAAGGCTCATGATAAGACATAATAGACATTTGTCGTCTGTTATATTGAACAATATATGTTTGAATAATGATCTGCTGCCCCTATACATTAAAGATATATATACATATATATATGTAAGGCAAGCCTTATTCAAGCCTTTAATAGCAACTATCCTAGAGATGATATCTTGGTCAAAAACATTTCGTGCATCCAGCCTTGTAAAACCTTGCCTCAAATCATTATGATAAATCCTTTGTCTGATAAATCCTTTGTGCAAGATTAATCCTGCTGCAACAAAAGAATACACATCTGTTATGCAGGTATGTTATGTATATTTGCTGTTAAAATAGATAGATGCAGCTGTAAGTTCTATGCTAAGAGTTTCTTCTCACACACTTCTTGCTTGTGGAACTCTCTTCCTCATTCTTGCTTCCCAGTCACTTTGATCTTCAAAATTTTTAATGCAATGTCTATCGTCATCTTCAGTTTTCTTAATTCTTGTTTTTTGTTCTCTCTTTTTAATAAAGTTTTCTTTTTTTCATATTCTCTCTTGCTCAGTAACCCCTTGCATCTTAGTGGCTTTATTGCTTTGCTTTGTTTGAAATGATTTAAAAAGAAAAAAAAAATTAAATAATAAAATTAATTAAATCATAAAATAAATAAATTGCATTCTTTTTGTGTGGTATCGTTCCCAATAGCCATAACACATGATGTCACGGCAGACCATTTCAAATGTCCAGCTTCCCAAAGAATATCAGGATGTAGACAAAGAAATTCTAACTACCACACAGACACTACATTGGTTCTTGATAATGACTGAGAAAGTCAAAAGTATTTAAATAATAATAATAATAATAATAGTAATAATTAGAAATATAGATATAGAAAAAGTGCTAGATGTTACATGTAACTGAGTGATACCATATGTAACGTTTATTGGTGAAGCCTCGTTCTCAGTAACTATTACACATGACATCACTGTAGATTATTTCAAAATTCCAACTTCCCAAAGAATACCAGGATGTACACCAAGGAATTCTGCCTTCCACTCAGACACCACATTGGTTCTTGATAATGACTGTGATGATTGAAAGTACTTGAACAAAAATAATAAAATATGAACTTTGGACAGTTTATCCACAACTTTGAGCCCAATACTAAACATCTTATTTGAAATTTGTAAAATATAATAAAAAATTTAAACAGACAGACCTTGTTGGTTCTTTTTCATCAAACTTGTTTGTATATATATATATATATATATATATATTAGAAATTACAGAGGACTGATAAGCAGATACATAAAAGTCTAAATCATAAAAATGGAGATCATTTTCAGAAATACTCTGGAAATACTCTGGCAAGTTAATAATTTCTTTGGATGCAATGCAGGGGTGGGGTTCAGCAAATTATAACTTACGAGTCAATTCCATCCAGCCTGCAGACCATGCTATCATTCTGTATTAATAACAAGGTTAATATTATCCTTCCTTGAATACTATTGTATATAAAATGTTTCAAAAGCTGTATTGTCAAGGACCTACCACCAGATCCATTTTCAACCTGTAGATTTCTGAAGACATAAATAAAAAAAAAAGGAGGAATCTTTCTTCATGTTTTATGTGCTATGTCCCTCAAGTACATTGGTAACCATGGCTCTCCACAACTTCCTTTGTAGCTCTAAATAATGTCTGTCTTCTTAATATCCCACTGAATCCCTATTCTGCTATCTGTAATTTCCTGCTTTTATGTTACTTACTTCTTCTTTGTTGATGCGTTGTGTCCAATCAAGATGAAGGTGATCATGGCT
This sequence comes from Acanthosepion esculentum, assembly GCA_964036315.1. NCBI lineage: Eukaryota > Metazoa > Mollusca > Cephalopoda > Sepiida > Sepiidae > Acanthosepion > Acanthosepion esculentum. The sequence continues at coordinate 64,407,602 of OZ038501.1, forward strand.
CTCCACAACTTCCTATCTTTTGTAGCTCTAAATAATGTCTGTCTTCTTAATAACCCACTGAATCCCTATTCTGCCATCTGTAATTTCCTGCTTTTATGTTACTTACTTCTTCTTTGTTGATGTGTTGTGTCCAATCAAGATGTAGGTGATCATGGCTCTCCACAAC
>OZ038501.1:64412767-64442767 GCA_964036315.1 Acanthosepion esculentum
TCAGGGAAAAATGATGGACAATGTCCATTCCAGATCGATAACACTACCAGCTGACCTGAGTAGCAGATTCCCTCGTATACACACACAAAGAACACAGTCCACTGTCGGAGACTGAAGACCATCTCTCATTGAAGCAAATTGATCTGTTCACTGTTCTTTCAAAGATGGCCGATGGCTTTGAGAAGCTGACACCTACTGATTCCTGGAATGGGCCTGGGTGTTGAATTGTTGGTTAATGTCTCGATAAATGAAAGAAATACTCAAGAGGTCTTCTTTTCTGGGAGAAAGATTATTCAGATCATTTGGTGTGAGTGGCATTATGTGATCAGCCAATTGCATGGCACTTGCAGACAAAAGATATTGCCATCTGGTGTTCGTGTATGTTTCTGGGAAAATCTGAGTTGATTTGAATGTGTCATTTATGGATGCATACATCCGACATATGAAAATCATCTCGTCACATCATTCAGTAACACTCTACTTTGAGTGGCTCCTGAGCCTTGTATTGGATGAACATTAGTTAAAAAAAGAAGAAAAATAAAGAGAAAACAGCTGTTAAGTTACTGTATATATGTTTTTGAGTTAGACTATTTAATGTATTTTATTATACTTGAGCCTATAGTTAAACTTTGGTTGGGTTTATACTTGAGACTATAGTTAAATAGTAGTTGGGTTTATACTTGAGCCTATAGTTAAATACCGGTTGGGTTTATACTTGAGCCTGGATGTAAACATTGGTCAGGTTCATACTTTAGTCTATAGGTAAATATTGATCATCCATGTCTGATTTTGAAAGAATTTACATGCTAAGTAGTTTATTTTTAGGTAAGGCTTATAAAGCCTGAATCATCTTTTTACATAGGATTGTCAGATTGTGAAATTAATATGGAAGCAATGCATTTAGAAATATCTAAACTGTCAGCTGTATCCAACCACATTCTCAGATTGATGATTAAATATGGCTTTGAATGTGTGAAGTGTGAAGGTCGCAGTAAGGAATATCCTTCTTTAACTTCATGGAGTAGTGCTATAGAATCACAATGAAGTATACCAGGTAACAGAAAATGAATTGCATGAGGACTTTCAACAGTAGCAACAACTAAAATGGATAGTACATGTAATTCAAAGAGAGAATAATAATATAATCATGATAGTGATATTCCACACCACCCCAAACAAAAGGAATGGAAGGAAACCTCAATACTGGAAAGAGTGATAAGAGAGGACTTGAGAAACCTAATTTCCTGAAAATTGTTCTAAGATCTTAAAAAATTTTAAACGAAAGTAGCACTGGCTGCTCAGTCAATGAATGTTAACTGTTTCCTTATAAGGCAATGACTAACATTATCATTACCCCTTGACAGGGGATGTAGTCAGTGTATTCTAGTTCCTGCTGAGAGGGAACATATCTTTGCATAGTCAGAAATATATGAATTTGTTATAGGCACATCATCATCATCATCATCTTCTCTGCGGCATATCCCTTCAGAACGTTGGCAATCATGGCTCTCCACAATTACCTGTCCTTTGTAGCTCTTAGTAAATTTTGTCTCCTGAACCCTGTTCTGCTATACTCTTATTTAAGCTTGTTAGGTTATGTGCTGTTTTCCTCTACCCCTTTTTCTGTCAATATATCCTGTGAGTGTCAAATTTCCCAAGCCCTCTTACCTCATAATGTGATCTAGGTAACTCACATGTTCAGTCCATGGTATTTTCAGCATCATTCTGAAGAACCACATTTCTGTTGTTTCAAGTTGCTTCATCTGTGATGAGATTGTCCAGCATTCGCTACCATATAGGAGGACTGATATTACATAATAGTTAAACACTTTTTTCTGTGTTCCTAATTAAATCTTCTTGTTTCTTTATACTTTGCTTACCTGTTGGAAGGCACCTTTTACTATTCCAATGTGCCTTGTATTTTGGTGTCACATTTTCTGTCCTCTGTTAAAACACTTCCTAGATACTTAAATTTTCTTACTTGCTTGATTTTGGTATCTCCAATTCATAGTTTGTATCTTGGGCTGTTCCTCCTTTTAACACTGTGATTTTAGGTGTTTACTTATCGGAAATTTGGAATAAAATGAAACTGAGTATAAGATATAATCAAATAATATATTTTGATTTGTTTGCTTTAGAATGATGAGTGAGTCCTTTGGTATTTGGTGTAGCAAAATGTTTGTTAATAATGCAAATATTGGTAGTGGCTTGGAGAAAGTCAAGTAGTGGTAGTTTTGAAGTCAGACCATTATAGGGGTAGTAGTAATATTAGAAATAGGTCAGTGTCAATCTAGTGTTTTTTCTTGGCTCTAAGCATTAACAGATGACCTCTTAACTACTTCTTCATGTGTCACACGTGGTTGGTTTCTCTGGCGGCCGCATCTCGTTCATCACTCATGCCATCCCTTCTTCTTGTCTAGCTCAGAGGTGTGAGCTTATATTCTTTTGACCAGGCTCCGAGACTGTGGCGCAAACCTTGGTTTTGGTTAACATCAAAAGTCTCTTTGTGGTAATTTTTTTGATTGGCCAAAATTATTTTATTTTCCGGCTTTTCTTTCTTTTTCGTTTTTTTTATATAGTGGAAGTTATGCATGGAGCCTCCCTGGTTTGTTTTTTTTTTTTTAATGGCATATCAACCTCAAAGAGTTATTTAATGCTGACAAATTTTTATTGCTGGTAATGTTTTTCTTCAAAAATCTATTTCTGGGAATATTTTTCCTTGAAGAAATCTATAGCTGGTAATATTTTTTTCTAAGAATGTATAGCTGTTTGTATTGCTGGTATTTTTTTTAAAGTATTGCTGATAATCATTTTTCCTTGGGTGTTAACTATTTGCCTATAGCTGGAACCCTAACGGGTGCAACCACCCTGGGTCAGGGTGGACATGGGAACACCAGCAATTAAGAGGTGCTTCCACGCTCCTCAAAACCTCCTGATTAGAGGCCTTGCTGTTGGACGTAGTTTATCTTCTTACACAGGACGCGGATGTAGTTTATCGTCATACCCAGGACGAAAAAACAAACGTTACTGTTTTTAAAAAAGTGGTGATCAGAATTGTATTAAACCCTAAACATATGACGAAAGTGAATTTATACATACTTTTGGTTTGGTTTGATTTGGTTTATTTTACGGCATATCAACCTCAATGGGTTATTTAATTCCGACAAAATTTTTATTGCTGGTAATATGTTTTTCTTAAAAAATCTATGTCTGGGAATATTTTTCCTTGAAGAAATCTATATCTGGTCATATTTTTTTCTAAGAATGTATAGCTGTTTGTATTGCTGGTATTTTTTTTAAAGTATTGCTGATAATCATTTTTCCTTGGGTGTTAACTATTTGCCCATAGCTGGAACCCTAACGGGTACTACCACCCCAGGTCAGGGTGGACCTGGGAACACCAGCAATAAAGAGGTGGTTCCATGCTCCTCAAAACCTCCTGATCAGAGGCCTTGCTGCTGGATCATCGTACCCAGGACGTGGATGTAGTTTATTGTCATACCCAGGATGGAGGAGCCTCCAAGACTTTTGGTATTTTTCAGTCACAAATTAGTAGGCTCTGTTCCTGTAAACCTCTGGTGTTTTTCGGCCAGGTCTTTTCTTCTTCCATCTTTTTTATTTGAGGGTTGGTTTCTCTTTAATTGAGAGAGTGAGAGAGACGTATATAGAGAGAAGTTTAGAGAGAGAGAGAAAGGAAGAGATAAGGGTTTTAAAGTAAAAACGTAAATGCTTTATTTTAAATTTGAATTCTTTTTACTTTTGTTTATGTATTTTATTTTTATTGGGACTCACTGCAATTCCCATATATTCTGCCTTCTTAGATTTGATGTTTAGTCCTTTCTTGTTGCTTTCCTTTGTAAACCATCTGTAAGTGAATTTTTAACTTTCTGAAAGCCAGCTGCAAGTTTTCTCCTTGTCAAAAATTAAAAAAAAAAAACTCTCTGTGACACTGTTATTGATCTCTTAAGTTTGTAACTTCAAGCGACTTGATCGTAAAGAATTTTTTCTAGCTTTAAAAAAAAAAAATCTATTTTTTTTCTCTGAGAAACTTTGCTGTTTCTCGTTCATAAAACTAAATTTTTCTCCTGACTTTCATATCGAAAAATGAATTTTCCTAACCAAGATATTTTTGAGCTTCCCCATATGATAAAATTCCTACCCAACCTCAATTTTCATCATATTCCCAGCTCTACCCACAAGAAGCATTTTGTGAACAGTGGAATTTAAGGTTGGTACGTTTGTACATTCCATCGTCCTTCAAGTTTGTTTACTGTTTTGTAGAAACATCCTCTGTCAATCTTTTAAAGGAATTTCTTTTTTTTTTAAGAGATTTTTTTTTTGAGAAAAGAGACTGTGGATGTTTAAAAAAGAAGAAGAAGGAAAAACAGAGTTAATAAAAAAGGAACTGAAACAAATAGTGAAAGGCATGAATCTATCTCTTCTTTCTTCAAATACAGGTAAAATAGTAAGGTAAACTGAGATCTCCAGCCTTGTTAGGCAATGAGTTTAAGTCAAGGACAACTATAAAATCAAAACCATCAATTTACAGTTGAGCCAGCCAGTTGTGGCTGTAACTTATATGCTAACAATTTCTTATCTCGCACATCTGGCTTGTGTAACTCCCTCCTGACTCCATGCTTTCCAATCAACTTTAATCAGCCCTGTGCCGAGCCAGGAAATTTTTCTCCCCAGAATCGATCCTCCAAATCTATAAATCGACCATTCACCCTTGCATGGAGTATTGCTGCCATATATGGTCTGGAGCCCCTGCTGTTTGCCTCAGGGTTCTTGATAAGATCCAGAGACGGATATGCAATGTAATTGGCCCTGATCTGTCATCTCGTCTGCAGACGCTCTCTCACAGACACGACGTTGCCTTGCTCTGTCTTTTTTACAAATACTTTCACGGTAATTGCTCTGAGGAGCTGCTTTTTCGCTGGTTCCTAGGCCTCATGAATTTAAACGTCCTATGAGGCTGGCATCCCGTTCCCACCCCTTCACCGTTGAAACTGTTAGATGTAGACGTCTCTTCTACTCCAATAGCTTCATGTCTCGCACATTTCGCCTGTGGAACTCCCTTCCTTATTCCTGTTTCCCTGACAAATACAATCTCCAACTATTTAAGTGTAACGTCAATCGACATCTCCAGCTGCCTTGATCTATCCACTTCCCTTCTCCACATCCTTTCACCTTTCATTCCTATCTGCTCTCGCTCCAAATCTTCTGTAACCCCCTTGCCTTGATCGATCCACTATCTTTCTTCACATCCTCTCCTTTACCACTCCTATCTGCTCTTCCTCCAAACTTTCTGTAACCCCTTGCATGCTAGTGGCTTCCAGCCTTGCTTGGGGTGATAAGCTTAAAAAAAAAAAAGTTTGAATTAAATGTCAGTTGCTATCTACTGCCTTCCTAATTCCTCTTTTCTCTTTCTCCTCACTATTAATGCTTCTTTTCCTAATCCTCCCACACCTTGTAACCCCTTGTGTGTTAGTGGTTGTACTACCTTGCTTGGGGGGATACTGATTAAAAAATAAAGGAAGAGGCAACAACTCCACTACTTTTTCCCTTAGAACAGAGGAGATGGATCCTGATTTATACACATTAAAGTAAAGAATGATTATCATTAAATTCTTCAAGGAGAATTAAAAAAAAATAAAGAAATATACAATTAGAATATAGAATAAATTATCTAAAGGTACCTGAATAGTTTACCTAGCAAATATTATGCCAAGGACAGTTTATATACCAAACATTATTGGCTAAATTCTCCTACAAAGTTTATAAAAATCTTTAGTTCACAAGATTTTCTGTAAAAGAAAAGTATATTATTCAAAATATTTTTAATTAATGTTTCGCTTTGGAAACATTAAATTGGCGAGTTGGATAGCATTCTAATAAAAATATCAATCTATGCAAATACTTTCTTTAATTGGTATTGCAATTAGGAATGATTATATTTCAACATAATCAACCCAAAAATCACATACTGGTTGAACATTTTATTCAAATTTAAATTTTGTTAATTTAATCAATGAATTAAGCAATGAATTAATGTCAACTTGAATAAGTTTACCATTCTTTACAAAAATCTTTCTTAACCCAGGGGCATAATACTAAATTAAGTCACGACTGTCCCCCCATCTCAAGATGAAATTATTTATAAAATAGGATAAATTTGTACACTTTATACCAATTTATAGAATTTTTGGTTATAAATCTTATTTTATATATGCTTTTTGAAAAAATAAATTTTAGACAAGAGTTTAAGACTGACTTTTTATATATATATATATATATATATATATATATTAGGTTGGTGCAAAAATAATGTTGTTTTCTCACATGAAGTTGAACGTCAAAAAACGACATTATTTTTGCACCAACCATATATATATATATATATATATATATATATATATATATATATATATATATATACACACACACACCGTATATACTCACATCACATGATTTTTGGAGACCAAATTTTGAAGGTAATTTTAAGGGGGTCACATTATACATGAGATATAAAATAGTGTATGTACTGCTGGCCCTGACTACACCGTTGACTAAACTATATATATATACATTTACTGTAGTCAAAAAGTACAGCTGTATTTAAAATAAACATGATTTTGATAAAACTCATGTTTACTTAACTGTAGCCAATAATAATTCGCATATTAATATCGTATTAAAAAATAAAAACATAGCGAATATGCATCTTTTCCACTGCTTACATTTATAATGTGTTTCATGTTTTCTCGTTCGGTTTTTTATGCCTGTACACGTTTACGCAATGAGTGTAGCGTTACTAACGATATTTTTTATTATTCTTTTTTATTTTTTAACTTATTTAACTAGAAAATGGGATAAAGAGATAGAGGAAAAGAAGTCACTATTTACATTATTTGGACTATTGTCCTCATCTTTGTCGCCATATTTATCATAAAATTTTGGCTATTGTACGCTCTGGCCTTCTTCAGGTGGTTGGAATGTCGAACTGAATCCTTTATTTTGCTCACTGGGATAGACTGTTCTTGTGATAAATATGGCAACAAAGATGAGGACAATAGTCCGAATAATGTAAATAGTGTACATAATACCTCATCTCAGAAATATAGACAGATACTGAAAAGAAGTCAGTCTATTGTAATTTGGCCACTCAAAAAAGGAACACACATGATACATGATAAAATTATTTTTTTGTAAGTGAAAATTTGGGGGTTGCGCATTACACAATTGTGTGTAGATGTGTGAGTGTGTGCATGCACGTGTGTGTGTGTGTATGTATTTTATTCTTTTTTATTTATGTTAAAATGCTAATGAATGTAAATAAAATTAAATAATTGTGCCACTGAGGTTTCATCTAGGGTCAAAGCTTGCATGGATACCTCCGTTCCTTCTTGGAAATACCAGCTGAAACCTCAATCTTCTCTATGGTTCCCACCAGCATGCTTGGCTGCTATAGCCCACAGGAACCACTATTTTCAGCTATACCAGCATGACAGCTTCTGTCACACCTGACACCTATTTGTTGCTGCTCATATTAAATGTAAAGGAGTCCTTGAAGGAGCAAAGTCCCTGTTTGCTGAGAGAATGAAGCCCCGCATTGCATCTAGCAACTTTGGCTCTTACGATTATTCGCAGCTCTATAATAGGGTATTAAATACATGTAAGGTCTCTCTTCATCCCCTCTTCAATCAATATGGGGTGTTATCAGCCTCTGCTGATAAAGCTGAATGTTTCACCTGTAAATTCTCCTTAAACTCTTGACTCATCTACAGCATCCCTGCCTAACTTCCTTAAGAAATGTGCTCCTAAACTGGCTTAGCAATTTACAGCTGAATTGGTCGGATGTAACCATAAGTTCTATGCTAACAGTTTCTATCCCCATACTTCTCGTTTGTGAAACTCTCTTCCAACTCAAAGCTTTCTGGTTAACTTTGATCTTCAAAAATTTAAACGCAATATCAATCGTTATCTACTGTCTTCCTGATTACTCTTCTATTGTTCTCACTCCTTAATAATGTTTCTTTTTTTTCATATTCTTTCACACTCAGTAAGCCCTTCTGTTTTAGTGACTGATGAGTTAGTAGGCATGGTCAAATGCAAAAAATAAATAACAGAATTGTTCGGCAAACACAATTAATTAGAAATAAAAATGACTATAACGATACTAATATCAATTTCTAATGGGTATCATCATTTTGTTTTTGATTTGATACTCTGCAGTACAAGACCCCTCAACACACAATATAAATGACTCTACAATATGTCACCTCCAATACACAATATAAATGACTCTGCTAAACAAAACCCCAATACTCAAGATAAATGACTGCTAAACAAAACCCCCAATACTCAAGATAAATGACTCTGCTAAACAAACCCCCCAATACTCAAGATAAATGACTCTGCTAAACAAAACCCCCAATACTCAAGATAAATGACTCTGCTAAACAAAACCCCCAATACTCAAGATAAATGACTCTGCTAAACAAAACCCCCAATACTCAAGATAAATGACTCTACTAAACAAAACCCCCAATACTCAAGATAAATGACTCTACTAAACAAAACCCCCAATACTCAAGATAAATGACTCTACTAAACAAAACCCCCAATACTCAAGATAAATGACTCTACTAAACAAAACCCCCAATACTCAAGATAAATGACTCTACTAAACAAAATCCCCAATACTCAAGATCAATTCAAGGTGTTAACATCTTCTGCTGATAAAGCCGAATGTTTCATCTGTAAATTCTCCTTAAACTCTATTCTTCACTCATCTGGAGCATCCCTGCCTAACTTCCCACTTAGAACTGGTCCCTTGTTGAGTGATATGCATATAATCACTTCTATGGTTTCTGCTATAATCTCTAACTGAGATCCCCACAAAGCATGTGAACCCAATGGTATCCCTGTAATAGTCATTAAGAAGTGTGCTCCCGAGCTGGTTCCTATTCTCTCTAAACCGTATAATAAATGCCTTGCTACCACTTGTTTTCTTGCCTGCTGAAAGTCATCATCTGTTGTTCCAGTTTTTAAGAAATTGGGCGAACTCTCCAACCTTTCCAACTATTGACCTATTAGCATTCTACCTCTTTTTGGGAAATGCCTAAATTGGTTAAACATCACTCATTGCAGGGCCTTTTTTCAGACAAGCAATATGGCTTTCATTTCTTCAGGTCACCTGCTGATGTACTCATAATTGTGGAAAGAGTTAATCATGCTCTAGATAAATTATTATTATTCTTTCCTGATGTCATCAGTTCTCAACTCGGTATCTATGCTGATGACACAACTATTTACTCTTTCCTGATGTCATCAGTTCTCAATTCGGTATCTATGCTGATGACACAACTATTTACTCTTTCCTGATGTCATCAGTTCTCAACTCGGTATCTATGCTGAGGACACAACTATTTACTCTTTCCTGACGTCATCAGTTCTCAACTCGTTATCTATGCTGATGAGACAATTATTTACTCTTTCCTGATGTCATCAGTTCTCAACTCGGTATCTATGCTGATGACACAACTATTTACTCCTTCCTGATGTCATCAGTTCTCAACACGGTGTCTATGCTGATGACACAACTATTTACTCCTTCCTGGTGGCATCAGCTCTCAACTTGGTATCTCTGCTGATGAGACACCCATATAGTCCCGTCTTGATCGTAAGCCTCATTAGTTTTGATAAGGTTAAAATGGCAGCTGATATCCATAATGGCTTTCAAAATCTAATTAAAAAGAAAGATTGTGTAATGTCAATTCAGTTTTGAACAATTCAAAAAGAAAATGAAGTACTATCTTAAATAAATCTCCTTCAATCAAAAACTTTACATAAAATATTTTTGAAAAATCATTCGATGATAGACAGTATAGTGAAATGTAGGCGTATGAACCTTAACTTAAACTATTTACAAAATGTGTGTAGTCAAATCTTGATGGTAAAAAAAAGCACAAAAAAAGATGACATACCTAAAACTGAGTTTAACAATTTTATATTCTTTTTAAAAATTCATAAAATTAATATTGTTGATAAAAAGAAAGAGCTTTTGATATGTGACCAGACAGTTTGCCTCTGGGATATTATGTCTATGTAGAGGAAGCAATAACTACTATTTGTTTTGTTGGCCCTAAGATAGAAACACTAACTACAGAAACATGAATAAACACAAACATGAATTTCTCTGTTTGTTGCTATACTGCTATCTTTCTAAATGTTAATTCTCCTCTGCTTATATCAGTAGAGATAGACTCAACTTGATCTAAAGTTTAGATTTTCATTTTCATTCTCTTTCACGCATTGTAGCCCCTCTTAGTGGCATATTACTTGTGATGAGTTGATTAAAAAAAATACTCTGAAAATCTATTCATTTTTTATTAATTTCTACAGCAATATTTTTACAATAAATTTATATAGTGAAATTATTCACCACAATATATATATTTTTTATTCCAAGCAAGGCAGTAAAGCCACTAAGACACAAAGGGTTACTGGGTGTGGAATAATTATGAATAGAAACATTAATAATTTGATGAAAAGGAAAGAGTAATCAGGAAGACAGTAGAGAGCAATTTGAATTGCATTTAATTTTTTGGAGATTAAACTTGGGTAGAAAGCATGGAGCCAGAAGGAGTTTCACAAGCGAGAAGTGCAAGAAAAGAAACTGTTTGTATAGAACTTACAGCTACATCTAGGCAGCTTAATTATAAATTGATGAGATCTTGGCACCACTCTTGTACTGTGCAGTTAATTAAAAATGTCTAGCTATCATAGTAAATAGCTTATCTGAACACTTACCATGAAAGTATTTATAGAAAAGGCACAGGGAGGCAACCTTATGGAGGTGGGAAAGTAACTGAAGCTGATCTGTTAGATCAGGACGAATGATATTGCTGATTCCTCTTTGGATTTTATCAAGGAGCTCAAGGTAAATAGCAGGAGCACTGAACCATATGTGGCAGCAAGATTTTAAGCATGGGGGAGTGATAGACTTATAGATAATATAAGATAGATTCTGGAGAGAAAAATTGTTTAGCACAACACAGTGAACCAACTTTCTTAGCAGCTGACCTAGCAATGCCAGCTGAGAACATTAGCTCAATAAAGAGTAACGAGTCACTTTCTGGGAGGTTAGCATCAGCCATATAGGATGATTGATATTATATAGCAGTTCAACATTTATCATTTGCAAACAGGCCAAACACAACATCAAAGTGCAAAACAATCACTGTTGGTCAATCCAAAAATCAATAATATCAGATTGCTATAAATGTTCATATTGATTAGATTCTCAGGCATTTTTCATAATATGTTGATGGGCGTAACTGGTGGAAGAAACCATTATTTTTTTTTCATTTTTCATTTTAATGTTTTTCTTTAATTTTTCAAACAAATACTATGGAGTGGCAAAAGTAGCAAAACAAAAGCTAAAATTTACGTGCAGGCGAAATCGGATATTAAGTTTGAAAAAATCCTGATCATATAATTTTTATCTGATCCGCTCATAAAGAGAACATGTTTTTTTGTTGATATATTACGAAAAGCAGTGGACTACAAAATAAAAAGTGTTTGTATGTTGGCCAAATAAGATATTAAAAAAGTGTGGGTGGAAACTAAATCAGATGGTAATTTTTCAAGATTTCAAATTTTAAGATTTTTTAACTGATCATCTCATAAAATGAAGTTTTTTTTTTACATTTGATATACTAACAAAAATTGTATTAACAAACAGGGTAAAATGGTTGGGCTAAATTTGAGGTCAAAAGTGGAGGTGGGGGGTCTAAATCAAAAGTTAAAATAGGAGGGGGTGATAAATCAGAGTTTAAAAGTGGAGGGGGTGATAAATCAGGTTAAAAGTGGAGTGGGGGACTAATTCCCAGATTAAAAGTGGAGGGGGTCTAAATCAAATGTTGAAAGTGGAGGGGGTGATAAATGAAAGGTTAAAAGCAGAGGGGGATGATAAATGAAAGGTTAAAAGCAGAGGGGGTGATAAATCAGGTTAAAAGTGGAGTGGGGGACTAATTCACAGATTAAAAGTGGAGAGGGTCTAAATCAAATGTTGAAAGTGGAGGGGGTGATAAATGAAAGGTTAAAAGCAGAGGGGGTGATAAATCAGTGCTTAAAAGTGGAGGGGGTGATAAATCAGGTTAAAAGTGGAGTGGGGGACTAATTCCCAGATTAAAAGTGGAGGGGGTCTAAATCAAATGTTGAAAGTGGAGGGGGTGATAAATGAAAGGTTAAAAGCAGAGGGGGGTGATAAATGAAAGGTTAAAAGCAGAGGGGGTGATAAATCAGGGCTTAAAAGTGGAGGGGGCTAAATCAGAGGTTGAAAGTGGAGGTGTGTGGGGGCTAATTCACAGATTAAAAGTGGAGAGGGCTAAATCAAAGGTAAAACGTGGAGGGTGCTTAGAGGTTAAAGTAGAGGTGGGGAACTAAATCAAAGGTTCAAAGTGTGGAGTAGCTAAGTTAAAGTTTAAAAGGGGAGCAGGGCTGCTAAATCAGATGGTAAGTTCTAACGATTCCTGATTTTTATGGTTTTTATTTGACTCTCTTATAAAATGAATGTTTTAGATCGGTTACCCTGTTGTGATTATTTTGATTTTAATTACATAATTCATTTGCATTTTGCTTTTACTTGTTTTCTGAAATGAAACCTATAATCTTTTCTCAATAGAAGACTTATATAAGAGTTTTGGAAGCTAATAATTCAGAGAAAAAGAAACGAAAAAAAATAACTATGATAAACTTTTCTGATTTTTCATCAAAATTAATAGCAGTCATAAACTGAGGTCAAGAACACAAATTTATTTTAGTTCTCAGTTTCAGCAAGACGTTTTAGGCACCGAAGCTCACCTAGCCAACTTCCTATAGCACCTTGGATGATTACTGACATTTTTTGTGTAATTGAAGACATTTGAGCAAGCAAGCAATAATGAAATCTTAAAGGAAATGACAACAAAAAGAACACATACTAAAAATCAGGAAGAGATAGATGAACATTCGTGGACGCACAATGATTAGTTAGTTAATTCATTTTCTACAGCTTATCAACTTATTAGCAGGTTTTTTAAAGCCAGAAAATATTTTCAGATTTTGGGAGATAATAATGGCTTACTGATACAAGTCTTACTAAATAAACCATAGATGGGGGGGGGGATTGATTCATATCTTTCTCCAAGGGTAATTGTATGTAAGTGAATATGAATATAATGTCCCCAACCAGAATTAGAACTTGACACTCTGATTAACAATTACAAGCCATTATCTATTACACTATTTGCACATCCAAACTTAGCACCTGGTATTCCCAAGTCATCACCCACCTACGTACTGACCAAGTTTGATGTTGCTTAACTTCAGTGATCATATGAGAACGAGGTACACATAATGAGGAAGAAGAGCTTAGAAAACATAAACTTCACAGGGTATACAGGGGAATCTACCTGACAAGCTTGTGTGAATGGATGATGGAATGGTGGGTGGGAGGCTTAGCAAAGGGAGAATAACTTCTAAGACCCACAAGGGATAGGATGCTATGGAGAGCCATGATCGCCATGTTCTGGGACGTGACACATAGAGGAAGAACACTTGGGTATATTTCCCTTAATCTGAAAGAAATTCAACACTTCTATAAACTAATATTGTCTTCTTTGACTCCTAAGGTTCCGAAATGTTATATATAAGTGGCTTTTTGTTTTCATTTTCTGTAAAACTCTGTTGTTGCTCATATATTCAGTCCATGGTATCCTCAGCATCCTTCTGTAGAACCACACTTCTGTTGCCCCATGTCTCTTCTTTATCTGTGAGGAGATTGATTGTCCAGAGAGAATAGTGAAGTAACTGAGCAAAATATTAAGAGACAGGAACTCTATTTTGATATTTAACATGAAGAAATAAATCTAGTATTGTTAAACTCCTGTTATCATTTAAGAGGGTCAAAATTGTTTAAGTATAAAACAAAAACAAGCAATATGGAATAGCATTATCCAAAGACTTCCTTGATTTCTTTTTAAAAATAGACTCAGTTTCTATTGTATAAGTGAAACTATTCTATAAGAATTTGTTTCATCCTCATGAAAGGGTAACATCCATAATTTTTAACTATGGAATCCTTTTGGTTGTTATTTTTCATGTTTCTTAAAACAGTCTCAAGAAGAGATACTTGCTGACATGATTAGTGAAATATTCCTACAGTTTCTCTCAAATAATTCTGAATAACCAAATTTATGGTAGATTTATTAAACTCTCATTGTTCTTCAAGTACAATCTTTCTGGAATCAATTAACACTGATTTACTTTCTTTTTCTGTATATCTAAAATAAAAAATCATGATTTTAGAAACTAAAAATTTCACTGAAATATGTCGAAAAATTTCCAAGTTTTCATCTGAAATTGAGAAAATACACATTTTATGAAAAATGGTCACAGAATATATAAAAAAGAAGGGGTCAGTTTAACTTAAATCTTCCTGGTATTAGTTTAAGCTCATACTTTTTTTTGCGATATATATGTGGGAAAATGAAATAAGATCAATAAATAAGATAAAAAATAAATACATTTTATCATGATGCTAGTAATAAAGGAACTAGAAAGTGTTTTTGGTTATCTGCACAATTTTATGATCCCATTTCTGGACAGGACAAAATAGCTCTCTTTCCACTTTCGCATACATGGCTCCACCCATGAAGTGAGTATTCTGGCTGTTCAAACTCAGCATAGTGTTTGACCATTTTAACCATTCTTATCCCTATTTACCCTAACTTCTGAACCAGAAAAAAAAATCCAGAGATACCAAAGAGACATGGTGAATTTTATTTTCCAAGAATTTCTATAAAAAAGAATAAATGGTCTGTAGTTAAAACCCAAGTTTTTGTTGCTTCTACATTAAATGTTTACATGTGAATATGTGTACACCTACAATTCACCAACATGTAAACTTTAAATTCCATATATATATAAACTATAATTTTGTAAAGGGAAAATTTCAGTGAAATATTCTGGATAACTTCCAAGTTTTCATCTGAAATTGAGAAAATATGAACTTTAAGCAAAATGGTCAAAATATACAGAAAAAAAGATAAACAAAGGTGGATATCGGTTAAGGCTTTCAGGAAGCGAGGAATTCTTTGAAGATTTCTATTTATGGTAAATTCATTTAACTCAACCATTCTTAAAGGGCTTTTCTGATTCTTGAAAGCTTTTGATTTGAAATGTTATGTCGATTCTCAAACAACAATGTTCTCTCCTTTCCCGTTTTACTGAATGATGAGTCAGCATTTATTTCTGAGACAGCGTGTGAGTCACAGACAACCATAGTGAAGAATGCCAAGATTTAATTATTTATAATGTATTTACTGCAAAATAAGGTACAGTCTTTTATTAAAAAGAAGAAAAAAAAACATCCAAAAATCACTTTGGAAGAAAAAAAAAACATAGTAAAAATAAGTAATATTCTCCTTTAAAATATGGTATGGTTTACATCTGCATTCCCATATAGTCTGTGAAGTTAAGCAATGTTGAACCTGGTCAGTATCTAGATGGGTAACCGCATGGGAATACCTGGTGTGAGCTTGCATGTGTGAGCTGTATAATGGATAATGACACAGAATTCTTAATTGGAGAGCCGAGTTCCAATTCCCATTGGGTTCGTTACAGTGTATTTCGACCATGACAGCTGCAGGGTTGGCTGTTGAGGATATATATAATAGCAGACGTAGCTGATAAACACCTGTAAAACTCTTGGCTTCTAAAAAGAAGATCTCCATTTTCCTTTGTCTATGTATAGAATCACACACCCTAACAGGAAGCACTCCACTCCGGCTGGTCAATAAGAAGGACATTTCTTTGTGCAGAAAAGTATACTTTTGGACTTGGACACTGTTGTTAATGAAAGGTGTGCCTTTTTATAACGCTAGACGTTTACTATTTTATTCCAATTTTATGGAATAAATATTTCATAAAATTATAGCCAGTATTGTATTTTGCTTTTATTCTATATTGTTTTATTGAAAACATTTTGCGTGGTATAGATAATGACTCCGTAGATAGAGAGCCCACTTCAGAAGACACTCTAGTAAAATCCATAAATGAATTCAAATACCATCAAGGAAAACAGTATTCCATTCAAGGTGTGGGTCAGACACCTAGAAGACCTTTTCAAGAAAGAATGCAGGGTAAACATGGACCATCGTGCCTGCCAAAAAACAGCGTGTCAAAAGAACGGTTTTTCCCATGACACTGCTATTATTTTAACTACATTCACTCCTTGGTAATGTTGATAGTTTTAAAAAGAGATGATCAGAATTTTAATAAAATCTAAACATGTGATGATAGTGAATTTATACATTTTCTTCGTTCTTGAGTATTGACAACAAAAATAAGAAACACTATATAGTAGATTCTTTATTTACACTATTTATTATATTGTTCATTGGAATGGTTGGCAATGTATTCAAAACTTTATAAAATGGTGAATAATAAGGATTTCTTGGTTTACATATTTAAAAAATTTAGTAAATGTTTATAAATTTATGAATAAAAAATTATTTTCATATTTATTTCTTTATAAATCGGTAAATGATAAATATTGCATTCGATTAGTTTTAATACAATTGTATTAGTTTTTAGAAGGAGGCACGGTGGAGTAATGGATAGCAGCTCGGATTGAGGAATCGGAGAGCCGAGTTCGAATTCCAGTTGAATCCATTATATTAACTTACATGCTAATACACTTGGCAAAGGTATGAATCCTTTTCTTCTCTCTCCAGCTATGGGTTAATAGCAGGATAGATTGGGTTCTATAGCCTTGGATGGCAACTGGTTTACTGCAGAAAGAAATGGCAAACTACCGCGGGAAAAAATCTGCCTCGTCAGTCATGCATCGAAAGATACATGATCGCCTAAGTGTGTATCACGCGTGGCATATAACTGTCTTGTGATTAGGAAAGGTTGACAGACATGAAGAAAATAAGAAATAGTTTTTTCCAGAGTGGTACAGGATTGAGGACACAGACTAATGTAATAAACAGTTAATCATTAACTCCCCCCCCCCTCAGTAAGAGAGAGTGCTGTTTAAATAGTCTTAGACTAGTCCATCTTGTGGGGGTGTTCAGCTACTCCACAACAAAACCAGAAAATATTTTAAGCTTATAAAAAGTGTATCATGCATGGTACGTAACTGACTGATTAGTTTTTAGAATGGTGGAAATATAAAATTATTCTTGTAAATAAACAACCAAATAAATAAATAATGTTTAATATTTTTGTTGTAAATTCTTAGGAACCAAAAAAAAAAAAAATAGATTCACTTACATCATGTTTAGGTCTTATTGCAATTCTAATTGTCGCATTTTTACATAATAAACATTATTGAAGACTGAAATTAGTTAAAATAAACAAGGTGTCGTGAGAAAAACTATCCTTTTGATACTCCATTTTTTTTTGCAGGCATGAAAGGTCGATGTTTGCCAAATACAGAAACAGGAACAAGAAGCAGAAGTTGCCATGAAAAATAGTGAAATGGAGCAGAATTTGAATTGTTTTGGCAAAAGATAGCTGATCAGTTAGTTTGATAGAAGGAGAGAAATTAAACAAACGAAACTGTGCAATTGCCAAAGCACAATTTTGAGAGAAGAAAAGACAATCAAGAGAGAGATACATTTTCATTCACTTTCCTCCCAGCAAAACCTAAATTTCAAAAGCATAATGCAGTACTAATTAAGTTGAAAATGGCGTAAGACAGGCTCATTATTCAGTTGAAAGAAAAAAAAAAGTACTGACTGCAAAAGACATTCAACTTTTGTATACATTTGAAAATTTAGCAAAACTACAAAAAATGTTATAGCTAAAAAAAAAACCCAAAAAAAACATGAAAATAAAAATACTTTCTCAAAGAAAAAGAAAATTGTATTTTTATTTTGTTGTAGTCATCATTTTTTTTGTGTTTCCCTGTCACATGAATGGAGACACTTGTTGCTTTTGGAAAAGTCAAATTATTAACTGATCATGAGAAAGGAAAATTCAGACTGTTTCTTAAAATTAACAAACCTGATAAATGATAAAGAAGATGCCTCGGTTAAAATTGTACTTTTTAAATTTTTTTTAAGCATTTAACCCTAAACAAGGCAGGAGTGCCACTATCACGCAAGGGGTTACAGAGGGTAGAGAACAGGAATAAAGAGGTATGCTTGGGGAGAGAATAAAGAGAAGAAAAGGGGAACAAGATAAAGGTATCAGGATGTCGACTGACATTACACTTGAATATTTGAAGATTATAGTTATTAGGGAAGCAAGTAAGAGGAAGGGAGTTACATGGACGGGAAGTGTGAGAGAAGAAGCTGTTTGAGTAGAAGAGACGGTTACATTTAACTGTTTCGAAAATGAAAAGGTGGGACCGAGATGCCAACCTAGTAGCTCATGCAGTCTGGGGACCAGTGAAAGCAACTCGTCAGAACAGTTGCCGTGAAAATACTTATAGAAGAGACAGAGGGAAGCCAACGCAATGTCTGTGAGAAAGTGACTGTAGACTAGATGCCAGATGAGGACCTATCATATTGTATATCTATTTCTGGATTTTGTCCAGGACCTTGAGATGTACAGCGGGGCACCAGATCATATATGACAGCAATATTTCATACAAGGACCAATGGTTGATTTGTAGATTTGAAGGATGGATGAGAAAAACTTTCTGGCATGACATAGAGAACCAACTTTCCTTGCGGTAGATGAAGCTATTGAGGCTATATATTTGTCCCACCTCATATAATTTACGTATTTATATTTTGTTGATATATATATATATATATATATATATATATATATATATATATATATATATATATATATAATGTTTTTACTTAATATATATTTATATTTTGTTGAGATATATATTTTTGTTTAATATATATTATATTTTGTTGATATATATGTTTTTGCTTAATATATATTTATATTTTGTTGAGATATTTTTGTTTAATATATATTTATATTTTGTTTACACACACACACACACACACACACACACATATACATATATAGGCAGCAATCCTTCTTTCATGCACATTTCATTGAATATGATAGACATAGTGCTTTTATTTTGTTTTTTATCCAATTTCTCATGCGATCTAATAACTTTTTTTTTTCAAATGATAAATTATATAAAAACTGTCCGAATGTTCTTTTTATCCAAGTGCTTTCGGCTATACATTTAGCCATTTTCAAGGATTAAATATTTTAACTGTTAAATAAGAAATAGTTTGTTGTATATATGTTTTATAAAATGTTTTCATTTTTCAAAACAGGGTCAAAACATTTGGACAGTTTTTATATAATTTATCATCCGAAAAGAAAAAAATTATTAGTTCGCATGAGAAATTGTATAAAAAACTAAATAAAAGGACCTTGTCTGTCATATTCAATGAAATATATATATATACATATATACATATATATATATATATATATATATATATATATATGGTAGCCAATCCCTGTCACAGTCACCAGCTTGGGCATAATTGTGTGTGTTCAACAATGAAAAATCCTATCTGTGGCATATACTGCAACTATTCTGAGATGACCTTAGTTACAGTTTCCTGGAGAGCATGCACAATCTGTTATGATCAGCAGTTTGAACAATGTCCCTATGCTCAAATCCTCAGTCATGATCACATGATCACTTCTGACTTCCTGCTAGCACAACCGTCGACAGCTTCACTCACGATGTTTGGGTCAAACTGCCCTGACATGAATGTAAAAAAATTCCCCAATGCATAAAAACAAAAATGTGTCATCACACATGACTGATGCACATTATCGTGACACATGGCTGATAAGACTTCCACTGTTTTGCATTTATCCAATCAGAAAAAACAATGGTCAGACTTAATACACATAAAATGTCGACACTTTTCAATAGAACATTAAAAAGCAGTACTAGATTGGTGACAAGGTCTCGTCATCGTATAGTTGAAATGGCTTGATGTAACTATAAGTTCTATGCTAACAGTTACTTCTTTTGCATGTCTTGTTTGCAGAACTTTCTTCTGGTTTCTAGATTCCCAGTCAACTTTGACCTTCAAAAATTTTAAAGTTATCATCATCATCATCATCATCATGTTAAATGTCAGTCGTTATCTTCTGCCTTCTTAATTCCTGTTCTTTTATTGTTCTCAATCCTTAATAATGTTTTCTTCATTAATTTAAGCGCAGTACTCTATAGGCATCAGGGTCTCATCATTTTACAGTTGAAATAGATGAATGTAACCGTAAGTTCTATGCTGACAGTTTCTTCTTTCACACTTCTCATTTGTGGGAATCTTTTCTGGCTTCTTGCTTTCCAGTCAACTTTATTCTTCATAAATTTAAATGCAAAGTCAATGATTATCACTTGTAACTTCATCCTAGCACAACCATCAACAGCTTTACTCACAAGGCTTGGGTCGAACTACCGTTACATAAATGTAAATACAAAACAAATGCATAAATAAAAATAGGATCACTTAAACTTCAAAAGTCACAAGCAAATATCACCTCAGTTACATAAAACATTAATTAATTGTATTATATCTTCCTACCAAATGCAGTATTATGATTTCCGTCATCTTATTTTACTTAAGTACTTATTGTTTATAACAAGCATAAATTCACTGCCTATGCCTGATGATGACTCACATCAGTCGGAAGCTTGGGCACAGCACTTATATTGATTTTGAAAATTCCGTATATCTGCAGTCACCAGTTTTATGAAAGATCATGCACAATTCAGAAAAAAACAATGGACAAACTTAATACGCATAAAATGTCGACACTTTTCAATAGAACATTAAAAAGCAGTACTAGATTGGTGACAAGGTCTCGTCATCGTATAGTTGAAATGGTTGATGTAACTATAAGTTCTATGCTAACAGTTACTTCTTTTGCATGTCTTGTTTGCAGAACTTTCTTCTGGTTTCTTGATTCCCAGTCAACTTTGACCTTCAAAAATTTAAAAGTTAGCATCATCATCATCATCATCATCATCATGTTAAGTGTCAGTAGTATCTCGCTATAATATCTTTTACCACCATTGTGTTTTTCATCATTTTGTGCTGTCAATTTCCTATGATTCAACCAATCTTTTACAGCTGCGTGCACACACACACACATTGCCTACATTGTAGTAATTTATAATTTAAAGCTATTAAACTAAAGGAATTGAGCTATTTTTTTAGTTTTTCAAATTTTATCACTGAAATAAAAGTTGTCACTGCCCATTGGGAAATTAATCTCTTTTCTTTTGCCTATTGCTGTTTTTTGATAAAATTGTGAATAGCCAAAAAGCTGCCAATGCTTGTATTTTTCTCAGCTGAAAAATATTTTAGCCTTCCCATCTTTCACTCCCATAAAACTCTACATTGTGTATATAAGAGGAAGAATGGCTTCTCCACCTCACCACACACGCACAAAATATAATAAAACAAAATAAAACAGAAAAACTGCAACTAGACAAGTTTAGGTACTTCTGGTTTTATCATTAAAAAAAATAAATAAATAAAAAACACTAAAACAAAAAACAAAAAAAGCAAAAATGAAAAAAACAATCAAATTGTACCTTTTTCTTACCTACCTAAGATTTTTTGTCAAGGGTGGGGGTGGGTGTTCTACTGTCTTTAGTATTTATTTTGCTGTCAAATATTTTATTTCAGAAAGATAGTTTTGATGTAAGCCCAGTAGACATTAAGACAACAAAAAGTCTTGTGTTTAAAATTCTTAGTCTAAAATGTTGAAAGACAATTCAGGATAAAAGTAATTTCCTTGCAGTTATCCTACTGTGTTGCAATTTTATTTTGTTCTAATAATGATACAGAAGAACAAAATTCTGTTTTCTATGCAGAATCATTTACCCACCAGATTTAAGAAATCATGTCTTCATTTTTTGTAAAATACAGCAAGGGTGTATGAGTTTGGTGGGGAGGAACACATAACCGATTGCTCTCCCTAGAAACATCAGGTAACAGGCAGAGAAGGGAAAGAGACAGGAGGAAAAACAAACAACATAGCTTCAGAAACCAAACACAAAACAGTTGGCAGCATGCAACTTGAACAAAATTCCCAAGGGTCTACTGATTGCTGACTTTCCGATCACTTTTATTGGCATGAGACAGCTGACAAAGACCTGGTTTTGGACAAGTTGCAGAGAGGCCCGTATCTAGACATACCAAGCTGCTCTGCTGCCACTACTGAAACCAGATGTAACTAGTTTTGACAGACATTTCAGCATGCGATTAAGAACCTCTTTTGTGGCTGTACTGATGCATGTTTGCCACATTTTTAAAGACATGAATTATTAAATCTGGCTGTTAAATGATTGTGCATAGCTGAATACCAGAATTACTACATAAGAGTAATTCTCATATATGACAAGGAATGCTAGACAATTTCTTCACAGATGAAGAGACTTGCAAAAAGAGATTTGGTTCTACAGAAGGATGCTGAGAATACCATATAAGGAATATGTGAGCAATGAGTTAAGCGTTAAGGAAAAATGAAAAGGAGACTTAGAATCAGGAAGAGTGCTGTGTAAATGGATAGCAGAACAGGGAGCGGGAGGTGTAGTAAAGTGTAAAACCTTTTTTTAGAGCTACAAATCAAAGGAAGTTGTGGGGAGACATGATCACCCAAATTCTGACGGTACATTAAATCTGATACATTCTGAACTGACGCAACCAATTGTTTCAGAGTAAAGTAACTTATGGCTGAATACATCAGGCTCAAATCTGAAAGATAAATTACTAATTTGTATTTAAAAACAAACAAGTGAGAGACCAACAAGATAATGATTGACAATACATATTTATTTTAAAATTACCAGCAATACATTTTATCAGTAGTTGAAGGCATAACAACTGTGCTCAAAATATATTTAGTTGAAGCCATAGTGTTTAAAATATTTAGATTTTGGCATTAGAGGGGCTCTCTTTCTTACAGACAGTTCCCAACTGATCCTACTATAATAGGCAGTCAATAAAATCAAAAACAAACAACAGGCATACACAAAATAAAAAATATAAAATGGCAACAATTTAGCCTTTGCACCTTGTATAATATATATATATATATATATATATATATATATCATCTACAGACTGTTTTGCTGTATCACAGCTCATCAGTGTGGCTAGACATCTAATCGCTTCAAGCAGGGATCGAAACCTGGCTGATTTGGTATCAGTCAGAGATTCTACTCCTAAGTCCTACCAGGATTTATTTTTGGTCACAATCTTAACATAAGATATACAGAGGACACGGTGTTGATAGCAGACATAGAAAGGAAATTACAAAAGTGCGTACAGAAGTTAGTGAGGGAAAGCAAGGAGAACGGACTAAATATAAACTGCAAAAAGACAGAATGCATGATTGGCAGCAAAAGGGCGAGCCCCAAAATGCAAATTACAGATCGAAGAGACCAAAATGAAACAAGTACAGAAATTTAAAAATCTGCAAATATTTTAATAGAGGACAGGACACTGAAACCCAAAGGCACATTGGAATAGCCAAAGATGCATTCCAGAAACTAAGCAGAGTATTAAGAAACAGAAAAACTTCCTTAGAAACAAAGAGTGCTGAACTGTTACATGATATCTCTCCTTATATATGGCAGTGAATACTGGACAATCTCCTCAAAGGTGAAGCAGAGACTTGAAGCAACAGAAATGTGGTCCTACAGAAGGATGCTGAGGATACTACGGACCAAACATGTGAGCAAAGATGAAGTTCAAGAGAAAATGGAATCAAAAGTGGAAACTTATACTTAACATCAGGAAGCGGCAGTTGAAATTTCTAGGGCACGTAATGAGGAAAGAAGGCTTGGAAAATCTGATGCCCACAGGGCAGATTGAAGGCAGAAAGGACAGAGAAAACAAGGTTTAACATACTTAGTGAGCTTGAGTAAATGGATGGCAGAACAGGGTTTGGGAGTAATAGCAAAGACAAAATTTATTAAAGGATAGGAAATTTTGGAGAGCCATGATCGCCTGTGTCCTGCGGGGGACATAGCACATAAAGAAGAAAACCCAGAAGATCAGGAAAATTGAAATGAATACAAGAAACAAGTGTAGTATTGACTTTTGCCACAACTCTTTGTGAGCCAACATCTGTGCTTCCACAAGATGACTGCATTGGACGAAATAGGGAGAACCAGCTGTGTGAGCAGATAATGAATTTGAAGGGTTGTCACAACATATATTGTATTATTCACTGAATCATTAATGGTTCTATTATGGGCACGTGGCCAAGTGGTTAGAACATTTGCTTTCTGACCATGAGATCTGTGTTCAAATCTCACCATGGTTGATTTATCAGGAAGGTGACTTATCTGTTTGGAGGAGGTGATCCCAGTAGGTGGCACCTTTGGAAAGTGCCTGAAAACTATACAATGGGTTGACCCAAGCCTTATGAGTGAAATTGAGTAGACACAACCCTTGGGAGACATTGATGATTATGCTAGCACAAAGTCATAAGTCATCGTGACAGAGGGTTTGAGTGTGCTGGTCTTTTTCAGACTGTTGATCATGTTAGATAACACACACTCTCCCAAAAACTGTAACTAAAATCTGCTCATCATAGTTGCAATAAAAACCACAGGTCGGCTCTTTGGGCGGTGAATGAACACAAATGTGCCTGAACATATATCTGCAACAGGGATTAGCTAGCTGCCTGACTAGACGGGCATCCTTGGATATGAGTGGCTATGCCATTTTTAATGGTCTTATTGGATACAGACAGCTACATACTACTTTTTTGGCTAAACATTTTAATAAAATCTAGACCACCTAATAAACCTGATGGGTTCCTTTTAGAAGCAGTTCATGATGTAAAATGATGAGGTAACAATATCATCAATATTATTATTAATAAAATATATTTTAATTTGTATTTGCAATACAAGTTATTGTAATAATTATTATTAATCATATTATATAACTTAGATCAATCACAATCAGAAATTAATAAAAAAAGTGTATTTTATTATAAAAAGGAATTGCAAACATCACACTAAATTCCTTTCCATTCAAGTAATAGGATCTGTGGGCTGACAATTTATACCAATTTTAGTATTTATCATATAATTTTTAAAGGGGGGGGACTTTGAGGTGGTATAATGGTTAGCAAGCTTGTTACACTAGACGGATATGCAATGTAATTGGCCCTGATCTGTCATCTCGTCTGCAGTCGCTCTCTCACAGACACGCCGTTGCCTTGCTCTGTCTCTTTTACAAATACTTTCACGGTAATTGCTCTGATGAGCTGCTTTCGCTGGTTCCCAGGTCTCATGAATTTCAGCGTCCTACAAGGCTGGCATCCCGTTCCCACCCCTTCACTGTTGAAACTGTTAGATGTAGACGTCTCTTCTATTCCAATAGCTTCATGTCTCGCACCTCTCGCCTGTGGAATTCCCTTACTTATTCCTGTTTCCCTGACAAATATAATCTTCAACTATTTAAGTGTAACGTCAATCGACATCTCCAGTTGCCTTGATCTATCCACTTCCCTTCTCCACATCCTTTCACCTTTCATTCCTATCTGCTCTTGCTCCAAATCTTCTGTAACCCCCTTGCCTTGATCGATCCACTATCTATCTCCACATCCTCTCCTTTACCACTCCTATCTGCTCTTCCTCCAAACCTTCTGTAACCCCTTGCATGCTAGTGGCTTCCCGCCTTGCTTGGGGTGAAAAGCTTAAAAAAAAACCCCAAAAAACTGAAACGTGAGTTTGATCCTCACTTTCGGCTATGTGCCACATTAAAGCTATGCTTAAAAAACAACTATTATAATTTTCAAAGGTGAAATTCATTCAAAAAACAAACAGAAATTGTATGCTTTGGGAAGGGAGATTCATATTTATTAAAATAATATGAAGTATGGACACCTCCTTTTTGTGCACTTTGTTTCATTTTTTCATAGATATTTTTGCAAAACAATAATTATACTTTGTATTATACATGCTTTTTTAGTCTTCACATTAATTCAAAATACATTACAGTTGCAAGCCAAGATGCATCTATTTATTTACCTCAAGCCATGTGACACAATTTTCCAATCATACAAATTGTTTTAAAGTAACACATTCACATGGCTACTTCACCTATCATGTGGTTGCCAAACATCTGAGATATTTGTTTCTGAAAAAAGTTCTAGTTTATTGAATTGTATACATATATGTTGTGTTATGCATATTTAAATTTATTTAATAATGTTGTTATTATGAATTATGAATGTTTATTATTTTTAATAAACATCATAGTTGGAATATAATATGGAAGTGTTTGTTTGTATATGCAAATTGATATGAGGATGTGTATAAAAACAGATACTAAATTTCTATTTAAAAATACTGTAAAAGCAGAAAAATAACCCTAGCTCAAGAACCCCTTGTCTAATTTTAATGAAATTTGGCACTAAACTCAGTAGGGGTTCAAGTTGCAATATACTCCTAAATTGGTTGGGGTATAATCATTTAAGTTGTATCTCGGGGACACATGTACATACAAGATTAGAGTTTTAGCATTATATAGATATCTGTCCTGGGTATGACAATAAACTGCATCCGCATCCTGGGTAAGACGATAAACTACATCCAACAGCAAGGCCTCTGATAAGGTTTTGAGGAGCGTGGAACCACCTCTTAATTGCTGGTGTTCCCAGGTCCACCCTGACCCGGGGTGGTAACACCTGTTAGGGCCCCAGCTGTTAAATAGTTAACCCTGAAACTGAAATAGGTTTTAATACCAGAAATACTTTGTAAAAAATTATTACTAGAAATAAATTTTTGAAAAAAAAAAAAAAAAAACTTTTACCAGCAATATATTTTTGAAAAACAAATATTACCAGCAATATGTTTCTGAAAAAAAAAAATATTACCAGCAATACATGTTTTAAAATAATATTACGAGCTATACATTTTTGAGGAAAAAAATATTACCAGAAATAGATTTTTGACAAAACAAAATATTACCAGGAAAAAAAGTTGTTGGCATTAAATAACCCATTGAGGTTGATATGCTGTAAAACACAACAGACCAAACCATTATATAGATATGCTTGCTATTCAACCAATGGCTTTGTTAGTTTTTACCACATAAGTTAAATCTATGATTTTGCTGATTTAGAAGCCATCAACCCCCTTTAGGAAAATTGGATGAATTATTAATTATTCTTGAGTGATATTTATTTTTGTTTCCATTTATGGTTGCTAATCAAAGAAATAGATAATGACAATGCTTCATCTAATAAACTGAAGCACTATTAATACTAACAAGTAATAAATAAAGTAGATCAGAAATAAAGTATATGTCTGGAATAAATAACTACAGAAATCATTATCTTTTATGTGCTATGTCTCTCCACAACTTCATGAACTTTGCAGCTCATCATAAGGTTTGTCTTTTTACTATCTCTCCTAATCCCTGTCCTGTCAACCATTTACACAAGCTTGTTAGGTTATTCACTGCATTCCCCTGTCTCTCTTGCCAATGTGTCATGTGAGTGTCAAATTCTCCCAGCCCTCTTTCCTCATTATGTGTCCCAATATATTTACATATCCACTATTTAGTCGGTTACTTGCTGCTTCCCTCTTGCCTTCAATATGTCATGTGAGTATCAAATTCTCCAAGCCCTCTTTCCTCATTATGTGTCCCAATCTATTAACATATCCACATATGTAATATAGTTACATATCCACTATCTATTTAGTCGGATACTTGCTGCTTCCCTCTTGCCTTCAATATGTGAGTGTCCAATTCTCCAGGCTCTCTTTCATCATTATGTGCCCCAGATATATCAATTGCCTCTTTCTGATTCTAAGTATGTGTCCTTTTTGTCATTGCTCCCATCTTCAGTCCATAGTATTTTCAGCATCCGTTTGTAGAACCATAATTGTAGTCTTTAAAAAAATAATGACAACTCTACATTTACTACTACTGCAGTCAAAAATCAGTAAAAGTCAAATCAAAGAAATTTTAGTAAAAAATATTAAAAACCATGAGAATGTTTTATCTAAGTCACTGCTTTACAACCTTTTTCAGCCCATGGACTATTTTTTCTTTAAAAAATTCAAATGGACCACTCCTACTCCAGGAGTGGTCCATTTGAATTTTTTTAATTTTCTTTTTCTTTTTTTTTTACTTTTAGGCTGTTCAATTTTCACACTAAAATACTCAATGAAAAGGCAAAGTAGTCTATTTACACTTTAAATTTTATTTTAGTAAACAAGGATAAACACAGGATATTATAATCAATTGATATTAGCAGTTGGTTCAGACATTCTTACAACTTTTCTGAAAAAATAATAAAAATAATAAATACTTTATTTCTATAAATTAGAAATATCAAATTTATTATCAAACAATAATTTGGCATGATCTATTATAATAGGAACAATTTTTTATATGAATAAAAAATTTATATTATATATAGTATATATAACATATATATATATATATATATATATATATATATATATATATATATATATATATATATATATATATGTATAAAAATTCCCAGATCAATTGTAGGGACAAGACAGATTGGTATAAAATGACAATTGGAAAAATCTTAGATTTTGCCGACACGTTTCGTCTTCTGACTTTTTTAAGGCAAAAATGAAATCGAAATATCTCTGTTGTTATAATTACATTAAAAACACAAATTTAAAAAGATAGACGCTTCTGTCCAAGCCTTTTCTTCTGGTTAATGTAAATTACCTTTATAGTAAGAGATTTTTTTTTTTCCATGTTGACAATACAGTTAAATTTCCAGATCAATATGTAATAAATATATATGATAAAAAATAAAATAAATATAGCACTGTATATTACCTACGTAATTTCAAAACTTTCGAAGTAATGGACATGTGTGTAAATAAACAAAATATTATATTTTTTAATTCTTCAAAGTATGAATAATTTAGATATATTTTTGTGAAATGGCTACAGTTTTTTATACTAATTCTCCGTGGTCCAAATAATGGACATGTGTGTCTGTAAATAAACAAAATATTATATTTTTTAATCCTTCAAAGTATGAATAATTTAGATATATTTTTGTGAAATGGCTACAATTTTTTATACTAATTCTCCGTGGTCCACTAGAAATGCTTTGTGGACCACCAGTGGTTACAATCACTGATCTAAATAATTCTCTGACAACTACATTTGATACAAATAATGTAATTGAAAACAATAAAATACAATGAGAGAAGTACTTGTAAAAAAATAAAATAAATAACTGTTACAATGTTTTATGGAAGAAATTCCAAGACCATCAGATTATAACTCTGCTGGTTCCTTAGTTGGCATCTATGTTACACCCTGCCAATACGTCATAAATAATGGACTGACTGTAATATCTATTTCACTTCATACAGTCTTCAAAGATGAAGATTTTTGTATCCTTTATTAAAAAATAATTATTTCAACTTTATTTAAAATCACAACTTTGTATTTTCCTTCTTTTGCTCATGAATTGTTTGAATTGAATTTCAAACTTTTGTTTTCAATGAATTTATCTGCAGTTAAATATATCTGTCACGAGTGCAAAAGTAATAAATTCAATCCTTATATTACAAGTTATGATTTATCAGCAAATGACAATTGGAAAATCTGTGAAGGATGTTGCTAGCATGAACTGAATGCCCAACTCCAGGGCATTGAACCAAAGCAGCAAGAAAATGTACTTTTTAAAGACTAAAGTATTGTTTGGTCGTAACACCTTGAAACAGTAAACAAAGAGTGAGCCTTAAGTGTCAGAGAAACTTTAAATGACCAAGTACGACAACCTGTTGACAGCAATAAAGGCCGTGAAAATGTCACTGATATTGTAAGGAAAGTTCAAGGAAACTTGTTAAAAACAGATGACAGAAAATGTTGTCTGTAGTCTCCAGATTAAATACTTTCATGATTATGAAGAATCCACATGCAGGACAGAAAAATAAATTAAACAAAT
>OZ038501.1:64447767-64540267 GCA_964036315.1 Acanthosepion esculentum
ATTTATAGAAGAAGCAAAGGGAAGCTACATTATGACAGTGGGATTGTGATTGAATCTGAGATGCCAGGTCAGGACTGATAATATTGCAAATTCTTCTTGGTCAGGCTGAGAACCTTTCAGCACACCTTTATATGTATAATGCCCATGCACTATACAAGAGCTGTGTCATCGGAAATTGCTTATTTCTCAAGACAACTTGCAGAAGATTGAAACATAAGGTGCGTACAACACAAAGGTCACCTTCAGGTAAGGGATATAAAATCCTATTAAGGGAACAAGCCTTCAGTCTCCTCAGTAGATACACTGAGTGGCTCTCAGAAGATGAAGAATTAATAAAAGCTCATCAGGATTGGAGAAATAAGTGAACGCTACAAAAACGTGAGAAAGGAAAGAAGACAGTGGTATTGAACAGAGTAATGTATTCTTCTATACGGCATGGCCCTTAAGAATGTGGGTGATCACGGCTCTCCACAACTTTCTGACTTTTGAGGCTTTTGATACAGTCTATCATTTTGTTATTTCTCCTAATCCTGCTCTGCCAACCATTTTCACAAGCTCGTTTTTCTTCTTTGATGTGCTGTGTAACTTCTGAATGTGGGCGATCATGGCTCTCCACAACTTCCTGGCCTTTGTAGCTTTTAGAAAGGTTTGTCTTCTTGTTATCTCATCTAATCCCTGTTCTGCCAGCTATTTTCACAAGTACCTTCTTCTTCTATGCACTATGTCCCTTCAGGATGTGGGTGATCATGGCTCTCCACAACTTCCTGGCCTTTGAAGCTTTTAGCAAGATTTGTCTTATCTCTCCTAATCCCTATTCTGCCAACCATTTTTACAAGCTTGTCCTTCTTCCTCCTATGCATTGTCCTTTCAGAATATGAGCAATCATGGCTCTCCACAACTTCCTGACCTTTGTTGCTTTTAGTAAGATTTGTCTTTTTTGCTATCTCCCCTAATCCCTGTTCTGCCAACCATTTTCACAAGCTCCTTTTTTTTTACACTACATTACATTTCTTTGGTTGTTGGTCAAGAGGTTAGAGAGGAGATGAGCATCTCTGAGATATCTGAAAGTCCATTGAAAGGATCCTGAGGAAGAAGAATGAAAAGCATCACCATACTGGATCAACAGGTCAATTTGGAGGAGGTTGTCTATGTCTTCTGCTCTCAGGTCCATCCAATGGTTGAAGCAGTCAAGAGATTGCTGATGAATATACTACACATTTCAAATCTCGTACCAATCTCAGCTAAACTCAACCATATTCATTATTGTCTACCTTCTGGGTGATATATGAATTTGCATATAGAAATGACCATACTCAAGCAACTATTATTAAAACATCCACTAGAGAATTTTGCAGTGTGGAATAATGAATTAAAAAAAATTACAAAGTTGGTGCATTAAGTTTCAGGCCTATTACATGGAGGATGACAACAGGCATCAAGTGGCAATAATATTTGTCCAGTGGGAAATCACAGACTATTTCCATATGTATACATGGCAAGAAGATGAAATAAGGGGTCACTGACCTTTTCATATTCTGGCAAGAAAATGTCTTAGAGAATCTTTAAGTTTGGTTACAATTCTGCTTGTCTGCCAACTAGACATTTTTATTCGTTTCATATAAACACGACTAGTCTAACAACTTAACCTAAAATCAGACTGAAACAAAATAGTCATACTTATTTATGTGTGTGTATATATGTATATTGTGTATTTAGGCAGCAATCCCTCTTTTATACATGCTTTGTTAAAGACGACTGACAAGATACTGTGATTAAACTTTTTATTTAATTTTTCTTGTGTTTGTAGAAGTGTTTTCTTTTCTGGACATAAAACATATCTATAACTCTAGATACATATGCACAACACATACATTCAGTTAAAAAGTAAAGATAAAATCATCCTTGATAATGTCTAAAAGTATAGATGAAAGCACAGAACATTTGGACAGTTTTTACACACTTTGTGCCCAGAAAAGAAAACATTTGTTCAAACACAAGAAAAATTAAATAAAAAGCTTAATTGCAGTACTTGGTCAGTCATCACTAACAAAACATATATATATATATATATATATATATATATATATATGTAAGTTACTTTCAGACAGAGGGTAACTGTGATTTATTAATTATTTTTATGTTTTAAAATTTTTTATTTTAAACAGCTACAGACACCAAGTACATGACTTCCATGTCTAAGTCAAGTCATTGTCATTTGATATTTTAAGCTGGATGTTAAATTCTTTAGTCTTTAAGGAGTGGATAATCCTCTCCCTTTTCCCTTCCTCAAGTGATTTAAATCAGTCATTATCAGCCTCTCTAAAAAAAAAAAAAAAATAGCAGATTCTCCATAAATCCCTTTAAATATGAGTAGATATGTTCACCTATCATCCGGTTCACAATCCTCCTCAGTTTTTTTGAACAGGAGTAGAGGTTTATCCCTTGCTTTCTGTTTAGGATTGGCTTTCTAAAGTCTGCTTCAATTCTATACTACTGTAATGGTGTAGAGTTAGGGAATAAAGATTTATTCTCCCATTTGTATTTCCCCATTATGAGCATTATTATATCCATGATAGAATAACACTGTACTTCCCAGATGGGACGGAATGGCTGAAAGGAAAAAGAATGACAAACATGCTTTGTTCTCAAAGGGACTTAAGTTACTAAGACATACACAAAACTTATATATATATATATATATATATATATATATATATGTATATGTCCCACACAAAGAATAATATATCACATATATCTACACAGCAAAGCAGGGTGTAATAAGAAACAAAAAAGGAAGGGTCTTACATATAATATGGAGATACTCCCGTACCTGGAGAAGTCATCTTTAAGACTCCAAATACAATGGGTTGAATTCACCTATATCTCAGGCGAGAACATATTTCATGAATGGGAAACAGTGAATCTTGGGTTTTCCCAAATTGAGGACTGTGAATTGGAGTATCATTCTATATATGGGAAAGATATATTCCTGAAGGGAAATGGCATTATGGACTTGTAAGCTGCTGAGGAGGCAAATTTAGCCTTGGCCCTCACCATGGAGGGCCCAAGCTAAAGAAAGTAACCTTTTTGTTTGGCTACAATCCATTTTCATCACTGTATGGAGTGCAAACATGTGACCCACATGACTTATATCTACCAAAGAAGATAAGTGCCTTCTGTATCCTTATAGTACTAATATCTCCACCAGGACTCTGAAATTTTATTTACTATTTATTTGTTTTCTTGTCAATAGGAGATAGTTAGGTTCACCTATCATCCAGTCCACACCCCTACCCAGGCTTTTGAACAAGGGTAGAGGTTTATTCCTGTTTATTTTTTCATTTTATGTCTTCTGAACCTTTTTCAGGTTATTTAAAGCCAGAAAATAATTTTAGATTGTAAAAATTTTTTGGGATATAATAATGATTTAGTGATACAAGTCTTACTTATTAACCCATAGGTGTGGAGAAGATGTGGATTCATACCTCTCCCAAGGGTATTTGCATGTAAGTGTTATTTTCTGTTTAAGATGGGGTTTCTGGTTCCTTCTACCTAGTATCCCCTTGCGTCTTAGTGGCATTATCATCTTACTTGGGGTGAATTAAGAAAAAAAAAAGGTAAATTGTACCTCTTAACTTTTTTGTGATTACTAAACCAAAATTTCATGTTTGCAAACTTTATAACTAATTTTTCCTTATAAAAATTTAAAATGCATCCCAGAGTTTTAGTTATTCTACAAGTGCGCCCTGAAGTAAAAAAAGGCTGAGAAACAGCAGTTTACAACAATACGGGGGAGTAATGGATAGCGACTCAGATTGAGGAATCAGAGAGCTGAGTTTGAATTCCACTTGAATCTATTACATTCACTTATATGCTAATACCCTTGGGAAAGGTGTGAATCCTGTTCTCCCCAGCTATGGATAAAAAGCAGGACAGACATTGGTTGCTGTACTTTTCTAATTTTTGTGGTGTAATCGTGAACCATTATCTACCATGTGCATTTATATATATATATATATATATATATATATATATATATATATATACATATATATATATTAGCATTACTCTTCAAGTAAATTTTAACTGAGTTCTCCGAGCCACTGGCGTATTTTGTATAGAGAAAACATTGAAATTCCCTGCCTTCTGCCATGCGACGATGGCCTAGGGGTAAGATATCTGACTGATGTCAAATCAATGGGGTTTTGATCCTGGCTTGAAGCAATTGGACGTCTAGCCACACTGAGAAGCTGTGATACAGTGAAACAGTCTGTCTATAGATGACATATATATATATATATATATATATATATATATATATATATATTCATACATGTATCATTAAATAATATAGATAAGTGTTGTCTATATATTTTATGTAAGTTCTTTTCATATCGTCTGATAAGCTTAATAACATTATCATTAAACAATGAAAGAAAATGAAACATGTATGAATGAAAAAATGCTGCCTAAATACACACAATATATATATATATATATATATATATATATATATATATATGTATGTATGTATGTACATATTTTGTGCGTTACTGGTAGTATTTACTTCTTGATGCAAGCCATGTTGTAGATTAAATAGAACAAATATTTTACTTTTTTTATGTGTGAAAGTTTCTAAATTTTCTTGCTTTTTATTTGCAGATGACTTTTTCTTGTATGTTTTACATTTACAGAATTGATCATGAGTGTCAAAAAAGAAGCTATGATTTTTGATATCTTCAAAATATAGATTCACATCTATCATCATTAATGAAAAAGAAATGCTCCCAACGTGTTTTTCGTAGTAGAACTTTATCAAATGATTCTATAAAAGCGACAAAGTTGAAGAATACAAAATGTGCATCCTTAACACAAGGACAACGACAAAACCTTTTTTGAATATCATGAGAATGCTTTCAAAAGGATGAAGCTGGACTCAAGAGAGACATTCAACAGAGACATTTCAAGAGAGTCATTCAAGAGAGAAATTTCAAGAGTCATTCAAGAGAGAAATTTCAAGAGAGACATTCAAGAGAGAAATTTCAAGAGAGAAATTTCAAGAGAGACATTTCAAAAGAGACATTCAAGAGAGAAATTTCAAGAGAGACATTTCAAGACAGACATCCAACAGAGACATTTCAAGCGAAACATTCAACAGAGATATTTTAGGAGAAACATTCAACAGAGACATTTCAAGAGAAACATTCAACAGAGATATTTCAAGAGAAACATTCAACAGAGACATTTAAAGAGAAACATCCAACAGAGACATTTCAAGAGAAACATTCAACTGAGACATTTCAAGAGAAACATTCAACTGAGACATTTCAAGAGAACCATTCAACTGAGACATTTCAAGAGAACCATTCAAGAGAGACATTTCAAGACAGACATTCCAAGAAACAAACCGAAAGATTACAGAAGCTTCTTATTTTGTAACACTGGAGATAACAAAGCACAAAAAGCCACATACAATTGGAGAAACATTGATCAAACCTTGCTCTCCCAAAGTGATAGGAATTGTGTTGGGAAATGTATTGGAGAAAAAAACTTGCTGTGGTTCCAATATCAAACTGTACTATTCAGTGGAGGATCATTGATATGATGATTGACATCAAGGAACACAAGTCATAGAAGAGATCAAGTCTGCAGCATTGAGCATATTTTCAATTTAACTTGATGAATCAACTGATGTGGCATCATGTTCCCAGTTGATGGTGTTTGTAAGGTATGTGCACTCAGTTTCATTTAAAGAGGAATTTTTCTTTTGCTCTCATTTTTTTTATGTTACTTAAGAATTGAAAAATAAAAAACAAATCAATCTAAAGCAATGAACAAATTAACAAACCCTGAATGCATACATAAACAAAAGTAAACATAATAATAATAATAATAACCAAAAATAAAATAACCAATAATAACTAAAAAAAGTTAACAAACAAGACTATAAATAGCAAAAAAGCTGCATCTGGATCCACAATTATTTCCACTCAATACCCCTAGAATAATTTGAAATGTAACTATTCCTGCCCACTGAAATGACCATTAGAACAATACAACATACTACCCACAATGCATTATTGACTTGTATATATAATAGTTGAGCAAAAACATGTGGCCTGAAGACTGCGTTTAAGCATGACACAGACTATCACTTCTGGGTGTTGACTTAACCCATAAATATAACATATCTTAAAACTATATATATATGTGTGTGTGTGTGTGTGTGTGTGTGTGTGTGTGTATGTATAAATATATATATATATATATATATATATAATATCAATGTGTATGGTGATGGTTTGTATACGAGAAATAAAATTGTGATTAATGTCAGCCTCTGCAGTCAACCAGGATCCTGTAGCAACTTGCCAAGCACAGAATGAGCGGACAGGAAGGAAACTGACCAGATCAGAAGATAATTGACCAGTAAGACAGATTGCCAACTGACCAGTGTCCGTCCATAAACTCGAGATATCTAATCATCAGCAATCCTACCTTGAGCCGAGCCTGTCATTTTCCCTTTCATAAACACAATTCCCAAGTCCTTGTTTCAATTAGGCTGCTTGTCAAACTTGAGAGATGAATATGAATTTATAAACATATTAATGCAAGAGTCTGAAATTTTGATTTTGTAAATATCATTGGAACTTTATGGTGCTTGTCTTTTTTTTTTTTTTGAGTTAACCCTAACCAGTGCATATCTTCAGACAGCTAAGTTTAAAATGGTGAAGAAGTCTGAGGAATCAAGCACATTTACTTTTTTACTGTGATATCAAGATCAAAGTGTAGTAACTGCTTGAATAAAACTGTATCTTTTTCAGTTGATTGATTTGCTTTCTATGACTTTTCAATCATTTGCAGGTTATTTAAAGCTGGAAAACATTTTTTGATTGTTAGAATATATTTTTGTATATAATGATGATTTAGTAATATAAGTCTTACTAATTGACCCATACTGAGGGAGAAGATGGCTTTCCTTTCTTTCCCTGAACATAAGTGACTCTAATGAATCCAATGGGGATTGGAACTCAGTTCTCTGATTAACAAATCTAAACCACTATCCATTACACCACATGCACATCTAAGCTTACAGCGCCTGGTATTGCCAAGTGGTTACCCATCTAGTTATGGACCACACTCGATGAAGCTTAACTTCAGTAATCATATGGGAACTGGTATCTTAATGTGATGTGGCTGTAAGTCCATTACACAAATGGCACATCCAATTCTACACCACCTGATATTCCCAAGCAATCACCCATCTAGATACTGACAAGGCTTGACATTGCTTAACTTCAGTGATTGTAAGAACATTTACT
Source organism: Acanthosepion esculentum (assembly GCA_964036315.1). Classification (NCBI taxonomy): domain Eukaryota; kingdom Metazoa; phylum Mollusca; class Cephalopoda; order Sepiida; family Sepiidae; genus Acanthosepion; species Acanthosepion esculentum. Next base: position 64,455,090 of record OZ038501.1, read on the forward strand.
TGCATTTACTGTGATATCAAGATCAAAGTGTAGTAGCTGTTTGAATGAATTGTTAGATTGAGTGACTGACTTTTTTAAATGACTTATTAACTCATTGCAGGTTATTTAAAGCCAGAAAATATTTTTTTTAGATTTTAATAATCTTTTAGCAGGATATAATAATGATTTCATGACACAAGTCTTATAATTAACTCATAGAGTGTAGGAGAAAAGGCTGATTAATACATTTCCCAAGTGAATATAAGCGAATATAATAAAAGCAATAGGAATTGGAACACGATTAACAATTAGACATTATCCATTACACCACTTTCCCATCAAATCTTACAGCATCTGGTATTGCCAAGTGGTTACCCATTTAGTTACAGGCCAGACTCGATGAAGCTTAACTTCAGTGATCATATGGGAACCGGTATCTCAATGTGATGTGGCTGTAATGTTACATGATTGGCACATCCAATTTTACAGCACCTGATATTCCCAAGCAATCACCCATCTCGATACTGACAAGGCTTGACATTGCTTAACTTCAGTGATTGTAAGAGAACCAGTGTTTCAATGTAATTTAGCTATAAGCCCATTACCCCACATGCACATCCAAAATTACATTCCCAAGCAGCCACTCATCCAGGTACTGACCAGCTTTGGCATTGCTTAGTCTCATAGATCATACGGGAACTGGTATTGCAACGTGATATGGCCATAAACCTTTTATGAAATGTGAAGGTACTAGATTGCAAGGGCAATTTGTATCTACCTGCTTGCACCTATAACAAAGAATAAATTGCTACATCCACTGACATGAAGTGGAGTGATTGTATTGAATAAATGGCCGGAAATTGGTTCATTGTGTTGTGCCAGAAAATCTTCATCAGAACCCATTTTTCACATTTATAAATCTACCACTTGCCCATGCATTGAATATTCTTGCCATATCTGGTCTGGTGTTCCTGCTGTACATCTTGAGATTCTTGACAAAATTCAAAGAAGGATCTGTAATGTAATCTATCCTGACAAGGCATCTTGACTTCAGTCACTTTCTCACTGACATGATGTGGCTTCCCCCTGTGTTTTCTATAAATAATTCTATGGCAGTTGTTCTAATGAGCTCTCCTCTTTTGTTTCTCAATTGCATGAATGTAAGCCTACTACTAGATTGGCTGCTAGGTCACATCATTTTACTGTTGAAATAGCTAGTTGCAACCATCAGTTGTACTGTAATAGTCTATTTTCTAGTCTGTGGAACTCCCTTCCGATTTCTTGCTTCCCTGCCAGCTACAAATCTCATAAATTTAAATGCAATCTCAATCACCATCTTCTGTCTTTGTAAAATTTGCACATTTATAAATCTACCACTTGTCCATGCATTGAATATTCTTGCCATATCTGGTCTGGTGTTCCTGCTGTACATCTTGAGATTCTTGACAAAATTCAAAGTAGTGTTTGTAATGTAATCAATCCTGACAAGGCATCTTGACATCAGTTACTTCCTGACCAAGGTAACATAGTTTCCCTCTGTCTTTTCTATGAATTTAAGTCTACTACTAGATTGGCATCTAGGTCTCAACATTTTATTGTTGGACTAGCTAGATGCGACCATGACTTCTACTCTAATGGTTTCTTTTCTCACACTTTTTGTCCGTGGAATTCCCTGATGATTTCTTGCTTCCCTGATAACAATAATCTCAAACAATTTAAATGTAATGTCAATTGTCATCTTCTGCATAATGAATAGGAAAATAGAATGTTCAAAAAACTGATGTCGAATATTTCAAAGGCACTTTCAGAAAGCAAATTAGTCTTGTATACATGAAGGAACACATACACAAACTTGCTCACATATGTAAATATTTTTGTTTTCTTATCGATTTCGATGTATGAGGGTCAAGAAATTCAGTTCCTAGAAACTGACAGCCAGACTACTTGCACAAATCATTTGATTATAGTGGGGAAGAATTGTGAAGAAACAACAATACTTTTAGAAGAATCAAATACAGAGAACTGGTGTACAATGCGCCATAAGATTCCCAAACGCACCTCCACAGGTTTTGAATACAGAATTGTCTTTCTCCTAGAACAGTTGCCGCACAAGGCAATAGAACTCAGTCTGTCCTGTTATAGCTGGCAGGGAGAAGAAGCGGATTCATGCCTTTCCCAAGAGAATTAGCACATAAGTGAACATAATGGACTCAAATGGAATTCAAAATTGATTCTCCAATACCTCAATCTGTGAGTGTGTGTGTGTGTGTGTGTGTGTGTGTGTGTGCATATATATATATACGCACACACGCACACACACACACACAGAGTGGGGGGGAGGAAATAAATATTCATACACATACAAATTTTTAATTTATTGTATTTACAACTAATGAATAAACATATTTTTCATATAATTAACTGCATATATATATATATATATATATATATATATGTTTCAATGGGATCATTGGATTCAGCTGAGTCTTCTGATCTGGTTGGTTTATATATTTTATATAACCTTACTGCCTATGAGGAGATCAATCTACATAGTATAGGGCTATATAGAGATGATGGTCTTGTGGTTGTAAAAAGCTCCATGAAAATTAAGGTAGATAAACTAAGAAAAATGGTTCATAGGGAACTAAAAAGTTTAGATCTTGAAGTTAAAATAAGCACCAATATTAAACAAGTAAATTTTCTCAATGTCATATTAGAGCTAGTAAATGATAATTTTCCGTCCAATATGAAAAATAATGCCAACCCAAAATATATATTCACCCCAATTCCAATCACCCTCCATCTATAATCCAAAATATTCCTTCCTCTGTTGAATGTAAGATCAGCACCCACTCATCTGACAAAGATGTGTTTAACAAACATAGCAGTGTGTACAATAAAGTTCTAAAGAATAGTAGTTATAAGTGTGCTGAAATTCAGTTTAGAAAAATATGATGACTGTAATTCAAAGAAATAGGAATAAGATCATCTGGTACATGCTGGTATATCTGGTACATTTAATTAATTAGTTAGTACAAATTTAGGCCATAAGTTTCTCAAACTGATTGATAAACATTTTCCAAAAAGCAACCCTCTCAGTAAAATATTTAATAGAAATACATTAAAACTAAGTTATAGCTGCACCAATAATCTCAAGAAAATCATAAAGTTGCACAACAATAGAACTCTAAACTAATTTAATAATCGTAATCATAATACAAGTTCCAATGAAAATATTGTTAAAGATACTGATCTATGTAATTGTAGGAATCCTAACCAATGCCCATTGTCAAAAAAATGTTTAACTGAATCTCTTGTGTATCTTTGGTCTATCTCTATGATGGAAAATCTGAAGGTTGAAAAGTTCTATATTGGTAGTACTAAGAATTCTTTCAAAACCCGTTGGTGTCAACACATATCGTCTTTTACTAATAATATTATAGAAATAATACATCACTTTCAAAATATTTTTGGAGGTTGAAAGATAAAAATAAAACTGTGAAAGTGAAATGGAAAATTTTAAAACTGGTAAAGACATATAGATCCTTATATGAACCTTGATTTCTGTGTTTACGGGAAAAAAGGCAGATTATGAAGTTCTTGGATAGGGATGCTTTATTAAATCAAAGATTTTAATTAATAGTTAATTGTAAACGTATCATACCTTTGACTCTACAATCTTGCTAAACTTTGAAATTTGACAATTGTTTCTGAGATTTTAGTTAAACTTTTTTGCACCATATAACGCTTATCTTTCTGTCAGTAAGTTCAATTTCAATGTAATATAATTTTTACATTAATCTTCTGGTAGTCTTGGTAATATTTAGTATAGACGTATTGGCGAACGCTGACATTTTTCATTGACTGGTTTTATTAACACCCTATGTAAAGACTTTATTTCACAGTTGTATTCTATTTTATTCTGTATGATTTATATGTTTAAATAATTTTGTTAGATTGACATATTTTAATAAATTTGTTAGATCTGTTTGTTTAAACTTTCCACCTGTTTCTTAAAGTGCTGGTTTATTTACCAACTATAAAAATAAGAATTTTTTTTTGTTTTTATTTTTAATTCACAGGGAATGTAGTTTGTCAAGTATCTTGTTAAATTACCTTTCATCTTGCATAGGAAATGACATCGTCTAATGTGTAACATTTTAGCTATTTTACATCCAAACCATATGACGTCTGGATGTTGTCGACAATTTTAAATCTTATGTATGATTGCGTTTTAACTTTCATTTTTCCCTTTACTTTGAACTTAGCATAGGTGAATCCGATTGGTTGATCTGAATGAAAACAAAAAAATAACCTGCAACTATCTCATCTCTTTTCTTTCTTACTCGTTTTCTTTTCTTCCTTTTCTCATGAAAAGAGGGTATATCTTGATTTCAAATCTCAATAAATTGTCTGCTCGACAGTTTATTTACTAATACCTGATGAGATATGTTAATACACATCGAAACACGATTGCATTTGTGTAGCATTTTTTTTTTTACATGTTTTTGATGTAATATCCTAAAATAATGAATATTGCTCTACTTTTGTATTGAGCCCTCTTTTAAATTGAATGTCATGAACGTCAGAATTGGACTCTATTCATTCTCATTTTACATGTGTATATATATATATATATATATATATATATATATATAAACATATACATATATATGTATATATATATTATATATACAAACAAATATCTATATACATATATATACACACGTACACATAAATGTACTTATATATATATACACAAACATATACTTATCTATACTGACATATACTCATATATATACACATATATACACAATTATATGCATATATAAACACACATATATATATATACATATATACACACATATAAATACATATATCCACACATATATAGACACATATATATGCATATACACATGTGTGTTTGTGTGTATATATATATATATATACATACATATACACATACATATATATATACACACGCATATATACATGCACAGATATACATATATACACACACATATATATATATATGCACACACACATAAATATGCACACTCACATTTATAAATATATGTATATGCACACTCACACACACACATTATATATATATATATATATATATATATATATATATATATATATATATATATAGATAGATAGATAGATAGATAGATAGATAGAAAAAATAAATGTTATGTAATGGATTTATTTTGAAATATAAGATTATAAAAATAAAGTTAAATAAGTATAGAATCCTCACATGATGCACCTAAACAGTAATTTTACTTCCAATGGAAAAAATCATATTTTCTCTCTCTCTCTTTGGTTTTGTACAGCTCTCTGACAGGTCATGTGGCTACCAACAGATAAGTACAAACATTTTATCTCTGCATATGTATATCTTCTTTAAAATATACACTTTTTCTTTCTGAAATGTATACTAAAGCATTTTTATTTTTTTCGTTTATGCTTATTGTGTTGCATCTTGCATATGATTTGTTTGTAATTTATAGATTTCTGTTGTAGGGTTGATGTGTTTTTTACCCCAAAACACATTATATATATATATATATATATATATATATATATATATATATATAAAAGCATCCTGGGTAAGACCTTAAACTACATTCACGTCCTGTGGGTAAGACGTTAAACTACATCCAACAGTAAGTCCTCTGATCAGGAGGTTTTGAGGAGCGTGGAACCACCTCTTAATTGCTGGTGTTCCCAGGTCCACCCTGACCCGGGGTGGTAGCACCTGTTAGGGTCCCAGCTATGGGCAAATAGTTAACTATTACTAGCAATACTTTTTTGAAAAAAATTATTACCAGCAATACAACTTTGAAGGAATATGTTGCCAGAAACAGATTTTTGACAAAACAAAATATTACGAGCAATAAAAAATTTTGTCGGCATTAAATAACCCATTGAGGTTGATATGCCATAAACCAAACCAAACCAAACCAAACCAAACCAAAATATATAAAAAGTAAATTTAGACAAAGCCAATACATCACCAAAACAACGAATAACAAATGATGACACTGACATCTGAAAATAAATTTTTTACATATATATATATATATATATATATATATATATATAATAAGAAGAAGAAAGAACAGTAAGATTGATAATCCGGTGTTCTCAGCAATTATTTTTATTTTTAAAATAACAATGAAAACAGTAGAGCAAAATATTATAATAATTTTCTTTTTAAAAATATGATTCCATCGCAACACAGAAAATTTCCATGTTTCAAAATTGAAACTAAATTTATAAATTTAATTATAAAAATTAAAATGAAATCCATAGTCGCATTCCAATTGTCAAGCGATGCTAGGAATAACTTTCTAAGAAATTTACTTAATTTATAAGTGCAGACAATATTGTCAGCACTTATAAATTAAATAAATTTCTTAGAAAGTTATTTCTAGTATCGCTTGACAATTGAAACGGAACTATGGATTTTAAGCTTAATTTTTATAATTAAATTTATAAATTTGGTTTCAATTTTGAAACATGGAAATTTTCTGTGCTGTGATGGAATCATAGTTTGTCATTGCCTGGAAATCTTTCATGCAACAAAAACAGACTATCATTATTGTTTTGTCCGTGTATTGGTTAATATATTGTAATGTAATTGTCATCTTTGCTAATGGCTTATGTAAGCCGAAAGCTTAGATACGATTAAAACATGTATCAATATGGTGATTTCCTTTCGTCTTTCAATGATAATGTTATTAAGCTTACCAGACACTATGAAAGGAATTTACTTAAGTAGACAAAACTTGTCCATATTATTTAATGAAACATGCAAAAATATATATATATATATATATATATATATATATATATATATATATATAGATATGTCCACTACTACAAATGATGAACCTGAAGTATACAGACAAAAAAATATTGAACATTACTTGAATTAAAAGCAGTGACCCTTGAGACCATACGCAAAGTATTTCTCCATTACGTTCTACTACAATGGAGACCAAATCATTAGAAAGTGCCTGAGTGTTTGTCACCCAACAATCTAAAGCAAAAGATGGGAAATGAATCAGAGAATACAACAATAAAGAGAAGAATACACAGATACCTGTGGGTTTGGTTGGTTGGTTGGTTTTGTTTAGCGGCATATCAATACTTGTATGGGTTATTTAATGCTGAAACCTAAATATTTTGCACACAATTTTATTTTTGGAAATAATAATGCTTTAGTAACACAAGTTTTACTAATTAGTCCATAGCTGGTGGGGAGAAGAGGTGAATACATATTATTTCTCAAGGGTATTTGGCCATAAGTGAACATAACGATCCCAACTGGAATTGGAACTCAGTTCTCCAATTAACAATTGTGACCCATTAGACATTACCCCAACTGCACAAACTTACAGCACCTAGTATTCCCAAGCAGTCACCCATCTACGTACTAACCAGGCTTGACACGGCTTAACTTCAGAGATTGTAGGGGAACTGGTGTGTCAACATGACATGGCCGTAAGAACCTGTGTATTTGAAGCTCTAGGGAACTGATCAAAAATAAAAAATTTGTTATTTTGCCAAAAGGGCCAGAACTTGCAAGCCATGGTGCAAGTGGCTATGAAAACAGAATATACAAATGCTCCCTCGTTCAAGACACTCAAGTCCAGTAAACAGCAAAGCGGGGAAACTAATTGGGTGAACATCGGCCGCCCTGCTAAGTCCGCCATTACTAAAAATGGATGTAAAAATTAGCGGCAGCAAGATTAAAATTAACAGTGGACATGGGTGCGTGTTTATTGATACTTCCTTTGTCAAATGTGATATGGAATTATGATAGTACAATAGACCCAATACGAGTGTCACACAATTTTTTTTCTGAAATGTATATGAAAACTTTTTATCGATTTTGTTTATGCTTATTGTGCAGTGTCTTGTATATGAATTGTTTGTGATTTATGGATTTCCATTGTGATACTGATGATATCTCTTTTACCCCCAAACAAATCACACACACACACACACACACAATATATATATATATATATATATATATATATATATTTTTGAATTGGACAAAGTCCGACAATTTATTTAAAGACATTTATGATATGTTTAATGTCGGAGAACGAATATTTTCTATGAAAATTTCTCAAACATTCAGGCCGGTAAATGTTATTTAATACTGTTTATTATAAAACAGAGCATTTGTTTAAATACTTGTATCTATAAAAAAAAAAAAAAAGAAAAGAACGTTAAACATATCATAAATGTCTTTAAATATATATATATATATATATATATATATATATATATATATATATATATATATATATATATAGTTAAATTCCCAGATCAATTCTGTGGACACGACAGATTGGTATAAAATGATAATTGGAAAAATCTTGGATTTTGCCGACGCGTTTCGTCTTCTGACTTTTTCAAGACAAAAGTGAAATTGAAATATCTCTGTTGTTATAGTTACATTAAAAATCCAAATTTAAAAAGCGTCTGTCCAATCCTTTTTTCTGGTTAATGTAAATTACCTTTACAGTAAAAAAAAAATCTCTTACGATAAAGGTAATTTGCCTTAACCAGAAAAAGGATTGGTCAGAAGCGTCTATCTTTTTAAATTTGGATTTTTAATGTAACTATAACAACAGAGATATTTCAATTTCATTTTTGCCTTGAAAAAGTCGGAAGACGAAACACGTTGGCAAAATCTAAGATTTTTCCAATTGTCATTTTATACCATATATATATATATGTATATATATTTATATATATACGAAACACATTCAGACAATGTAGATGCAAACAATCCACAAATTCATTTTTCAAATGTATAAAATGGACAGATCATAAAACAACTCTATATATTTATATATACACATATGTGTAGACTAATCTCATGGGGAGAAAGTAGTAGTTGCCTTAGGTGACTATAAGTTAATTAGTAAATGTACAGGAGTTCTAATTCTGGTGCCTAAAGGATCATGTTATGAAACTGACATTCATACAAGGAAGCTTGCTAAGACTGAAATTTTAAGCATTTTGATGAGCGATTTTTAAATGCCAGTTGACATCTGACTCTCTCTATCACTCTCTCTACTTTATATATATATATATATATATATATATATATATATATATATATATATAATTTTATGGGTAATTTGCTTTTTAAGTCCTGTGCTAAATATGTAATAAAAATTTGCTGAATAGTTAATTGTACATGCAAATTTACTTAATCTAACTTAATTTGAAAATAACAAAGAAATTTTGATAAAATCTACAGTTTAGGAGTTATTGACAATAAAATTTTGGACTCATTCGTGTTATGGCACAGCAGACATTACTGGTGTTGTTTGCATACATTCACTGCTGAACAGTTTTGCATGGAAGATTACATTGTTAACGGCGTTTTTACTGTTCTTAATTGACTTAATTACTGTGCAACTAAGGACTCGTTGTGTGCACAATAAAAAAAAAGTTATTCCGCAGCAAATATCTGCAAACACCACCAGTAATAGCTGCTGCAACACAAATAAATTCAAATTTCTATTCTTGATAACTTCAAAATGATACATTTTATCAAAATTTGATTGTTATTTTCGAATTAAGCATATACATTTACACTTAAATATAACTATTCAGCAAATTTTTATTACATATTTAGTGCAGTGCTTAAAAAGCAAATTACCCATATATATATATATATTTTCATTTCACCCCAAGCAAGACAATAAAGCCACTTAGACACAAAGGGTCAATGAGTGTTGAGAGATTATGAGAGAAAAAAAATCACTTTTAAGGAGAGAGGACAATAAAAGAACAAGAATTAAGAAAATGGAAGTTAACGATTAAGATTGCATTGAAGTTTTGAAGATCAAAGCTGACAGGGAAGCAAGAAGAGAATTCCACAAGCAAGAAGTGTGCGAGAAGAAACTGTTAGCATAGACCTTACAGCTGCATCTAGCTATTTCAACTGTAAATATACATAACAAACATGCATAACAGAAGTGTATTCTTCTGTTGAGGCAGGACCACAATTAATCTTGCACAAAGCAAGGTAGGTCCTGTCAGACAAAGGATTTGTCATAATGATTTGAGACAAGGTTTTACAAGGCTGGATGCACCAAATGATTTTTATCAAGATACCAAGTCTATGAAAATTGCTATTCAATGCTTGAATAAGGCTTGCCATATATATATATATATATATATATATATATATATATATATATATATATATGTGTGTGTGTGTGTGTGTGTGTGTGTGTGTGTGTGTGTAATTTGGCAGCAACTTTTCTTTTAAACATGTAGTATTAAATGTTAAAGACAAAATAGTTTTGCATATTTTCTTTTGAATTTTCTCATATTCTCTAATGAGACTTTTTATTTGAAAATGGTTTCGAAATATGTATTGTCCATACGATGACCTAGCGCTTTCGAACATCATTGTTCATCTTCAGGGTCAATATTTTTAGTCAAAATTTTTTAAACAAATATTTGCCAATTATCTTGTAGCGTAATCATATTGCTACTTTTTTTACAAACTAAAAACGTTAAAATCCTTTGATTTAAAATTTGTAAAAAAAAGTAGCAACATGATTACGCTACAAGATAATTGGCAAATGTTTGTTTAAAAAATTTTGACTAAAAATATTGACCCTGAAGATGAACAATGATGTTCGAAAGCGCTAGGTCATCGTATGGACAATACATATTTCGAAACCATTTTCAAATAAAAAGTCTCATTAGAGAATATGAGAAAATTCAAAAGAAAATATGCAAGACTATGTTGTCTTTAACATTTAATACTACATATATATATATGTATGTATATATATGTGTGTGTGAATATATATATTTGGTGTCTGTTTGGTAGTTAGAATTCCTTTGTCTGCAGCCTGGTATTCTTTGGGAAGCTGGACATTGAAATGCTCTACTGTGACATCATATGTAATGGCTACTGGGAACGATGATGCACAAAAAGAATGCAATTTATTTATTTTAATTATTTTATTTTATTATATTTTATTATTTAATTAGTTTTTCTTTTTTAATCATTTCACACCAATCAAGGCAATAAAGCCACTAAGATTTAAGCAGTTACTGAGCGTAAGAAAATATGTAGAAAAGAAAATATTATTAAAAAGAGAGAACAAAAAAAAAGAATTAAGAAAACTGAAGATGGCAGTTGACATTGCATTTAAGTTTTGAAGATCAAAGTTGACAGGGAAACAAGAAGTGCGTGAGAAGAAACTGTTAGCATAGAACTTACAGTTACCTCAAGCTATTTCAACTGTAAAATGATGAGACCTTGCCGCCAATCTAGTAATGTGGTTAAATAAAGTCTAGATACCATAGAAGATAGTTCATCAGAACAGTTACAATGAAAGTATTTATAGAAAAGGCACAAGGAAGCTAACTTACAGCGGTGGGAAAGGGACTGAAGTCAATATTCCAAGTTAGGACCAATAACATTGCAGATTGTTCTTTGTATTTTATCAAGAATCTTTAAATACATAGCAGAAGCACCAGACCAGATGTGGCAGCACAATTGAAAGCAAAGGACATATGGTAGATATGTAAATATGCAAGACAGATTCATGAGTGAAAAAATATGGAAAGAAATATGTGTTAAATTAATAATGAAGCTTCTATATTATAAGAGATGTCATATGCGTGCGTGGCATAAGGGTAATTGACCAGAATGAGTAACCAGAGAACCTAGTTCAAATTCCAGTCAAATTTATTACATTCACTTACATACAAATACCCTTTGGAAAAATATGAATCCATTGATTCTCCTCCATCTATGGGTTAAACAGCAGGACCGGTATTTGTAAAAATCACTGTTATCTCCAAAAAATTGTCAATGCAATATTCACTTGCAAAAGAACAAAAAGAATTATTCTTACAAACCCCAAAATATATTTGGATTTCAAATAACCCACAAAGGTTTGATAAGCTTTAAAAAACCAAAAAAACAAATCAATATAGGAGAGGTCAGAGAAAGCTGCCTAGGTTGAGTAACAGTCAAGATATTTCAAGTCAAGTGACTATTTTCAATATTCTAGTGCCTTCACCTCATGCAAGAATGTCTTCAGTATTTGTCTATATTTCTGAGATGTGGTATTAGGTACACTATTTACATTATTATTCAGACGATTGTCCTCATCTTTGTCGCCATTTTCATTACATTTCGGCCGTTGTACACTCCGGCCCTCTTCAGATGGTTGGAATGTTAAACTGAACCCTTTATTTCGCTCACTAGGGTAGACTGTTCTAGTTCCACATGCCATGTTTAATGAAAGTCAATTGTCAGTTATCTCCTATTAATTCCTCTCTCCAAGTTCTCCACTTAACTGGGTATTGAACTCACACTCTTTGGGGCCTGTCACTAGATCTAACGCCTTTATTCACTGTTCCATGTGTCCTTGAGGACATCTGTGTATGAATTTCTGGGTATTATAAACCTAATGTCTTCAGCAATCATTTTTTATCAGTGCTCATATTACAATTTTTGTTGCTATTATCTTTTTTCTCAGACACTCCTTATAGTGTAAATAGTGTAAAGAATATCTTCATTTTCTTCTTGAAGAACTTCTTTTTTGCTTTATATAGAGGCTCTAGCATCAAAACTGTACGAGTTTGATTAGTTTTGTGGTTTGCAATGTGCACTAATTTGGTCAAATGATTAATGGTAGGGAATATCTTCACTCAATCATGTTATGTCAACGAAAATCACAAACGTGTCCTTTGATCATGTCAACCATAATTGTTTTTGATAAAGACAATTTGAAAAATTTACACCACAGGTCAAATTTACACCACAGGTCAAATTTTGGGGACCAACCTCTGGATTTAGAAGAAGCACATAAAAATTGAAGTTTGCATGCCTTTTTAAAAATAAAATTACAAAAACTATCAAAATACAAGGATCTTGAAATTGAAATCTCAAAAATGTGGCACATGAGGTCATCAATAATTCCAGTGGTAGTTGGAGCCCTCGGATTGATTGGAAAATGTTCTGAGAGACTCATTGAAGGGATTCCTGGTAGCCCATGCCTTAAAAAAAATACAAAAAATTGGATTCACAGCTTACACATTACGAAGGGCTTTATCTATGTAAAATGTGTGTGATCTTATCTTTTCTTTTTTTTTTTTTGGTCAGTGGAAAATATAATGAAGCCATTTCTGACCTTAGGTCTCTGTTGGGAGCCAGAATGAAATGTGTATACACCAGCAATATTAATAACAAAATTACCCAATACTGTAAAAAGTTTACTTAACATTAGAGCTCTTTTTACTTAAGCTAATGACTAATGGTAACATTAAAGGTGGCAGATTTTAAATTTTAGGTAAAACCCCTCTCTAAAAAATTGAATGTCATGCACTAATAGGTTAGGTTTATCACTCTAGCTTTGTAGGAGTTGATTAGACCAATTAAGATATGAAACTTACTAATTTTTAAGTCCAGAGGACGTCCCCAACATTTTGGACTATAGTTTATTACTTACAATTAGATTTTCAGTGGGTTTTTTTCTTAGAAAATAATTTTTTTTTTTTAACTTTTTTATTTTAACGAGTTTTGCTTAGCTTTTCAAAATGTTTTTAACCGTTTCTATCTCTATGTGTTGATGATTAAGCTTTGCACCAATGAAAAAAATGAAAATCAATCGACGTAACAAGCTATATATGTTGTTTATGTAAGGGGAATTTGGTAGAATCTATTTATGCAATGAATGAAGTATTGAATGAAGATAAAAATGTTTCCTTATTAATCCGCCTTTGTTCAGTGGTTCTGTAGTTGCACTGGTAGAATGGGAAGACACTAAAATTTGGCAGATTTTGTCCTTCGCATTCCTCTATATATTGGCTAAGGCATATTTTTCTGGTGTGTGTGTGTGGGGGAGTCCCTAATTTGTTGGCGATGAACTGTCATCCTTTGCCAGAGTGACTGGCTGGTTTGACCAATGTAATGCTCATGGCAACCTTTGCATGTAATTATGTATATTAAATTCTGAGTTGTACGAGAAATCATTTTTAATTTTTAATTTTGATCCGTCTTTGAAATAAAATTCATGGCACTCTAATAGGTAGTTGCATACCCCGCAAAGTGGTCGGTTTCATTTTTTCACCTGAGGGTCTTTAATTGTGTTTTGCAGTTTTGCACGGGTCAGTATCTTTTTTAGTGATTTAGGTTGTCATTTACTTATTATGATTGGATATTTTTGTAGTAGGCTTTTCATTTTTTTGTCCTTTAGTAGGATTGGTGCATATATATATATATATATATATATATATATATATATATATATATATATATGACAGACTTTCCCATTGATTTCAAGGATCCAACAAACTCATTCAGTTTTTATATTTGTGTTGTGACAACTTCAGTCCTGTTAGTGGCCTGCATACAAGTCCACGTATTGTGCAACAAAGATCTCTGGACATAGCAACAGGAATAATTTCTGACACTTTTTGCTGTTGTTGTCTTTCATCTTTTAGCCAGTCAATACAACTGATTTCAAAATTTCTGATACCACTCTGGCACAAATAACTCCAGTTATTTCTATTTAATACCCGAGCAACCACCATCCAACAGTCATTTGTCCACTGTCCAGCTGTCAAATACATGTGAAACATGATCAACCAGTTAAAAGCAAACAACACAAAAGTAAAAAGACCAGAATTTATCTCTTCCTTTATCCCATCTCTCATTCTCTGATATATATATATATATATATATATATATATATTGTGTATTTGTGCAGCAATCCCTCTTTTATAAAGTGTGTTCCAATAAATTGAACCAATTTTAAATGTGAATTAACTTTAAACGTCTAATAATTTTTTTCTTTTAGATTTGATGGACATTTGGGTGATAAAATTTTTTCAAACCTAATTGCCATGACTTAAATAATATGATCCAATAGAGAAATAAATAAATTTTCACCAATAACACTGATTTATTTACTTCTGACTTTGATCCATCTTAATGAAACACCCTATATATATATATAAACATAATAAATCCATTGGTATATAATCCAAGTGGATCCTAGTAATATAAAATATTTTTTCTTTTTCTTTTAGATAAACACATGATAAGGTTTTAGCTGTAAAGGGTGTTCCAATACCTTGGGCCAATTTTCAATGTAAATTAAGTTTAAGTGTCTAATGATTTTTTTAATTTTATTTCAGATTTGGCAGACATTTGGGCGATATTATTTTTCACACATAATTGCCATGACTTAAATAACATGATCCAATAGAGAAATAAATAAATTTTCACCAATAACACTGATTTACTGCTGACTTTGATCCATCTTAATGAAACACCCTTATATAGAATCCGTCTTAATGAAACACTTTTAACGTTACGTTAAAGACGACTGACAAGGTACTGGGATTAACTTTTTTAATTAAGTTTTCTTGTGTTTGCACAAGTGTTTTCTTTTCTGGACACAAAATGTGTAAAAAATGTCCAAAACGTTTGCATATATGACAGCTTTCGGCTATTCTTTTAGCCATTATCAAGGACAAATTTTATTTCTTATTTTTAACTGAATGTGTGGGATTTTATGTATCTGCCTAAAGTTATAGGAATGTTTTATTTTCCAAACTCCATACAAAATGTACCACAGTGTAACCCGGATATAAGAGAGTTGTTGGGACCGGAGACAAAGTATCTTATATCCGGGTTTGTCTTATATCCGGGTTTATCTTATATCCGGGTTTGGTCTATTTTGTTTTATTAACACAGGCTCTAATTTGGGACCAGAGAAAATCTCTCTTATATCCGGGTTTCTCTTATATCCGGGTTACACTGTAGTAGAAAATACAAGCATAATAGCCTCATCCACATGTAAAAAAAAATAAAAAAATGGAAACCCTAATAATAAAAAAAGGAAAAGCCAATATTCAATAACATTAACTACAAACATGGCCACAATGTGCTGACCATGTTTGGAAAATAATATGAATATTTGGAGAATGATTGTTTTCTAGGATTTCATAAAGAATTTGACTCACTTCAGTATAATCATAGCTTCAGTTAATTTTCTTACATCGCACAGTATTTAATGTATGCAATTATTGCACTTTTTTGTTAATACTCTTATTAATTACATAACAACTAAAAGCAGTAATTATTGTCAATGGCGGTTTAATTACTATTGCTTTAGTTGAAAAAAGTTTTAATAAACTTTATATTAAATATAAGCTTTCATTAAATTTCTCAATATTTTCATGAGGCCTTACAAAGAAGACAAGAAAATTCTGAACAGGATGGAGAAGTGGATAAAGAAGAAGTTAAAAACAGGAGTGAATAATAATAATAACAATGAGAAGATGATCATGGTAAATAGGGAAAAGGGTGGAGAAGTAAAAACAAAGAAGATCAGGATAAACAGGAAGAACAAAGTAGAAGGGAATAAGGATAATGGGAAGAAGAAGATGATGGTGAATAGGATGGAGGAGTAGGAAATGAAGAAGATGAGAATAAAGAAGAAGGAAAAGGCAGAGGTGAATAATAATAATAATGGGAAGAAGAAGAAGATGATGCCAAATAGGATGGAGAAGTAGAAAATGAAGAAGATGAGGATAAAGAAGGAGAAAAAGGCAGAGGAGAATAATAATAATAATAATAATAATAATAATAATAATAATAATAATAATGGGAAGAAGAAGATGATGGTGAATAGGATGGAGAAGTAGAAAATGAAGAAGATGAGGATAAAGAAGGAGAAAAAGGCAGAGGGGAATAATAATAATAATAGTAATAATAATAATGGGAAGAAGAAGATGATGGTGAATAGGATGGAGAAGTAGAAAATGAATAAGATGAAGATAAAGAAGAAGGAAAAGGCAGAGGTGAATAATAATAATAATAATAATAATAATAATGGGAAGAAGAAGATGATGGTGAATAGGATGGAGAAGTAGAAAATGAAGAAGATGAGGATAAAGAAGAAGGAAAAGGCAGAGGTGAATAATAATAATAATAATAATAATAATAATAATAGTAATAATAATAATGGGAAGAAGAAGATGATGGTGAATAGGATGGAGAAGTAGAAAATGAATAAGATGAAGATAAAGAAGAAGGAAAAGGCAGAGGTGAATAATAATAATAATAATAATAATAATAATAATAATAATAATAATAATAATGGGAAGAAGATGATGGTGAATAGGATGGAGAAGTAGAAAATGAAGAAGATGAGGATAAAGAAGAAGGAAAAGGCAGAGGTGAATAATAATAATAATAATAATAATAATAATGGGAAGAAGAAGATGATGGTGAATAGGATGGAGAAGTAGAAAATGAAGGAGATGAGGATAAAGAAGGAAAAGGCAGAGGGGAATAATAATAATAATAATAATAATACTGGTATGAATATCACCCAGACCCTTATTATAGAAATGGAAGATATCACAATTCTATGGGATTACACCATCTTTACAGACAAGATGATTGAACAAATAGGGTGGACATAATTGTCAAAAACTGAAAAGAAAAAAACGCCTACTAATTGACATGGCTTGCCTAGTGGACTGTAACATAGCAACTATTGAAGTGTAAAGACCTAGAAATCAAAATAGAGAAAATGTGAAAATTGAAAACAAGACCAGTACCAGTTATAGTAGGTGCACTTGGAATGATAAAAAAAGGAACACAATAATACATTGAAAAAAAATCCATGGAAATCCCAACAAGAGAAATACAAAAAAATCTTCTTGATATGTACAGCTCACACACTAAGAAGAACTTCATCCATGTAACACTAGTGATATTATAGCACTTAAAAAAAAAACAAATCATGAAATGTAACCATAACAACACATTACTACCTGCCTTAGGTCTTCTTGCAGACTTGGTCAGTAGTATGACCATAGCAGAAATCAAAATATGATGATGACGAATAGGATGGGGAAAGTGATGATGATGAAGAAAATGGAAGTGTATAATAATAATAATAATAATTTCTAACTTTGAATTTTGTTTTTGATCTTGTAGTTAATCCAAACAGCATTGTTAACTCAAGCAATGAAAAGCTAAAAGAATAACAACATAAGGCTGAAACCTGTTAATTACTCATAATGGTGGGTGTTGTCATATAAGGACAAATTAACAGTCACATCTGTCTGTCAAAATAATATTTCATTTCTATCCCTTTCGCATTCAAATTTCTTTTTCTTAATAATTTTTTTATATTTTATTCTTGATTCTCCGATAAAGTTTCATGAAATTCAGAATATTTAGCAAACAAGTACATCCTTTGCGCACCATTCTCAAATCTTTTCAGAGTCATCTTGAAAGAAGAGAATTTTGAAGTAAGTGAAAAGCTTACCTCAGCTGTTTTTGAAAACATTGCAAGTGACCTCAACATGTGGTTGGTCCTTCACCTGCAGGACATGACGGATCTGGGACACCATAGCTTTATCCAAATCATTGGGACATTTCCTTTTGGGGTCGTCCAGTTCCTCAATTAGTTTATCGATTGCATTTGGATTTGGACCATTTAATATATAGATCTCAAGAAGTCTGAAAAGAAAATTTAGATAAATAAAGCAATAAAGTAATTACCAATATTTCTACGAAAATTATTTGCTAAGATTATGTCACATACATTCACAGAGTAAGAAAAGAAGGGAAATGAAAAGAATGTGGCAAAGAACACCACACTTTCATAATCTCTGAAACAGAAGGGAAATGTAGATCAAGTGACTTCTGCTGCAAGGTGGTTTCTCCTACAAAGAGGATGGGGGCAGGTTTGAATGCTGCCAGAGAGCACATTTTTTTTTTAGTAAGTTTTCTTGAGTATGAAGGCCAGTAGGTACAATACAGTTAAAAAAAAACAAAAGAAACAGCATATCAAATTTCATACACAGGTAACCACTAAAAATAGTGTTTAAAGTAATAAAAATGTTAGATTAAAAATAAATTCATTAATTGTATATATATATATATATATATATATATATATATATATATGTGTGTAATTGTTTATTTAAAAATTATAACATAAATATGTTATAAAATCACTACAAAAATAGCCATTTTGTTTTAACACCTCCTGTGTCTTATCAAGTGATGATGTTATATATATATATATATATATATATATATATATATATATATATATATATATATATATATGTATATATTATAATATTTTTTGTTTTTAAAAATATGATGAGGAATCATATTTTTAAAAACAAAAAATATTATAATATAAGCTCTACTTCTGTATGGAGCACTGTCTTTTTAAAAATAAAAGCAAAAATACTAAGGAACACCGGATTATTTACTCTTTCCTATTTTTCTGCATATGTGCATATATATATACACACACACATATATATGTGTGTGTGTGTGTATGTGTGTGTGTGTAGTAAACCTTATTTTATGCAAGTTTCATTAAAGACGACTGACAAGGTACTGTGATTAATTTTTAATTTAATTTTTTTTTATGTTCATACAAGAGTTTTCTTTTCTGGGCACAAAGTGTGTAAAAACTGTCCAAAAGTTCTGCATGTCCGAGCACTTTTGACTATACTTTTAGCCATTATCAAGGATGACTTTATTTTTATGACTTTATTTTTACTTTTAACTGAATGTATGGATTGTGTTATGTATGTAGCCAGAGTTATAGGAATATTTTATTTTCTGAAAATGGTCAGCACATTGTGGCCATGTTCATAGTTAATGTTACTGAGTGTTGGCCTTTTCTTTTTTATTATTAGAGCTTCCATTATTTTTAATCTTTTATTACATGTGGATATTATGATTGTATTTTCTACTAGAATGTTTCGGATGGAGTCTGGTAGGTTTTTGTGTGTTTAAATGTGTCCTAATGGAACTATTGTCAGATAGGTGTAACATAAGTTGTCTGGATAGTAGTGTCACTGATGTAATTATTTATGAGTTTGGTTTGATCCAGAACACAGTTTGAACTCGTAAATAATGTTGGTTCTTTGTAATTTTGATTTTGTTGTTATTTTTTATAAGGTTAGCCATTTTAAATTTTTTGTGAAAGATAACTAATTTAATAATTAGAAACAATAACATTAATATCTTCTACAAAGGCCAAATACATGTCAACTATAAGCAAGATGAATCTTCACTTAGAAATATCATAATGCAAGCAAGGCCTCTGATCAGGAGGTTTTGAGGAGCGTGGAACCACCTCTTAATTGCTGATGTTCCCAGGTCCACCCTGACCCGGGGTGGTAGCAGCTGTTAGGGTCCCAGCTATGGGAAAATAATGAAATCCCAAGGTGTGTCCACGTCCTGGGTATGATGATAAACTACTTCCAATCGGCTGGTCATGTCATGCCCCATCACATCTACCCCACCCCAAAACAACTACAACTTACAATTAACTTTCCCTCCCAAACCCTACACTAAATATACTAATACCTTACCCCTAAAATGTGATGGGAAACAATGATGTTGCCAGCTATACGTTTTTGAAACAATGATGTTGCCAGCTATACGTTTTTGAAACAATGATGTTGCCAGGAATACGTTTTTTTTTAAACAATGATGTTGCCAGCTATACGATTTTGAAACAATAACCAGCTATACGTTTTTGAAACAGTTGCCAGCTATACGTTCTTGAAACAATGATGTTGCCAGCTATACGTTCTTGAAACAATGATGTTGCCAGGGATACATTTTTTTGAAACAGTAGCCAGCTATACATTTTTGAAACAATGATGTTGCCAGGGATACATTTTTTGAAACAGTTGCCAGCTATACATTTTTGAAACAATGATGTTGCCAGGGATACATTTTTTGAAACAGTAGCCAGCTATACATTTTTGAAACAATGATGTTGCCAGGGATACATTTTTTGAAACAGTTGCCAGCTATACGTTTTTGAAACAATGATGTTGCCAACTATACATTTTTGATATATCTAGTAAATACTGGATCTGGCATTAAATAACCCATAGTGGTTGATATGCCATAAAACCCCAAACAAACAAACAAACATAATGCAATAAACACCCTAGTCGACCCAAACAAAAAAATTAAATTAATTATCAATTACAAAAAATTTAAAACAGCTAACCTTATCATCAAAAATAACAACACACCTGCAAAATCAAAACTACAAAGAACCCTCTTGATTATTTGGTGTGGGGCACAGTTGAGCAAGTGCCCAACAAAACTCCTTGTAACACCAAAGATGAATTGAAGGCAAGGATTATGGAAGCATTCACGAGTTTAAACAAGGAGACCATACAGAAGAGATGCAGGAGATTCCAAAGTCATCTGGAGGCCATCCAATGATGATTTTATTGAATAAATTTACTCTTTAGTATATCAAGATATTTTTCTGTTATTTTAGTAAATATATCTATTAAAATGAGATGCTAGTGTTATTTTCATTTTTGTACAATTTAGATGACAGTTTATCCATCGCACCCTGTATATGTGCAATGGCTGGCCACTAATATCTCTGTTTCCCCCTTTGTAGAGAAACTACTGTTTGATCTGGTATGCTTTTTTTGTCTTTTTTTTGTTGAGGTAGTGAATCATGTATGCCAGATGATGTTAAGAGTGTGTGTAGATTGAGGTTCTCGATGAATATTTTTCTAATTAGGAAAATATTCAGCAAGAACCCACCTCACTAAGGGAATATCACCTGCAATAAATCCTGATGTCAAGTCTATAAACATATCATCACTGATAGCAAGTTCATAACCCTTGGCACTGACATAGTATTTAAACCATTGGTCTGAATTGTGACAGTTCAAATCTTATATATTTGATTTTCGGCCACAAATGCTAAAAAAGAAATTATGTTGGAGAAACTAGAACGGAATTCTGTCTTTGGTTCAATAACCATAAAAAATCCATCAGGAACAACCACAACAATTCCACTGTCACTGCACACTTCAACCAACCATTTCATAGCATTGATGATATCAGATGTGTGCTTTTAGCATCTTCATTCAACAGCTGACAAGACAGACACAGATCGGAGTTGAAATATATTTTCAAAATAAATTCACACATTGAGGGATTAAATAGGGATTTAGGTTTACTCAGAGAATATAATTTCCACAGGGAAACCTCTAACTAACAACAACATTCCTCGGAAGAGTAAGTTCCACTACTTTGTTTATTCCTTATATCGTTAAAAAAAAGCACAGGTGTGTTTGAAAATTCTGACATTAAAATCTTTCTCTTTGTTCTCCAATTCAGTCAAAAAGTTAAAATATAATAAATATCAATTTTATTGCTGATATTGCTATCATTATTCTTAAAATATTAAATTTATATATATATATGTCATCCACAGAGAGACTGTTTTGCTGTATCACAGCTCATCAATGTGGCTAGACATGCAGCTGCTTCAAACCAGGATTGAAACCCAACCGATTTGACATCAGTCGGAGACTCTCAACCTTAGGCCATCAGCTCACACAGCAGAGAAAGGAGAATTTTAACAACTTATATATGAGATATAAGCATTACTGGCTACCAGAGTGCGCAATTTGTAGGAAAGACCTTTTAGCGTTAATAGCAGCAGCCGAAAAATTCATTTTCTTCCAAAGTGCTCAACCTATAAGAGGGGGGCGTATATAGTTATTGTGTGTGTGTATATATATGTGTGTATATATATATATATATATATATATATAACAGCTTCATACACATGTAAAAAAAAAGGCTAGAAATAATGGAAGCATTATTAATGAAAAAGAAAAAGGCAACATTCAATAATATCAACTTTGAACACAGCCACAATGTGCTGACCGTGTTTAGAAAATAAAACATTCCAACAACTCTAGCTACATACATAAAACAATACATATATTCAGTTAAAAGTAAAATAAAATTCATCTTTGATAATGGCTAAATCTATAGCTGAAAGCACTTAGATATTTTAAAAACAATTTTTTTCATAATTTATGTACTGAAAAAATTACATAAAATACTTAACCACAGCACCTTGTCAGTTGTATTTAATAAGACTAGTATATATATATGTATGAGTGTATATATATATATATATATATATATATATACACACACAAAAAAAAATAACATGGTTTGCATTTTACAAAATCCGAGATACCGTTTCTGTGAAATCAGGAAGATAAGTGAACTTTTTTTCATATTTTTTACTTTTTCTTATTATAATAAACATTACTAGATATATATAGTTAAATAACCCGCATGGGTTTATATGCTGCTAAGCAAAAAAAAATCCACAATATATATATAGATGAGTACATGCACACGTTGTGTTACATATGTGAATTACATTGATTCTGTATCAGATGCAAGCCTGACTAGGTCTACCCCAAAACAAAACTATTTTATTAAAATATTCAGCAAAAACAAATAAAATAGACATAAAAACAAAATACTTAAATAAAAAAAAAATGATCTAATCTGGTAAGAGAAAAGCAAAGCAAATGTTCCCAATGAAATCAACAGGCTTTGCATATGTTTTCCAATCTTTACAAAGGCAGAGTGAGAATCAATAGTTGTGCATTTTTAAAACACTTGACAGTTGCAAGCCTGAATCCAGGCACCGATAGTCGTCATGGAAACATGATAAGATAACAGCATCTCAAATAGAGAGGCGCTAAGCCAGGTTAGCCATTGAATCAGCACACTGCAACACCAACACACAGGGATGTGGGGAAAACTGATCATTCTAAGGTTGGACTATTGCACTGGAGGCAGAAAGGTTGATCGCTCAAGTCTCTGTTCCAAGTAAAGATTGTGAGCAGATAAAAATATTTAACTGGATTTTGATTGTATTACTCAAGCGCACCAAATCCAATCATCATGCAGTAGCAAATACTATTTAAAACATTAAGAATAAAAGTAGCTAGAAATAAAATGGTTGAAGATTAATAACATTTGATGAACAAAAAAAAAGTTTGTTAATATTCCAATGTTTATACAGAGCATACTTCTATTCATTATTTCCAGATCTACAATCCTCTTCCAGCCATTATTTCCAGATTTATTTTCTCTTCCAGTCATTATTTCCAGACCAATTTTCATTTTCAATAGATATAGGTCCAGTTTATGTTAGAGTCTTACAAGTAGACATAGGTCCAGCTTATACTAGCACTTCAAAAGTAGACTTATGTCTGGTTTATAGTTGAGCAAAAAGATTGATATTATGGACTTATGACTACTTCTGAGGCTCTAGTATAAACTAGACTTATGTCTATTTTTGAAGCTATAGTATAAGCTGGACCTATGTCCACTATTGAGGCTTTAGAATAAGCTGAACTGATGTCTACTTTTAAGGCTTTAGCATAAGCTGGACCAATGTCTACTTTCAAGGCTGTAGTATGAACTGTACCCATGTCTCTAGCACACTAGTAATGGAAAACTTTTATAGGCAAGCAAAGTTTAATTGCCTCATTTAGGAAATGCACGTCTCTTGTTAAGATTTCCCAAAGCCCATATCTGCTAAATTTTATTTTCATATCCAAAACATAAACTGGACCTATGTTTACTTCTGAGGTCCTAATATAAACTGGACCCATGTCTATTTTTGAGGCTCATTGTATATACTGGACCTGTGTCTACTTTTAAGGCTATAGTATAAACTGGACTTATGTCTACTTTTGAGGCTCTTTAAAAACTGGACCTATGTCTAGTTTTAAGGCTATATTATAAACTGGACCAATGTCTATTTTTTTCAGGCTATAGTATAAACTGGATCTATGTCTATTTTTAAGACTTTAGTATAAGTTGGACCAATGTCTACTTTTAAGGCTCTAGTATGGAAAACTTTTATAGACAAGCAAATTTTGATTATGTATGAAGCAGCCAGTGAGGGTCGAACTCACTAGTCAGTCGTAACTGATCTAGCGAGACAAGCTTGTAAACAATCAATTTATTTTATTTATAATCCAGAATTATTTCTTATTATGTCATAGTTATTGGCTCCACATATCTGAGTAGACATCCCCATTTGTTGAACAACGTATATCTATATCTACCAGCCTGTGCATTTGAGTTAAATGGCACTTTCACTTACAAAGGGGAAGTAGGTTTTAACCCTGCCCGAAGGCATATTTTCTTTATTAAAACTTGAATACACAGGCCAGTAGACAGATATACACTGCTTAACAATCTGGGATGTCTATTCAAACACATGTATCTGCAAAATATGATGTTTAAAGTTTTAAGAAATACTGTATTATAAATAAAATCCAGAATCTATCTCACATATCTATAAGTCTACCATTTGCCCATGCTTAGAATGTTGCTGCAACATATGGCCAGGTGGCCCTGCTATTTACCTTAAGCTCCTTGATAAAATTCAAAGAAGAATCAGCAATATTATTGGTACTGATCTGGCAGCTCAGCTTCAGTCACTTGTCCACCACAGCAGAGTTGCCTCTCTGTGTCATTTTTATAAATACTTTCATGGTAAGTGTTTGGATGAGCTCTTCGCCATGGTAACTAGACTTTTTGAATTTAAGTAACAGTACTAGACTGGCATCTAGATCTTATCAATTTAGAGTTGAGCTGGTTAGATGTAGCCATAAGTTCTATGCTAACAGTTTCTTTTCTCACATTTCTCGCCTGTGGAACTCACTTCTGATTACATGCTTTTCAGCCAACTTTAATCTGCAAAAATTTAAATGCAACGTCAATCGTTTGATTTTTGGTTTTTGTTTTACGTCATATCAACCTCAATGGGTCATTTAGTGCCGACAATTTTTATTGATGCTAAATGTTTTTCTTCAAAAATCTATTTCTGGGAATATGTTTCCTTGAAGAAATCTATAGCTTCATATTTTTTTCAAAGAATATATAACTGTTTGTATTGCTGGTAGTTTTTTTTTTTAAGTATTGCTGATAATAATTATTCCTTCAAAAATTATTGCTGGTAATAATTTTTTTTTTTATTACAAAGTATTTATGGTATTAAAACCTATTTTTACACATGTTTGGGTATTAACTATTTGCCCATAGCTGGGACCCTAACAGGTGCTACCACCCCCAATGTCAATCGGGATCTACTGTCCTCTTGATTGCTCTTTTCACTTCCTGCTCATTATTCATGTTTCTGTTCCTATTTATTCACACCCCGCAGCCCCTTGTGTCTTAGTGGCTTTATTACCTTGCATGGGGTGATACCAATTAAAAAAAAAATAATTAAATTACTTAAATAAAATATATATAAAAAAACTACTAGTTGTATTTATAGTGCTTGAGATAGAACACTAATAGTAATAAATAAATAAAATTTAATGTTCACTTATCTCTACTTGTGAATTTTGCAGAAATTAGATCTACACTTCAGAAAACTTGATTATAATATAATATTTATTTTCAGAAATAATAGTTTCTTGAAATGCATTTATTAATTTTCTTTAAAAGATGTTCCTTTACGATGTAAACATACTTGAATTCAGCAATTGCCATCTTTCTCAGGAAAATTCAAGTGTGCATCATCTCACTGGATTTATTTAACCTCTAGAGCAGGGTCAGACTAAGCGAACAAGAAGTCCTACCAGGATTGATTATTTATGGGTACACAATTTTAAAAGATCACAGAAAGGAAACCTGTAAGAATTCTGAGGTGGAGCTGCTTTCGCTGGTCCCTAGGCCTCACGAATTTAAATGTCCCATGAGGCTGGCATCCCGTTCCCACCCCTTCACCGTTGAAACTGTTAGATGTAGACGTCTCTTCTACTCCAATAGCTTCATGTCTCGCACCTCTCGCCTGTGGAACTCCCTTCCCTATTCCTGTTTCCCTGACAAATACAATCTCCAAATATTTAAGTGTGACGTCAATCGACATCTCCAGCTGCCTTGATCTATCCGCTTCCCTTCTCCACATCATTTCACCTTTCATTCCTATCTGCTCTCACTCCAAATCTTCTGTAAGCCCCTTGCGTGCTAGTGGCCTCCATCCTTGCTTGGGGTGATAAGCTTAAAAAAAATAAAAAAATAAAAAAAAAAGTACTGGAGGCTGAAATCAACCCTGAATTGGTTAAGCATCTCACTTCGCATGGTTTTCTTTCAAACAAAGAATAAATCTAGATCAACTGCTGACGTATTAACAGTTATCACTGAAAGAGTCTGTTGAGTTTTAGAGAAGAACAGCAACTCTTGGGCTATGGCTTTAGATATTGTTACGGCTGACACAACGCAAAATAAGAACAACCAGATTCGTAGAAATTAAGGTTGAAGAAATGAGATTGCATTTAATGACAAAATGCAGATTTTATTTTACATATAATAAAATATATTTTAGAACAATAGGGATGAGGTTTAAATAATATAAGCTAAGAAATGCTAACAAGTTACTAAGTGTGCAAGAACCCAGAAAGTAGTTGGCTTAACGTGTGACTATACAAGGGAGTGGGAGAGGAAATCCACTGCAGTTAAAAATAAGGCAACCAATGGAAATTAGTTGCTAGTCAAAGAATTATATTATTTTCTTCTTAAAAATAGTTTGATTAATTCACATATATATATATAAAATAAAAGAGTTTGGTCAATAATATTAAAGAAAATGGTGAAGTATTTACCGATAATCTTTTCTTTTCGAGGACTGTAGGAACTTAGATTCTTTCAGTTGAAGCTTTGTTCTTGAATCAAAAGGACCAAAGTCGACCTCAATAGTCATGGATGTGGGTTCAGGAGGCAACTGTCTTGTTGTTATGAACTCCTGTTTATATATGTTTTTTGTACCTTCTAGAACCCAGTAGAAGTTTCTAGGGACTATTACAACAAAATCTAAAGGGCTTACTGAATGGGAGCCTTTTGTATGGTAAAAAGGGCATCTACTAGCTACAGATTTAAGTCATCATTTTAAGTTAGTTTTGGTATTTTATAGTATAAGCGTAAAGAAGTAGGACAAAATGGGGCCTCGTAACAATATTTTGAAAGCATTTGACAGAATTTGGCATGTTGGTCTTCTTCACAAGGTCAAGGGCTATAGTGTATCAGGTCAAATTTTTGATTTCATCCAATCTTTCTTATCAAATTGTGTAATGAAAGTCTTATTGAATGGCCACTCTTCTAGATTCTTTCACATTAATGAAGGGAAGCCCAGAGTTATATTTTTTGATCCACTTTGTTACTTATCTTCATCAATGATTCATAAATAGATGATAGAACAGATACTTGGAGAGATAACAAGGAGAAAACATTACTTAGAGATACAAAGGATAAAAAAGAGTGAAGAGCCACAACCCTCATGTCCTCAGCACATAAAAATGAATTCATAACTGTTAAGGAAAATATCTGAATATAACCCAATTTTAGAATCTCATAAGAGACAAATGAACATTTAATTATATATATATTAGCAGGCTTTGCCCATTCACTATCACTTTGCAAAATAAGATATATTTGCTACTTGAAATCTTTGAAACAAAAATTTTAAATGAACATTTCATTCATAAATTGTCTTGTAATAGTTAAGGAAAGTTTTACAAATAGATGCCAACTTGTTGAAGTAAAATGCAAATTTCAAACACTTTTCTTCACTACATAAGATGATATTCCTAAAGAGAACTATTTTTGATATGAAAATCAAAACAATCCTTGAATAAAATAACACTAATGAAGGACAGTTAATTAATGAAATAAATTTTTTTTTTAAATCAATATGCAAATTAGTTAAACCTGAAGAGTGATACTGCTTAGAAGTAGATAATATATAATACAGATATTGAGCTTTTAGTTTGTCACACATTATTTATCATCTCTCAGTTGCGCGTCTGTCCTTGGGCAGAGTACACTCAAGGGTGACTCTGTCGCAACTGAGGAAAATTATACTGAGAGGTGCCAGCTCTAGGTAACAGCTGCCTGAGGCTGCACACTCTCATTGCACTAGAGAGAAACATAGGTGCATGCACCAAGTCCAGCACAACTGTTGGTTGCAGGGGCTTGGGAATTTTTGCTCCTAGCTTGGGTGCAATCACTCGGGCTCCCCACATCAAACTGACCTTGTGAGGGGTTGAGTAAATAGAAATTACTCTTGAGTAGTTGGTGTGTAAATTGTTCTCTTGAGTGGTTTGCACACTCTGATATATATATATGTATATATTTAATTCATTGAACCTAGAAGAATCCTCAACAGAATGCAGAAAGCACTGGATGGCCGTTTTGTTCTATTTTTGGGACTCATCAGCAGTGCACATATCGAGTCTGGTTTGTTACCTCTCTGTCACAGAGACTTGTTGGTCCAGTGGGTATGACACTTGCGTCATATCATAACGCTCTGAGTTTGATTCTCGGTAGTGGATGGACACTGCTGATGATCCCCAAAAATAGGATGAAACGCTCGTCCAGTGCTTTCTACATTCTGTTGAGGATTCGTCTAGGCTCAATGAATTAATTATTAAATATATATATATATATATATATATCTTTCCTCTATCACTCCTATCTGCTCTTGCTCCAATTCCTCTGTAACCCCTTGCGTGCTAGTGGTTTTCAGCCTTGCCTGGGGTGAAAAGCTTAAAAATATATATATATATATATATATATATATATATTTCAATTTATAGAACTTCCATTTTAACATGTTTTGCCAATGTCATGCTGTTGAATCAGACATTGGAAAATATTTTGATGAAGCCAATTCATCCATAATATGGATGCATGACCAAGTAGTTAGAACATTCCCTTTCTGACCATGAAATCTGAGTTCAAATCTCATCAGGGTCAACTTGTCAGGAAGGTGACTTCTTGATGGTATCACTTTGGGGAGGTGATCCCTATGCCTGGCACCTTTGGAAAGTGCAATAGGACAGGTTGAACCAAGCCTTGTGAGTGAAATTGGGTAGAAGGAACTCTTTGGAAGCCACCAATGGTTACGCTAGAACAAAGTCACAAGTCATTGTCACCAAAGTTTTGTGTATTCCTGTATTGTTCAAACTGCTTATCATGTGTTCTTTCACAGAAACTATAACAAAGACCCAGAAAATTGTCTAGGATTCTATTTCAGGCTACATTATGCCATGATCTTAATTTCCTCTTGTTAGGTTCATTTTGAATTTAGTGTAGGTTTGACACCTGATTAGTTAATCAGGGTAAACCCACAAGCCTGTTATTCTGACATTGTGTTTTCTTGTATTTTGCTTTTGAAATTAAAAATAATCATTTACTCACCAGTTATTTACTCATAGCCTGAAGAATAACAACTTAGTGCTGAAACACAAAAGCTATTGTGTTGTGATTTTTAACTTTATAGGGTCACAAACTCATATCGATACAACTGTATATATATATATATATATATATATATATATATATATATATATATCATTTCATCCCAAGCAAGACAATCAAGTCACTATGATACAAGGAGTTACTGAGTGCAAGAAAATATGAGAAACAGAAAAATATTAAGGAGAGAGAACAAAGAAAGAAGAGGAATTAATAAGTCAGAAGATAATGACTGATATTGCATTTCAATATTCAAAGATAAAAAATGACAGGAATCCTGTAAAATGATGAGACATTGACTGCAATCTAGTACTGAAAACATCTATATCCCTCCAAAGTCATATTTATGCACAATTATGGTACAATGTTGCAACTCATTTATAGTTTGAATCAATTTCATGTCTAAAACAAATGATCTTGTTTAGGATTCTATTTCAGGCTACATTATGCCATGATCTAAATTTTCTTTTTTAGTTTAATTTTGAATTTATCTTAGGTCTGTCACCTGATTGGTTAATCAGGGTAAACCCACAAGCCTCATTTTAATTCTGATCTGTTGTTTTCTTGTCTTCGCTTCGCTTTCAAAAAAAGAGGCGGGGTAGTTTGCTTTTGAAATTAAAAATAATCGTTTACTCACCAGTCATTTACCAGAGCCTGAAAAAATACAACTTAGTGTCGAAACACGAAAGCTATTGTATAGCGATTTTTAATATGTTTTTGTTTTAATCTCCTATAATAAAATATATATATATCTAATATTATATATATATATATAAATAAATTCCAAGAGGATAGAATCCAGGTAGAACTCAATGTCCAGGATAGAGTAAGATTTTAAGTTTAGATCATATTGTTTTATATATATATATATGTGTGTGTGTGTGTGTGTGTGTGTGTGTGTGTGTGTGTGTGCAGAGGAATGCAAAAGTAGGCATAAAGTAATTGAAAACAAAACATGTTCACAAAAGGTATTGTATTGATTATACAAATATATCAATAATAAACCTATCAATACCTCAAATGTTCAAGCTGTTTGTCCCTGCATTGCCTCATAATATCACCAGGTTTTGTTGGCTTTCCCTCCTATCATGTGAGTCCCAAGTTTAAGCAGATGCTGTCTCTGGCCCAATCTTGAAGCTAATCTCTTTTGATCAGTCTGATATATCAAGGCTGAAGTGGAAATATATATATATATATTTACAATATGATAAGTTCTAAAGCTAATATTTCTAACCCACTCACCCTGATATCGCAAAAAACATGTTATCTATTCACTACTGAATAAGCAGACCATAAAAATTGAACAGAATCAAAAGAAAAATTTGTATAATTATTGAAAAAGGAAGAGAAAACACAGATGGAGGATGATCAGATAACAGTAGAATGATTGGATTCGACATCCTATGTCCTTTTGCTGGAAGCAGTGCAATAATTGAACTCATCCGCCCATATTCATGTATATATGTGTGTGTGTGTATATATATATATATATATATATATATATATATATATGGGCATGTGGCCAAATGGTTAGACCATTCACTTTCTGACCATGAGACCAAAGGTTTGAATCTTTCTGGGGTTGATTTGTCAGGAAGGAGACTTCTCGATGTTATTTGTCTGGAGGGGGACGATCCCAGTGTGTGGCATCTTTGGAAAGTGTCAGAAAACCATACCATGAGTTGACCCAAGCCTTGCGAGTGAAACTGGATAGACACAACACTTGAGGGACCATCGCTGAATGTGCTAGCACAAAGTCACAAGTCATCGTGACCAAGGGTTTGAGTGTGCTGGCCTTGTTCACATTGTTGATCATGCTAGATAACACGCTCTCTCCCAGAAACTGTAACTAAGGTCTGCTCAGCATAGTTGGGATCTGTGGGTGTTGAACAAACACAAATGTGCCTGAGCGAGCATCTGAATTAGGGATTGGCTATCTGCCCTAGTAGACAGGTATCCTAGAATACAAGTGGCCAGCTATTATTACCAATATCAAAGATAGTATTCTTTTTTAAATACAAAAGCAATCAACCAATGTATTTATGGAGGACAGCGCTTTTAAGGTAAGCAGTTTTTGTAAGTAAAGAGCTCAATATTAAGAAATAGAACACTCATGGTAAACAAATAAGATAAAATGTTCCAATTTATATTCCAAAGTCCATTCATCAGTGGGTTAGATAAACAAATTTATTCACATATATATA
Organism: Acanthosepion esculentum; assembly: GCA_964036315.1. NCBI lineage: Eukaryota > Metazoa > Mollusca > Cephalopoda > Sepiida > Sepiidae > Acanthosepion > Acanthosepion esculentum. The sequence continues at coordinate 64,487,481 of OZ038501.1, forward strand.
ATTCTTAAAAGAAGTTACTTAAGTCTCTCTAAAAATAAAACATTAATTTTTCATGTCACTTTATTTGAAATCTGTTTTCTTTGAAATGTCATTGCATGATATAATTTAATTTAAAATTCTGTGGTTGTGTGAATTAGATAATTTCTATATGATCACACTTTTTTTTTTATATGAAAGGGAATGTGTATAACACATGTTCCAATGTAAGTATATGAGGGTTTTTGTTCTTGATAGTATGTAAGTTTTTCATTCTGGATAGGAATTTACATTAAATATATTTCTATCCATAATGAAAAAAAAAAAAAAAAAAAAATTGCTTACATAAAAGCATATACAGGGTGCGATGGATGAAATGTCGCCTAAATTACTCAAAAATGAAAATAGCACTGTCATCTTATTTTAACAGATATAAAGGGTGTTCTAATAACTTAAACCATTTTTAAATGGGAATTAAGTTTAAGTGTCTAATGATTTTTCTTTTTCTTTCAGATTTTTGTGGACATTTGGGCGATATTATTTTTCACACATAATTGCCATGACTTAAATAATATGATCCAATAGAGAAATAAATAAATTTTCACCAATAACACTGATTTATTTACTGCTGACTTTGATCCATCTTAATGAAACACCCATTATTTATCAAAATTACACAAAAATATCTTGAAATACTAAAGAGTAAATTTATTCAATAAAATCGCCATTCTAGACGACTTCAGAATCTCTTGCATCTCTTCTGGATGGTCTCCTTGTTTAAGTTGTGGAATGCTGCCATAATCCTTGCCTTCAGTTCATCTTTGATGTTACAAGAAGTTTTGTTGGTCTCTCACTCAACTGTGCCCTACACATAATAATCATGTGGGTTGCAGTCTGGGGAGTTAGGTGGCCAGATGTAAGGGGTGACGTGGTCACAGCAATTGTCTCACAGCCGTGACTGGGTTCTCCTGCTTGTGTGTCATGGTGCAGAGTCCTGTTGCCAGACATAGGTTCTTCTAGGGAAATACTGAGACATCTAGTAGAGGCATGGCACGTGGAACTAGAACAATCTACCCCGGTGGACGAAATAAAGGTTTCAATTCAAAATTCCCATCACCTGAAGAGGACCAGAGTGTACAACAGCCAAAATGTTATGAATATGGCAATGAAGATGAGGATAGCAGTACGAATAATGTAAATAATGCAAGTAAACAACATGCATGCATGAAATTAAAAATATAAAATGGTGATAATTTACCCATTGCACCCTGTAATACATACAACAGAGCGATTTCAAATTAATGTTTTCAAGAAAGGACAAAGTTGAAATAAGTTGATGTTAAAAATTAGTGTCTTTTTAAAGACTCTTTAATCATATCTTTAAGAATTACATGTGCTCTGTAAGTATATTAAATGTATCTAAACCACTGACTAGTAGATACCAGTTCTGTGATCCTAAGTCAAAAATGTAAGTATGAACATTTCATCTTAATTGTTATATATATATACGAGGGTCATTCAATAAATAAGGTGAATTTTTTGGTATAAGGACTTCTAATACAGATAGAATCTTACTTTTTTAAAAATTTTTTTGTTTTATTTCTTTTTCACATGGATTTAATTTCTTTTGCAGATTAAAAAAAACTTTCAGAGTTTTGGCGATTAATAAAGATGGCCAACCAAGAAGCATGCTCCAGGATTGAACAGCGGTCAGTTATCAAGTTTTTGGTTGCTGAAGGATGCAAACCATTTGAAATTCATAGGAGAATGTCAACTGTGTATGGTACCACATGTTTCAGCCAAACAAATGTCTACAAGTGGGCTAAATTGTTTAAAGAAGAACGGAGCAGTGTTTAGGATGAAGACAGGCCTGGGAGGCCTACAGAAGTGAGGTCTCCTGAGGTGATCGAATCAGTCAATGACCTCATTCAGTCTGACAGAAGGGTGATAGTGGATGACATTGCAAGGACTTTGAAAGACATAAAGAACAAACGCAGGGGTCATCAGTCAGAAGGAGTCATCTTGCATCATGACAACGCAAGGCCTCACACAGCAGCCCAAACGGTGCAGACCATCAACGAGCTGGTCTGGGAACTGCTCCCTCATCCCCCTTACATACCAGATCTTGCCCCTTCAGACTTTCACCTGTTTGATCCCTTGAAAGCGTTCATGAGAGGCACGAAGTTTAAAAGTGACGATGAAGTCAAAAGTGTTGTGAGCGACTGGCTGAGACATCAGTCGAAAGATTTTTACGCTTAGGGAATACAGAAGCTTGTGCACAGATTGGAAGAGTCTGTGACACTGCTGGGAGACTACGTTGAAAAAAAAAGAAAGTAAGCTTCTATCTGTATTAGAAGTCCTTATACCGAAAAATTCACCTTATTTATTGAATGACCCTTGTGTGTGTATATATATATATATATATATATATATATATATATATATATATATGGTACATTTAGACTGCAAGTATTCATCCAAACACCTTTTATTAAATTCAACTGATAAGCTCTGTCTGTCTTTAATTTTCATTGTATTTTTTCAGTTTTCAAACAAGATGTACAGTTGTGGACAGAATTATTCATCCCACAGAATATTTGCATATTTTCTAAGAAAATGTGAATATTTGCAAGTACTTACTGAATTTACCATAAATAGTTGATTCTGTATTTAGTTTTGAATAATTTGTGAAATTTTTACAAGTTTTCATCTATTATATTTATAGTTATAGATTTTCCTAAACATTGGTGCCATCCAAAATTATTCACTCCCACCCGTTATGGAAATTATAAAATAATACTGCTGTATGGCAATTGTAAAGTTTTTTTTCTTAATTTGACATTTAATAAAAACACCCTTTGAAAACAAAATAGTATTGAGCTGGTTCCATTCTATAAAGAAGACAATAGGTGAGTATCACATACTGTGATATGTCATCTGTTCTGCAAACATGGCAAAGATGGCTGAACTTGACAAGAAGCATCAAATGAAATTTAGGTGATGCTTACAAACAAGGTGATGGATATACAACATTTTCCAAGTGCTTAAATGTTCCTAGATTGACAATTTGTAGCATTATCAAGAAATACAACGTGACTCATTGTGTTGAGAATAAATTAAGGACTGGCAGAAAATGGTTAATTCCTGAGAGAATGGAAAGGAACATTATTAGATATGTCACGAAAAATCCTCACTTAACGACAAAGGACATCGTCAAAGATGTAAAGACATCAGGGTTGAATGTATTGATGAAGACAGTCACTAGTTGATTTCATTGAGCAAGACTTTGTTCTTGTCACCAAGGAAAACACCCTGCTTTAGGCTAAACACTTAAATTATCTTATGCTATTAGGTTGGTGCAAAAATAATGTCATTTTTTGACATGATCCTGAACGTCAAAAAACAACATTATTTTTGCACCAATCTAATAGAAGCCATCTAGAATATGGGAGTAAATATTGGAACTCTGTTTTATGTTTAAATGAAACCAAACTAAAATTATTTGGTCATATGAACTCCTGTTATGTATGGAGGAAAGTGAACAAAGCTCACGAACCTAAAATACCCTCCCTACAATTAAGTATGGTGGTGGGAGCATTCTGCTCTAAGGGGTTTGTTTTGTTGCTTCAGGACCAGGAGAACTTGTGAGAGTACAGGGTATCATGGATAAAGGGCAGTGTTTGGCTATTCTTAAAAATAATATTTTAATAAATACATGAAAGCTGTCTTTGGGGCATAATTGGATGTTCCAATATGACTACGACTCGAAACACACGGCACGAATTGTTATAAAATACTTAGATGACAGCACAATTAAGGCATTGGTGTACAATGCACAAAGTCCTGACCTAAACCCCATTGAAAATTTATGGGCATATTTGGAGAATAAAGTAAGAGAAATAGGTACTTCGAATTTGGAGTAGCGAGAAGCTATTGCCAAGGAAGAATTGTTGCAAAATACCTATCAGTGTGTGTCGTGATCTTGTAAGGAACTATCAAAAATGATTAAAAGCAATAATCAAGAATAACGGTTACACAATTGATTATTAAAGCAAAATAATTTTGTCTTGTCTTAAATCCAAGGAAGAATTGTTGCAAAATATCTATCAGTGAGTGTAGTGATCTTGTAAGGAACTATGAAAAAGATTAAAGGCAATAATCAAGAATAATTTTGTTCAATGTTAAATGTTTTTTGGTGCTTTTTTTGTATTATTGTTTGACATTAAAATAAAAATTTTGTTGTGGGCATCACTGCAGATTCTTTCAAATCCATTTTTTCTGAAAAAAAAATACTCATGAAGTTTCCATGAAAATTTGAGGTAGTACAGCTTTATTTGTAATTATGGACAGTTTGTGTGAATAATTCTGTCCACAACTGTATATCAGGATCAAAATTGTGGATAACCTAGTTGAAGGTCACGTTTGCTTCAGTACTTTCAACTGTCTAAGTCATTATGAAGAACCATTTGCTGTTATTGTGGTAAACAATATTCTGTAGGTGATATCCTGGCATCAAATATTATTTGTTGCTTTTTTTTTTATACGTGTATTAAAGTTCACCACTCATCCATGTGAGGAGGCACAGTGGAGCAATAGATAGTGGCTCGGATTGAGGAATCGGAGAGCCGAGTTCGAATTCCAGGCGAATCTATTATATTCACTTACATGCTAATACGCTTGGAAAAGGTATGAATCCTCTTCTTCTCCTCCCCCGACAGCTATGGGTAAATAGGACAGACCGGGTTCTATAGCCTTGGATGGCAACTGGTCTACCGCAGAAAGAATTGACAACCTACTGCAGGAAAAATCTGCCTCGTCAGTCATGTATCAAAAGATAAATGATAGCCTAAGTGTGTATCACGCATGGCACAGAACTGACTGACTTATCCATGCATTGAATAATACAGTCATATCTAGTCTGGTGCTTCCACTATATATTTAAAGATGCATGATAAAATCCAAAGAAGAATCTGCAATGTTATTGGTCCTGACCTTGTATCTTGGCTTTAGTCACTTTTCCACCTCTGTAACGTAGCTTTCCTTTGTGTCTTCTATAAATATTTTCATGATAACTGTTCTGATGAACTTTCCTCTTTGGCACCTCGATTTTATGAATTTAACTGCAGTACTAAATTGGTTGCAAGATTTCATCATTTAAAATTTAAATGGCTAGATGGTACTGTAAGTTCTCGACTGACATGAAACAGGATGATTATATTGATTAAATTGCTAGGCCTGCTGCTAAGAAACTTGGTTCACTGTGTAGTGCTTGACAACTTTTCTTGTCAGAATCTAAATTACACAAGTCTACCATTTGCCTGTGTTTTGAATATTGCTGCCACATCTGGTCTGGTGTTTCTGATAACTATTTAGAGATTCTTGATAAAATCCAAAGAAGAATCTTCAATGTTATTGGTCCTGACCTGGCATCTCTGCTTCAGTCAGCACTGTAATATCATTTTCTTGTGTCGTTTCTATAAAGACTTTCATCATAGTTGTTTATATAAACTGTAATATCATTTTCTTGTGTCGTTTCTATAAAGACTTTCATCATAGTTGTTTATATAAACTCGATGGTATCTAGACTTTATTTAACTGCATTATTAGACTAGCAGCAAGGTTTGAAATTGAAAAGTTTAGGTGTAACCGGAAGTTCTATGCTAACAGTTTCTTCCCTTGCACTTCTCACTTGTATAACTCTCTTCCAGCTTCTTGTTTTCTGGTCAACTTTAATCCTCAAAGATCTAAATGCAATGTCAATCGTTATCTTCTGTTTTCTTACTTCCTTTTCTTTCGTTGTTCTCTCTCCTTAATAATGTTTTCCTTTTTCTCATATTTTTTCCATTCTCGGTAACGCCTTGCATGTTAATAGCTTTATTGCTTTCCTCCAATGTCTTTGGAACTTACATGATGATGGCTTCAACTTGATTTTGGCCATTGTCATCTCTTGATCCATTCTCAAATACGGGCAGCACAGATGTACTTTTTTTTTAAAATCCTGCTCAGGTTTTCTTTTGCACATCTTTTACTTTTGTTAGTAAATGCCACAATGTTTAAGTAATGATTTCTGTGTGTGTGTAGCATCTATGAGGATTTTTGAGGCCTGCCTTACTTAGAGGTGACCACATTCCCAACATGTTAGACCAAATTCTGCGGCAATATCTTGAGGAAAATTAATATGAATATCTCTCTTGAGCTGTTCATGCACAACACAATTCTGTTCAAATTCCCTCTTACCTGCTTTTCTCAAGAATGGGTTTACGGCTTACATCATGCCGAAACACCAGTTCTTATATGATCACTAAAGTCAAGCAACGTTGAGCCTGGTCAGTGCCTAGATGGGTGACCATTTGGGAATACCAGGTGCTCTAAGTGTGGATGTGCAAATAGATTAATGGATAACAGATTGGAATTGGAAGTCAGAGAGCCAAGTTCCAATTCCAGTTGTGTTCATTATATTAACTTATACACAAATACCCTTGGGAAAGGTATGAATTCACCTCTTCTCCTCTCCCCTAGTTAATTAATAGGAATTGTAGCAGTAAAATCATTATTATCTCCCAAAATCTAAAAATATTTCATGGCTTTAAATAACCTACAAAGGTTGATAAGCTGTCAGAAACAAACAAATCAATGAAAACTTACAATTATTAGATTTTAACACGTGAATCTTGTTGTGGAATGGAAAGAATTATAATTTGATGACTTCTGGTATTATTTATCCTGCAAACAATATTTGGCAGACTTCTGTGAGTCCAGTTAAAAAAAAAAGGAGAGGTATGAATCCATCACTTCTCTACCCCCACCCCCAGCTATGTGTTAATTAATAGGACTTGTATCAGTAAAATTGGTATTATCTCCTATATATATATATATATATATATATATATATATATATATATCCAATTACATAACAAGTATGTGTGTGTGTGTTTGTATATATATATATATATATATATATATATATATATATATATATATAGTCAAATCATGATGAACACACCGGTTCCCGTTCAATCACCGAAGTTAAGCATCGTAGAGCCAGGTCAGTACTTAGATGGGGGACCGCTTGGGAACACCTGGTACTGTATGCAGTGTGGCTGTGTGGCTGAGTGGTCTAAGGCGTTGCTTTAGAATCACGAGGCACCGAGTTCGAATCCTGGCTGGAATTCATTTCAGCAGCTATCGGACTCCAAGCACAGGGCACCTTTGGCAAGTGTCTGTTCCATAGCCACGGGTCCACCAAAAACCATGTGAGGGAATTTGGGAGAGGAAACTGTGTGGAAGACCTCGTGGGCCAAAGCTAGCACGATATCACAAAAACACCGTGATTGCGAGTTGAGGTGGCCAGCCTTGTTCATTCATGATCACGCTGGGTTCGCACCAACGCTCTAAAAAACTGTTAATTGGCTCTGCACACGCCAATAACAGTATAAACTGCAGGTGGGCTCTGTGGGCATTTCCCAGTTGGGAAATTGCAAAAAATGCCTGTGCAAATGTTGCAATATGCGCTAGCTAGCTGTGCATTGCAACGGGTGTCCTCGATATCGAGTGGCCAATTATTATTATATATATATATATAATATATATATATATATATATATATAGAGAGAGAGAGAGAGAGCAAGTTAAGGAAAATCGAATCTGGTCAGTGCCAAAATCGGTAACTGCTTGTGAATACCGTATGGTGTAATGGATGATGTCTCAAAATTGGATTTTCAAGTTCCAATTCCAGTCAAGTTCCCCCACCCCCAGCTATGTGTTAATTAATAGGACTTGTATCAGTAAAATTGTTATTATCTCCTATATATATATATATAGCCAATTACATAGCATGTGTGTGTGTGTGTGTATATATATATATATATATATATATATATATATATATATAGAGAGAGAGAGAGAGAGAGAGCAAGTTAAGGAAAATCGAATCTGGTCAGTGCCAAAATCGGTAACTTCTTGTGAATACCGTATGGTATAATGGATAATGTCTCAAAATTGGATTGTCAAGTTCCAATTCCAGTCAAGTTCCTTATATTAGCTTATGCCCAAATACCCTTGGGAAAGGTATGAATTCATGCCTTCTCATCCTCCCAGCTATGGTTTAATTAGTAGGAATTATATCAGTAAAATCATTATTATGTCCCCTAAAATTCTCACAATCTAAAAATATTTTCTGGCATTAAATAACCTAAAAAAGGTTGATAATCTGTAAAAAACAAAGAAATCAAACAATCAAAACTTACTATAATTAGGTCTTAATGTGTGAATCTTGTTGTGGAAGGGAAAGAATTATAATTTGATGACTCCTGGTATTATTTGTCCTGCAAACAATATTTGGCAGATTTCTGTGAGTCCAGTTAAAAAAAAAAAAAAGAGAGGCATGAATCTGTCACTTCCCTATCCCTACCCCCAGCTATGTATTAAATAATAAGACTTGTATCAGTAAGACTGTTATTATTTCCAAAAAAATTCTGACAATCTGAAAATAATTCCTGGCTTTAAATAACCTGCAAAAAGTTGACAAGCCATAAAAAAAACAAATCAGTCTTCAAGAATGAACTGTCTACAGTTTCATTTCCCCAGTCATTTTGCATGATGTTGGCTTTTTTCAGGATGTGTATACATATATACTCATATAAAGTAATGCAGAATAACATATCAATATTCAAAATGACTTCCTTTGCAAGACACGACAGTGATAAATATTTGAAGCCAAGAATCTCATTCAACAAAAAATGCCAAGAAATTTCTCCCCTGAGATGAGGGAAAAGAAAAACGTGTATCCCTCCCATAAAATGTGTGATTTTTTTAAAAACATGCAATTTCCAGTAATCTCAAGGGAAAACGAATCGATATCAAAGATAAATTCAAAACTGTGCAGGTGTCCATTAATCATGTGAGAAAAAAATAAAATAGAAAACAAATAAGCTATTGCATAAACATCACTAAGATTTGATGGTTACAACATTTTCCATGGCACTTGAGGAGCACAAGAATGAAAGCTGAATACTTTCAAGTAGAGTAGATAAGTTTGTCTATTTCCTAGTCCACACTCCTTCCCCATCTTTTGCACAAGAGTAGAGGTTTATCCTTTGTTTCCTATTTATGACTAAGTTTCCAGTTCCTTTTAAAGTCATCTCTTCCACTCCCAGTAACCCTTTGTGTCTTAGTGGCTTTATCGCCTTGCTTTGATTTAAAAATAATTTTTTAATACTAATGTCAAAGAAAAGAGTACTGAAATGTTATATAATATTAATCCTTCTATATGACAGTGAATGCTGGACAATCTCCTCACAGATGACAAAACTTGAAGCAACAGAAAATTATTTACTTTATTCGGACTATTGTCTTCATCCTTGTTGCCATATTTATTATGTTTCGGCCGTTGTATGCCCGGCCTTCTTCAGGTGGTTTGAATGTCGAACTGAGCTCTTTATTTTTGCTCACTGTACATTATGAACCTTCATTTGATTATTCTATTCAGTAACCTTCCCTAGGTTACAACAAGAAAGATGCTGAAAATACCATGGACCAAACATGTGAGCAATGATGAAGAACAATTATACTTAACTTCGGGAAGAGATTATTGAAATTTCTATAATGAGGAAAGAGGAAGATAATGCATAACCTATCCATTGAGCTTGTGTAAATGGATGATAGAGCAAAGTTTAGGCGAGATAAGAAAAAGACAAAATTTGTCAAGAGCTACAAAGGACAGGAAACTGTGGAGAGCCATGATTGGCAACATCCTGAAGGAGCACAGCACATAGAAGAAGAAGAAAATAAAACATACAATATGATCCTGCAGTTTATTGATGTCACTCACTTTCTAAATAAAGCCATATATTTTTTCCGCTTGGATCTCAAATGATAGTTCATTCGAAAAAAAAGAGACCTTTAATTGATTTACCTTACTTTTTAGCAGATAGAGGATTATAAAAAAAATAAATAAATCTTTTAATTTGTTCCCTTGAATCTCAGTTGATAGGTAATTCTGAAAAGAAGCATTCAGTTTCTTCCACTTTCAGCTCTGATTTTAAAAGAGACCTTTAATTGATCCATCAAAGATTTCAGTGCATAGATAATTATATAAAAAAAAAAAAAGAAAAAAAAAAGAGACCTTTAATTTGTCCCCCTGGAACCTCAATTGACAGGTAATTCTAAACAGAAGCCATCTGTTTATTCCACTGGAATCTCAAGTTGGCAGCTTATTCTAAAAAGAGATCCTCAACTTGTACCCCTCTGACCTCAGCTGAGAGATCATTCTAGACAGTGTTTGCTTGAATGAAGACATGATTAAAGACTAAAGGAATATTTGCCTGGTAGTATATTGAAATTTCAAAGAATCTTCTACATTTATGGCAGGACGGCCTGGGGGCGCTTCAAAGTCCATGGTTAGAAGCAGTCAGTTGGTTGTGACAAACCTCTCTTCATTCTCTTTCTCACAATCCATCTAATGCACCCATGGCATTCTTTACTTCAGGCCAACTCATAGTGCAACTGAGGCCAGAACTGGAGGCCTATTTCAAATCTTGTTATTTCACAGGGAGTGACACATTTTAAATTCAGTTTGGGTTTACAGTAGTTCACTGCCATAGTCAGCGTAAGAAGTTTTTTTATTTTACACTTGGAATAACTTCAGCTTATTTAGCTGATGTAAGTATAAGAGTTATTTATTTCTTTCAAAATTTCTATATTATTTTACCTTTACTGCAAAAACAAACTTTTTGTGTGAAATTCACTAAAATCCAATTCAAGAAACCGTCTTCTCAAAAGTTTAACATTTTTCACTTAAAAGTTAATTTAATGTTCTTATCCATGAAATTCTTATTCATAAAAACAAATATATTAATGATCAAGTTTATTTTATTTTGAGTAATCAGTATTTCTGATTCTAACAGGTAAAAAAAAAGTGTGTTGAATTTTCTTGTCTTCTATTAAGCCATGCATTGAATACTGTAACCACATTTGGTCTGGCACTTCTGCTATGTATTTAAAGATTCTTGATAAAATATAAAGAAGAATCTGCAATGTTATTAGTCCTGATCTGGCATCTCGGCTTCAGTCATTTTCCCACTGTCATACCGTATTCTGTGCACCCTTGTTAATGGGGTGTCAAGGAGGGATCCTAATCTGCCATCAAGTTATATATTAATTGTATTGAGACTTTAGAAAAGAAAAAATATAACAAGCTGAAGCCAAATTAATTATGCTCTTAATATCTTTTTCTTTGAATTTCTTAAGCTAGCCACAGCAATGAACAACAGCAAATCCAAACAGAAACTAAAAATTGTAGCTCCCAGTGAAATGACGAGATTAGAAATTTGAAGTGCTGATCCTCAATTGCACCATGAATTGGCCTGAAGTAAAGAACACTGTGAATGTAACTGAAATACTTTTTATCATACCCAAAGTAACAGGGAGCCAATCTGGACCATTGGAAGTGTATAACTAACTGGGGTTACGCAATATTTGGGGTGGAGGGAAATTGGTCATGGTGAATATTGCAATGAATTTTCTTCTTAAGAATTCTGTGATATGCATTATTAATTTGCAGTTTATGCAAATTTTTGTTGCCATTTTAACCATGGTATTAAAATGGTGTTTTTTTGTGTGAAAGAGAAAAAAGATCATTCATATTATTATACTTATTGTAAAGTAACAACTTTCTATGCAGAAATTATCTGCCCTTTTCAATATAATATTTAGAAAAAAAATCATTTTCTTTTTATCTTCACTGCACAACTTTGAAAACTGGGAAAATGGATAAAGATACACTAAAATTAATATATTTGAGGAATGAATCAGATTTAAATTTTTTTCCCCTGTCTTAACAAAACCTGTTTGCACATTTTGCTATTCAGTAACAAATATTTTAAAAAAATACAAAAAAAAACCTAAATATATTCAAAATAAAGCAAAATAAAAATGCTATTATGCCAAGCCATTTTCTCTTTTTAATAATGTAAACTAAACACATTTTCTCCTTTTCATTTGAATGAAAGCTTCTGTTTAAATGACTTCAAAACAAGATATGTGTATGTTCATCACTAATTTTCATTTCGTAAAAACAATCTAGTCTATTGACGTAAAACAAAACGTTTGAAAGTGAGGAAGTTGTTTAAGACAAAAAACAAAAGAAACACTTCAGTATGAATATTCTGAAATTCTGATAAAATTCAATTAGCTGTTAACGTGCCAGGTCAGCATAAGGAATTCAACTCTACGAACACACATATATATCACGACTTGAATTTGAACTCGACTCTCCGATTCCTCAATCCAAGCCGCTGTTGGGAAAGATATGAATCCTTCTCTTCTCCCCCAGCTATGGGTAAAATAGAAGGACAGACTGGGTTCTCTAGCCTTGGATGGCAACTGGTCTAAGAGAAGAACAACTCTGAATTCAAAAGCTTCGAAGAGTTGTTTGGGGACCTTGTGACACGTTGTGCACCAGATCTCTGTATTCGGCCCTTCAAAAAGTGTGGCTGGTTCTGCACAAAGCCTTCATTATAATCAAATCATGTCTGGTGTCTGGGCTGTCGGTTCCTAGGAACTGAGGTGCTTGACCCTCATATGTCGTGAAAAGGAGGCATGGTGGAGTAATACATAGCGGCTCGGACTGAGGAATCGGAGAGCCTAGTTCAAATTCCGATCAGGTCTGTTGCATTCACTTACATGCTGATAACCTTGGGAAAGGCTTATGATGGTAGAGTCCATGATATATATATATATATATATATATATATATATATATATATAGGTACAGAGTTAGGTAAATCAAATATCTAGTTATTAGCAACCGCATACTCTCTCCCTTACAGAGCTGTGTCTCTCATTTTAATTTGAAATTTTAGTTTTAAATGTGCTCCAATTTTTTCCTTTATTTATCTTTTTTAAAATGACTCCTACCTGCACCCCATTTTCTGCATTTAGACCCCAGTATTGCTTTAGTACTTTTTTGTACTATTTCATTTTTGGACTAAGGTGCAGCATGCCTCCCATGATCATCTATATATATTTTTTTTAAAAACTAAAAGCTATATCTTGTGCCTGATGAGTTGGGTAACCAACGAAACTTAAGTTGCACACCAAAATGTAGGTATATGCATATTTGTTAATATATATAAAACACAGGTTCATTGGTGAATTAAATCAAAGTAAAATTTTCCAGATGGTCTTATATATATGTACAGCTACTCTGCACATACATACAATTATGTTGCAGGCAGAGGTTGATAGGTCTCTGTGGGTACAAGCTATTTAAATATGCATGGAGTCCTACCACCTTACTTGAGGAAAATACAAACATAATAGATTCATCCACGGGCGAAATATATTTAAAAACAATGGAAGAATTAATAATAAAAAAGGAAGATTGATTCGTTTTTAAGTTATTTAAAGCCAGAAAATATTTTTAGATTGTAAGACTTTTTTTTTTTAGATAATAACAGTTTAGTAATACAAGTCTTACTAATTAACCTATAGCTGGTGGGGAGAAGAGGTGGATTCATACCTAATCAGAATTTGGTAAGCAAACAAGAAATTATGATATGGATATAAAATGGGGTCTCAATTTTATATTACAATAAATATATAAACTGATCCCTCACTTTGTGGCCGATTCACTCTGTAACTCTTGTCCACTCATGCTCCCATTCAAAAAGTGGAGTAGGCTCCTCTCTCTGCTGTTCTGTAAAAAAATAGTACCACTCCATCTCTTACTACTTAAGATTTTTTTTCACTTTATTTATGATACATATTTACCTAATACACTAAAGTTTTTTTATATTTTTTTTAATATTAGTGGGAATTTTCAAATATCCATGTTTTTTTTTCTAAATTTAAATTCTAATTTCTACATATGGTTTTCGATAGCAGATTTCATAATTTAAAATTTTATTAAAGAAATGGAGCAGCTTTCTATCCAGCACCATCTAGATAAAAAAAAAAGAAGAAGCTTGTCTCAGGCAAAGAACAGGCTGTCAAAATTGATCTTACAGAAACTTTTATATGTTCTCATTTTTAAATATTTCTTTGGAAGATATTAATTAGGAGAAAAATACATCTTGAAATAGTCCATACTCATTTCTTTAATATGTAATAAATCTTCCAAAAAGATTTATACTAATGGTTGATTGATTGTTTAACGGCATATCAACTCCCTATGTGTCATTTAATTTTCTGGGGAGCTTGGAAGTAATAATATGATGCATGTTATTCTGCTTTCACAGTTGAATACATGGTAGATGATGCTCAGCTTTTGGGCATATACATGTTTGTGTGGACATAATTACTAGAGGTGGTGTTATTGTATGCTTAATGTAGTTTTGTTGAAGTTATATTTTGCAATACAGTTTGATTTCTTTAAGAAATTGTAGGATATTATATGGATTAATGGATTAGGATATTATATGGATTAATGGATTAGGATATTATATGGATTAATGGATTAGGATATTATATGGATTAATGGATTAGGATATTATATGGATTCATGGATTAGGATATTATATGGATTAATGTCATGAAAGAATTGATTGGTTCCTTGATTTGTTTAGCAACATATCAAACTCTATGGGTTATTTAATGCCGAAATCTAAATATTTTGAATACATTTTATGGCTTCAACTAGAGATGAAATGTATTGTTGGTCACTTTTCTATAGATATATAGTTAGTCATTTTTTTTTTTAATATATGTAAAAATGTATTGCTAGTATTTTTATACTTTCATAGTGTTTTGTTTTAGTTTGGGGTTTCACTATTTGCCCATAACTGGGACCCTAACAGGTGCTACCATCCCAAGTCAGGGTAGACCTGAGAACAACAGCAATTAAGAAGTAGTTCCCCACTCCTAAAAACCTCCAATCTCTCAATCAGAGGCCTTGCTGCCAGATTTAGTTTATTTTCATACCCAGGACATCCTGGGTATGACAATAAACTACATCCGCATCCTGGGTATGAAGATAAACTACATCCGCGTCCTAGGTAGGTATTTACTTGACCCCCCACTCTGAATCAGGTTGTGACACAAAGTTGGTTTTTAAC
Source organism: Acanthosepion esculentum (assembly GCA_964036315.1). Lineage (NCBI taxonomy): Eukaryota > Metazoa > Mollusca > Cephalopoda > Sepiida > Sepiidae > Acanthosepion > Acanthosepion esculentum. Next base: position 64,502,510 of record OZ038501.1, read on the forward strand.
ATGGGGACCCGAGTGTTTTCACTCGGGCCGCTGGTCATAGCTTGTCAGAGATGGTCTAAGCTAGTCTTGGCTTGTCATAGCTGGTCCAGGCCAGAGCCGGTCCAAGCTAGTCGTAGCCGTGATACTACCAGCGCAGGGACGAATCCCTGCACCAGGTAAGTATCTGTGTCCTAAGTAAGACAATAAACTACGTCCAACAGTAAGGCCTCTGATAATACGTTTTTGAAAAAATAATATTACCAGCTATACGTTTTTGACAAATAATATTACCAGCTATACATTTTTGAGGGAAAAAATATTAACAGAAATAGATTTTTGACAAAACAAAAATATTACCAGGAGAAAAAAAAGTTGTCCGCATTAAATGACCCATTGAGGTTGATATGCCGTGAAACAAAACAAACCAAACCAAACCATACCCAGGACTATATAGTAATGGTGAGCCACTCAAGGCAGAGGGTTAATGAATGAAATGTGTAATATCAGCCTAAGAAGAAGTGAAGATTATGAGGATATGGTGGATAGATAATGAATGATCTTAGACTTGAAAAGGTTATGTTTGTTGTGCTTGAGCAAGCTTAAAGATTTGGCCATAACAAAATCAAACCATGGTGATTTTTTTTCTACCGTTGACTCTTTACTATCAAAGCCAGAGAGGAGATATGTTTTCTTTGTTTTATTCCATTGCTTTGGCCAACACCCCTTAAATCTATTTAGTTGGGGAAAACATGGGATGACACTTATCGTCTATCCTCAGATCAACTCTGACATAAAAACTGATTACGTTCGAATATTTTGTTTCTGAATTACTTTCAGTCTTTAAAATTATCAAAGATCCTGCACTGGTTCATGAAGATTAATTTTCTTCATCTTTGTTGGTTTTTATCCTGAGGTTTCAGCCACTGTAGTTTTTGGCTTTCATCAAGTGTCTGTTGTATTTGAAAATTTGATCCTTGCTCTTTCCCTCCTCCATTGCAAGTCACATCCAGTAAATCTCCTCATGATCACGTCTTCCTAACCTGCAGATCTATCCCCTCCCAAAGAGCTTCTGCATGCCCGACTCATGCCTGAACTAATCATTTCACTTGATCTTTCTCACATGCATGATTAACTGGACCTGATTTTAAAGTTTCTCCAAGAATTACAGTTCGTAAAGTTACTCAAGTAATATTTGTAATGAGAAACCTGGCATCTTTTGACCAAGTAGTTAGTGTTACTTTCAGTTGAAATTTATAAAATTTTTCTCTTAAAACAAATTAAAATAAGTTTATCAAGTTCACTAACTTTTATTACACTTTCCTGCACGGATGGATGTTTCTCTCCTAACCTTTTGCTTGAAGTCCTGTGGAATGTCAACATCTTGATTATGTGATTATTTTCTCTTCGAGTTACATGTGATATCCATTTTAGTTGTTGCTACTTCTGAAAGTCCTCAAGTGATGGGGTTCCTTTTATTTGGCCCAGTTCTTTGTTAGCCCTCCTGTAATACCAGTCCACAAGTTTAAAGAGGTATGGTCCTCGTTAAGACCTACAGGTTTCATTCATTCAAAGTCATTTTTAAATCATTGATCTTTGAAAGTGGTTATATATTTCTGAACGAATTCAGTGCCATATGAGAGTTTCGATTTGATGAGGCTATTTCAGGATATGACTAAATTTTTTTAAGTTAATGTTTTGGTTTTGTAGCAATTTGCGGTGTTGTGTGAAACTACCTCTAGCAGTCTATTCTATGATCAATTTCCTTAACTCCTATACTAAATTTGTTATTATTGACCCATACACCGATCTAGTTGAAGTGTATTGTTTTTAGGAAACGTTTGGCATTCAATGACTGAAAAGTGAGTGTCACTCATCACACTTTATTTCATTCCCTTGGCATCAGGCTGAGAGCAAAGTGTAGTATCTGTTCTCCTTATTACTAATGGTAATTATCATATTAGCTGTTTCCTTATGCAGAAACATTCAACATCCATTGACGAAAAAGTGGATGCAATTTCAGATACACTTTTATTCACTCCTTGGTCATCGACTTGGGATCAAAGTGTATTATCTGTTCTCATCTCTAATGGTAATATTAGTCATTTCCTTATCTGGAAACATTCAGCATTCATCGACCGACTAGGCAGGGCAACTTTCATTTGAAATTTATGAAATTTTTCTCTTCAAAACAAATTTTCTGGAAAATAGGTTTATCAAGTCCACTGACTTTTATTGCACTTTCCTGCATTTATGGGGGCTTCTCTCCTAAGATTTTGTTTAAAGTCATGTCGAAGTCAACATCTTGATTATGTCATTAATTTCCTTTTGAGTTATATATGTGTTGTAACCTAGGGAGGGTTACTGAATAGAATAATCACATGAAGGTTGGTAATGAACGATAATACTTAGGACAAGAACGACACATATAAGATTTGCCAACAGTGTGTAGAAAAGTAGTCAACTGCTGGAAGTGAGTCAAGTTGATTCCATAATGAATCTCCAGCTGTTGACCAGCATACAGTATTTACTACTGTATTTATGTGAATAGGGATATACCCATTATTGTCTGTAGGTATGTTACAACAATATGCTCTACATTTTAGTTGTTACTGCTGTTGAAAGTCGTTAAGTAGTTTGGTTTCTGTTATTTAGTACAGTTCTTTGTTTGCAATTTTGTAGTGCCAGCTTACAAGGTTAAAAAAAAGATGGTCCTTACTAAAACCTATAGGCTTCATTCATTTTTTTTATGATAAGGTTCACTCTGTACAAAGAGCCACTCAAGGTAGAGAGTTACATTAAGGTGTAGTTTATATGGATAGGTGGGGGAGATAATTGTTAACTTTAGGCTTGTATAGGTTTAGATTGTAGTGATCGGAGAAACATTCTCTTGGGAGTCTGTTTCACAGAGCAGTGGTGTTTTGGGAAAAGCTGTTTACTTCTTGTTGATGGAATACGGAGGGAATGTGGATGGTTTGATACAATGTAAGTGGCAGGGCAGGTCTGCGCAGTGAATGTTAGACCTGGCAAAACTAAGGAATGTAGTTTGAGCAGATTTCACGGAAATAGTGATAGAGCAGTGAGAGGCTTGCCACATCCTGCCTGTGAGCGGTTAGTTGGTGGAAAACAATTCCTCTCCAACAAGGAGTCTGAAACGCTTTTGTTTGAAGTAGTGTGGAATGTCAACATCTTGATTATGTCATTATTTTCCCTTCACATTACATGTGCTATCCATTTTGGCTGTTGCTGCTGTTGGTAGTCCTCAAGTGATGCAGTTTCTGTTAATTGGTACAGTTCTTTGCTTGTGATTCTGTAGCACCAGTCCATGTGGTTTGAAAAAGGATGGCCCTTGTAATGACACCACACTAGCATCAACACAAAAAAAAACAATAAAAAAATCAGGTGGAACAACACACACAAACATACATATATTATGTGTGTGTGTGTACGTATGTATTAAGCAACTGAATGTCAGGGTGTTTTGCCCTTTCATCTGATGAAGTCCTTCTAGAAGGTGAAACATTACACAACTTTTTCCTCTTTGTCATTCATTTGCCTAAAGTTTTTCTAATCTATAGAAATATATATATCACATTCTGCCATATATATATATAAAAAGGGTATAAGTAAATTGTTAACATTTTATATTTTTAATTTGCGGTGTTGTGTGAAACTACCTCTAGAAGTCTATTCTATGATCAATTTCCTTAACTCCTATACTAAATTTGTTATTATTGACCCATACACTGATCTAGTTGAAGTGTATTGTTTTTAGGAAACGTTTGGCATTCAATGACTGAAAAGTGAGTATCACTCATCACACTTTATTTCATTCCCTTGCCATCAGGCTGAGAGCAAAGTGTAGTATCTGTTCTCCTTATTACTCATGGTAATGATCATATTAGCTGTTTCCTTATGCAGAAACATTCAACATCCATTGACGAAAAAGTGGATGCAATTTCAGATACATGTTTCTTCACACCTTGGTCATCGACTTGGGATCAAAGTGTATTTCACATATGTGCCTTGTTTGTTAACTGCCCAGTATAGTCTATGGGGCACCTGTCTGTGAGAAAAAAGAGCACCATGACGCAAGTCACTCGATCAGAAATTCGGAAACAGCATGCTGTACTGCATGGCATTCATGCTGGAAGCTCCAACCAAACATTTCAAAGTGTTTGGAGTTCAATCTGAGGACAGTGCAGAGGAACTGGGATGAGTTGGAGGAGTCTAATGGTGATTACGAAGGTGTTTGGAGTGATCACTAGTGATAGTGACATTATGCCACCATTCATCTTTCCACAGGGTCTCAGACTCAACATAGAGCCCTAAATCAAGTGCCTTGAGGAAGTAGCGCTGCCCTGGGTTAAGAGTGTGGCTGCTGAAAGACCCTATGTCTGGTAACAGGACTCTGCACCATGCCACACAAGCAGGAGAACATGGCTGTCAGACATTTTCTGAGACAACATCATCTCTTTTATCTTGCCTCAACTCTCCAGCCGGCAACCCCCTTTATTATTATATGTGGGGGTAGATTTGAGCAAGAGACTAACAGAACTCCTTATAATACCAAAGATTAACTGAAGGTAAGGATTGTGGCAGCATTCACCAACTTAAACAAGGAGACCATTCAAAAGAGTTGCAGGAAATTCCGAAGTTGTCTGGAGGCTGTGGGTGAAGCCAATGGCAATTTTGAATAAATTTGCTCTTCAATATTTCAAGATATTTATGGGTAAATTTGGTAAATATATCTGTTAAAATGAGATGTTGATGTTATTTTCATTTTTGTGTAATTTAGATGATAATTTATCCATCACACCCTCTGTGTGTGTGTGTGTGTGTGTGTGTGTGTATATATATATATATATATGTGAGAGAGAGAAAGAAAGAGAAAAAGGATCTTTAACAGGCTATGCAACAAGTTGGTTAAAGAACAGATGAATCATCGCACGAAGCCAGTCACGAATTCTCAAATCAATATTATTGAGAATCAGTCCGAATCGTTCAGCAGACAATGTATCCTGATTTTTGCCCAAGAGAAAGATTGATTTTCTTCCCATGATTTCCCTGTCTCGTTTATAAACAGAAGGTTTATAAATGTAACACAATGTCCCAAATCCCCAACTGGCTTTCTCTCTCTTATTCCTTCTCTTTTTTCCCCCCATTTTCTCTGCAGACTCATACAACACTGATTCACTGGAGAGCTGATGTCCGTCTCCAAGATACTGGCTGCTTAGCAGACTGTTTGGCACTGGCTCAGTTAACAACATGACTAACTCAGGCTTCTGTCTTTGCCTTGGGCAATTCTCTCGTGGACTCTGTTCAGGATATTAGATTAGGAATGATGTCAGGCTTAATCCTGAAGTCCAATAGGGTTTTATTCTTGTCCTTGATAAAAATGGCATCAACAATGACATTATTATGAAGAGTAAATCAAGAAGAGTGTGTGTGTGTGTGTGTGTATATATAAATATATATATATATATATATATATATATATATATATATATATATATATATATATATATATATATATATACACACACACACATATTATTATTATTATTATTATTATTATAATATTTTAAAAGTGGAGGCATAAGGTTAGAAAACTGCTGACCTTATGCACATCCATGCCTTTTAACTTCCAAAAAGAGGTAATGATTTGTTTTCAAATTTCCCTAATAAATCATTTTTACCACAAGTTATCAAATATTTCCTGGGGAAGTACTATTATCGTTCTCAAACATGAAAGTTTTTGTGTAGTGATGTAAAATGTTTTTATTGTAATTTATTATAATATTTTGCTCTACTTTGCATGGAGCAATTTTATAAAAAAAAGTAAATGCTACAAACTGGATTCTTACTACATCTGTTCTTTCTCTTATTTGGATATATATATATATATATATATTTTTTGAACAATAAAAAATATTAAAAAATTAAAATCTTCAGACACACTGGGTTGTATATTAATATTCTTTCATTTTTATTATTATTTCATTTAGATTCCTTGACTTTTTTCAGCCAACATATATATATATATATATATATATATATATATATATAGGTGGCCTGACGATTGCATCTAGCATGAAACTGACTGTCACCTCTAAATGTTGACTTCTATGTTCAATTATATATATATATATATATATATATATATTATATATCTTCTTAATTCCTCTTATTTTATTATTCTCTTTTTAATATTGTTTTTTCTTTTTTCTCATATTCTTTAATACTCAGTAAACACCCTTGGATCTTAGTGGCTTTATTGCCTTGGTTGGGGTGAAATGATTAAAAAATATATATGTGACAGGGTAAAGAACAAATAGGAAACGTTTATGAATTTAACATGTTTTGCTTTGATTAAAGCTTCATCAGAAAATGAAATATGGAGAAAAAAGCAAAAAAATGAATATTTTTATTTCTGTGTTGCTTGCTTTTTATTGGTTAACTAGACCTCATGTGTATTTGTCATTGTGTATTTGCCTCATGTATTTGTCAAGATAGCGGAATATGCATTCCAAAATCTAAGCAAATTGTTAAGAAAGGGAAACTATTTTTAGAAACAAAGGAAAACAATACTGAACTGTTACATGATATCTGTCCTCCTATATGGCAATGAATACTGGACAATCTCCTAACAGATGAAGGAGAGACTTGATGCAAGAGAAATGGGGTTCTACAGAAAGATGCCGAGGATACCATGGACTGAACATGTGAGAAATGATGAAGTTTTAGAGAAAATGGAAACAAAAAGGACACTTATATTTAACATCAGGAAAAGACACATGAAACTTGTAGGGCACCTAATGAGAAAAAAAGGTTTGGAAAATTTGATACTCTGAGGATAAATTGAGTGACAAAGGAAAACAATGCACAACCTACCTAGCGATCATGAGTAGATGCATGGTGGAGCAAGGTTTAGGAGAAATAACAAAAAAGACAAAATTTATTAAAAGCTATGAAGGACAGGATATTGTGGAGAGCCATGATCACCTACATCCTGAAGGTTCTTGGCACATAAAGAAGCAGCAGCTTGTAGCATTGGGTAAAATTACCCCCTAGCACACTTATTTTATGTTCAATTTTTTCATTTCCTGTACTAAATTTTTTATAACGGATCCATACACTAAGGTATTTTCATTTTTTAATTTTTTAATCAATTCACCCCAAGCAAGGCAATAATACCACTAAGATGCAAGCTACCACTGGAAGTGAAGGAGAATGAGAAGACTTTAGAAGGAATTGTGAAGTGAAAGTGTCATATAGGAATAAAGTGTCACTGCCAACACTTGGGTTTGAACACGGATTGCCAGAGAGCAAGCAAAGGAAAAATATATATATGGGAATTAGTGGCATCTGACCGAGTATTGTTCGAAGGTGTTACTATTATTGTATCTGTGATTCACAAAGTCTCTCCTGCAAATGACCATTACAAAAGAAATGAAAGTGAAGTAAAAGAAAAATGGAAAGAGACATGGCTGCTCGTCTCAGTTTCTTGGTCACACTTGCTGTCCTTAGAAACACCGTTAAGAATGCCTTTCTCCCAACTTCATGGTCCCATTCGCTCTTTTATTCTCTACTAAAGTACTTGATCTGGGTGTTTGGATTAAATTCACATATGCAAATCGTGTTACTCTCCCAACATCCTGCCTAGTCTATTATGTGTTCATTTTACTCAGAGAAATCAACCTCAACTGATTAATGTGAGGCTCAGGTTCGAATCGCATCACAATCAATTCTGTTTATGGCTATAAACAATGCATGTTGGCATGCAAATTCTTTTTGTTGGGGTGGGTGAATGACACCTTCTCTTGGCAGCTCCCCCCTGATGTTCTCATCACAAAAACTGCAGCTGGGCGTGCGCCTCCTTATCCGGATACTCCTTCGGAGTGGGGGAGATCTGGCTTCTTCCTGGGATGAACTACATCCAATACAGTCATCAGGCAGTTGGGCCTCATTGTCAGCAGTTTCTGAGCTACTGTTGTCAGGGGTATCGCCTAGCGATACTGACTGTAGCCTTTTCAACAGTTTGTTTTCTTCTGACAAGAACTGGTGTTCCTGAATCGCACACATGCTCCTGAACAAGGGTGCAATTACTTTACATGATGTGGGGTTCCTTCAACAAGCACCAATGGGGAACTGTTGAGTCCGGTCACCCAACCAATCCTGGATGCACTTGTACACTTGCTGTGCAGGATTCTGACCTATACAGTATCGTATCCCCCAATTCTAAACAGGAAACAAGAGATAAACCTCTACTTCTGTTAAAAAGACCAGGGAGGAGTGTGTACCATCATGGCTTTCATTCCAATTCCAGATCATAGCATATGTTTTGGAAAGGTTTATCTTGAATCGTATTTCTTGGATCATGCCTAACAAGAGTACCACACACAAAGCAAATACTAACAGACTCAAGTATAAACAACCATCATTTATTTATAGACTCAAGTAAAAATGTCAATATTTACCTATGGACTCAAGTACAAGTGTCAATATTTACATATAGGCTCAAGTATAAATGTCAATATTTGCCTATAGGCTCAAGTATAAATAAGCAATATTTACCTATGGACTCAAATATAAATCTCAATATTTATTTATAGGCTCAAGTATAAATAACCAATATATATTTATCTCTGTGTCAAATAAATGCTTACTGACTCAATTATAACAAAAAAATAGTAATTTTGACATTAACTTACCAACCAAGTGTTGATATATTTAAAAACTACCAACCCAACCATGACAGAATACATAATATTATGTATTTTGTCACGCATGAAAGGTGATAGAACCTTTTTTGCATGAATCACACATAATGGAATATGCAATTTGGCTGATTGGTGGTGTACGTTAGTTGAAAGTCAAAGAAAATACTCTAATAACTGAATAATGATGCTTTGAATTTAGATGAAAGATTTTCTCAAAAATAATGTTGCATAATTTAATATTTAAAAACTCTTTTGAAATAACTCACAGAGTTATGCCATTTCCCATAAACACAAAGTGAGAGAGAGAGAGACGATGTCAGTGACACTTCCATTTGGAGAGTTTTGTTTGAATAAGAAGTCAAAAAAGTGGAGACCACCTCTAGATTCTTTTCACGCTTCCAGAATTAAGAGTCTAATCGGCAACTGTAATACATACAAACCTTTTCATGAGTCAGAAAGAAACTATAGAGTTTATTAAGGCCTGCCAATGAGTTTCAATGCATTTAAAAGTTTTTACTAGTGGAGTTTCAGATATTCTGAAAGGCATCCATTAGATGCTGAAAATGTTAAGTAGAATCTCAACAATATAAAAGGCCATCAGGCAAGATTATCAACACGGATATCAACAATATAAAAGGCCATCAGGCAAGACTCAAATGCCTGACTGAATTGAAGGTTACATTTTTTGTCATTTTTTTTTTCTTGAGGGATTTTCTTCTAAGTTTGCTCCTTTTCTTCTGGCAGATCTTGTCTTTCGTCCATTTTGTTATTTTATCATTTATACCTTTACCCCTTTTCAAAATTTGAAATGCCTTCCACTTTCTAAAACAATTAGAATAAAAAAAGTTTTCTCCCAAACCACATTTATTTAAACTTTATACTCCTTTAACATGCACACTGATATACAACAATTGACCGATGATGACACGAGATACTGTAAACAATTAACCAATGACAGGAGACACTGTAAACAATTAGCAACCAACCATAAAGCTCTAGAAAACATACATAATGCTTGCACCTGGTTTTGATATCAAAACAGAAAACCAGCTCCACTTGAACTAGTCTAATCTCAGTAGATATCATAGACAACATTACTTGTTCATTGGGACAGAATAATTAACTAATCAATATGTTCTACTTAATTTTAAAAACCCCTAAGCCTGTGAGATGTTAGTCATTCAAAAAAAAAAAATAGTTAATATTCAAGTTGGCAACTGAAAAAGTCAGTAGTAGTAGTAATGTTAGCTCTAGTCACCTCAGAGGACTCACTTGGTACTGCAGCAACTTCAAAGAAATACTGCTGAACTTCTCACAACTAGAGATATTGACATTGAAGACATAAACTACTATTTGACTGCTTTCCTTCCTTTCCTTATGAACATGTATAGATGAACCACCTTTCTGCTATCAGTATACTTAGTGAACACCTTTAACTGACATAAACATTTCTCCAGACATACATCTAAAGTGCAATAGGTAAAAACAAAAAACTGACGTAACATTCAGTACCTACAAAAACAAGCTAGTAGCATATCATCATCCCTTAAGCAGAACCTGGATTTTCTCCTATCATGATGAATGATTGTACACTTAACGAGACTCCTTCCTTTGAATATCTATGTGGAACTAAAGTGTTTTCCAGACTTCAAGCAGAACTCATGTATACAATCTATTGCTAAAATGGCTGGAAAAATGGTTGGTTCCTTGTACTGTTCCAGAGAACATCTTATCTAAAAATCTAGAAAAAAGAAAGTCAATTAGTTTAGCGTTTTTTAGATACTAAACATTTTACGGGATGGATAATTATTCTTGATTTGGACAATCTTGCTCTTACACCCATTATATATGTGCGTGTGTGTGTATATATATATATATATATATATATATATATATATATATAAATGGTTGGTTCCTTGTATTGTTCCAGAGAACATCTTATCTAAAAATCTAGAAAAAAGAAACTCAATTAGTTTCGTGTTTTTTTAGATACTAAACATTTTGTGGGATGGATAATTATTCTTCATTTGGACAATCTTGCTCTTACATCCATTATATATGTGCGTGTGTGTGTGTATATATATATATATATATATATTTGTCATCCACAGACAGACTGTTTCGCTGTTTCACAGCTCATCAGTGTGGCTAGACGTCCGGTTGCCTCTAGCTAGGATCAAAACCCGACTGAATTTGCGTCAGTCGGAACTTCTCCCACTAAGCCGTCAGCGCACAGCAGGAATGAAGGTGAATTTTACCGTGTTTATTTTTAGATTTAGATAAACACACAGTGACTGACAGTGACTCAATTCTGCTGAAGAGTCATATATATATATATATATATATATATATATATATATAAAGAGCATAAACCTTTAAGGAGAAAATATTTTGAAAATATATTTATAGCATTACTACCAATTATAAATACTTGCTTAAAACATGACATCACATCACCATCTTTTTAAAGATCTATTATTCATGAGTCAAGCTTGTGCCTTTGTAATGAATAAAATAATATATGTAACTACCAAAACTAATCAGTGACTATAAACCGGAATGTATATATGGAACTGTAAAAACATAAACCTACCATGACTCTCTGAACTATCATACCCCAAATCCTCACACCTTTTTACCAGCTAACCTAAGTTCTTAATCAACTAATTTCACCTTACATTCCAAATAAATACAGCATAAAGTCAACACATGAACTACTTCAAATTCTAAAAACGAAAAGAAACAATAATGAAACTTTAGGCAAACAATAGACATAATCATAAAAAATATCTACAACAATCCATCTCACCTGCCATTAAAATTTATCCTAATATTTGAAAAAAACTACTCTTGATATGCACCACAGATTATCTCTTTTATGACCAGCAAAATAACATAAAGGTACAATGTGATGGCGTCTCTATGGGTTTTATTCTTGGATGAACAGTTAGTAATTTCTACATGACTAACCGAGAAAATAACATCCATCTACCTAAGATATGTAGATTACATTCTCATTTTAGTCAAAGATAGATGAAATACATGAATTGTAAAAAGCTCTGTACTAAAGATCCCTAATGAGCCTAACAAAAAATTCTGTTTCTTGATGTATTAATAGACATTAATAAAAAAAATAATACATTTACTACTTCTCCATATAAAAAAGCAACTAACAAAAACATGTGCACTCTTCACCATAAAAGGGAATGTCCTAATTATTAAAAAAATAGCTATTATACAATATACTAAATAAACAATGCAAAAACAAATTCTTCAGCAAAAATGATTTTCTATACTGAATTAAAAAATATTAAACAAACTCTCATTAATAATTACTTAACTAATTACATTGTTGATGGACAAATTAGACAAGCTATTACAAATATAAACATAAATGAATACATCATCAAATAACATATCAAATTACTATACCATAATCAAATGCATTCAACCTATGAACAGGAAAAAAAAATTCTTCAAAATCTCCTAAACGCTAATGTATCTCCCACTGATCCAAGTACAAAAGTGAGGTTGTTTGTACACTATACTAAATTTATTACAACCAATCTTCTCTGTCAACTAGTATCTTACAAAAGGTCAACATTGTATATCAAATTAGATGTCCTTTGGGAGATTGCATCTCTTATAAAAATGTTAATACATATATTGGTTTTACCACGATGATGCTGTTGAGAAGACTAACATTTTACTTGGATGAACATCGTTCAATCTTACAACATTTAGAAACACTAATGTCCACATTCCCAGTTTAGACAGATAACAGTAGAAAATATATGTCTATTAAACCAAAATAATAAGCAAAACTTAACATCCTAGAAGCTCTTTATATAAGAGAATTAAAGCCAAAAATAAGTCAACTATGAGTATTGCAATAGAGTTCTTAACCATTTGTAGCAGCAAAGTTATTTATATATATATATATATATATATATATATATAATAAATAGACAAATAAAAACTTGCCTGCCTTGCATGGAGAAAAAACCTTGTGATTTTGAAATTGATATAGAATGATAAAAAATGCAGTAAAATGAACATTAAAAATGTTCTGAATTTACAGAAATATGTATACACATGTACAGACAAATTAAGTCCCTGAAGATGGCCTCAGATGTGAGTGAAAGTACTTGGGATAATAACAATTATTTGAAAGAAAATTTTGCTGTTTTTCTTAATTTTCTACAGCTTCCAAGAAATTGATTTGTAGACTTGAAAGGATTAAAAGTAAAATAGACACACACACACACACACACATATATATAGTAATGATAATAAATCCATTGGTATATAATCCAAGTGGATCCTAGTAATGTAATAAATAATAAAACTGATCCACAAAAAGAGCTACTGTATTCATTATTACAGGGCAAATATATAGTAGTATGCAGGGAAATCCCAAATTACCTCATATGGGGAATTGACCTATTTCAACTGATGAAAATTTCATCAGTCTTATTCAACCCCAGTATACAGACTAAGTTTGTGTCAAAGTTAGAAATTTAACTGTGACAGCTATCAAAAAATTAATACAGAATTTATTCATTTCAATGTTTCAGTCAGACGAAAGGCATGAGGCAGTGTTCAGGGGAGGATGGAAGAGGTTTTATAAAATTAAACCCAGATATTAACCTTATTACATTAAATAGGGGTTATATGAAGAATGAAGTTTTAATCTGAAACTAAGAGAGGAACGAAAAGGGTTTTTTTTTACTTTATTAGCTACTATATTTTTCTAACTCTTCAAATGTCAAAATTTTTTTCTAATATATAATTATCTTATATTTTTTTTATTTTTAAATATTTTTTATTCTTTAATATATACATATTGCATATATTTCGGCTGCATGTTTTCATTAGGAGATGTCACATTGAATCTAAATTATTCAGTGAGACATGTCTTTATATATATATATATATATACATATATACATACACGCACACACACCTTAATATATTATCTATGGGTGAATTTGAAAATTCTTGGCCTAACCAACTCATGATCAAATATCAGAATGTCTTTTTTTAAAAATCTCTTCTTGGTCAGGCTGGGAACTTTTCAGCACCACTTTATACATTTCTGTGAAAATATCATTAATTATTTATGGCTATTCTGGGAGATTATTTTGCAGAAGATGGTGCTTTTAGAAAGCTTTCATTAAGCAAGCTGTCTGAACGAATTGCTTTCACAAGGAAATGAGTCATCATATTTTACAGAACCTGCTTAAAAGATTTTAACACACATGCACGAATGGAATTGAATGCTTACAATTATCATCATTAATGAAATCATGAATGGTATGAAGCTACAATTGTGTTGCACAAACTGAAGGCTGTTAACAACTACATTATATATGTATATATGTATATATATATATATATATATATGTATATATGTATATATATATATATATGTATATATATATGTATATATGTATATATATATATATATATATATATATATATATATATATATATGTGTGTATATATATATATATATATATACCCACCTTTTTCTACCCATGTTTTTCTTTCTGGCCCCTAACAGGCCACAATACACACACACACACACACACACACACACACTTAAAATTTCAGATATAACAAAAATATATCTTTAAATGTAAGGATTAAAAGAAAATTTATTTTAGCTATCACATTTCATCTTCTGATTGCCTTTTGCCATACATTTGCCTTGATAGCCCATCAGAGGACAAATGCTCTGGCTGAGGTAAGTTTTCTTTTTGTCTTTATATATATATTTTAATCGGTATAACCCTATGCAAGGTAGTAAAGCCACTAAAACAGGGAAGAATTAGGAACAGAAACATTAATAATAAGCAGGAAGAGGAAAGTGCAATCAGGAGGACAGTAGATAGTGATAGACATTGCATTTAAATTTTTGCAGATTAAAGTTGGCTGGAAAGCATGAAGCCAGAAGGGACTTCCACAAGTGAGAAGTGTGAGAAAAGAAACTATTAGCCAGTTCAACTGTAAATTGACATTTTGCTGCCAGTCTAGAACTACGCTTCAAATAGTCTAGGTACCATAGTGAAGAGCTCATCGAAACAATTACCATGAAAGTATTTATAGACAAGACACAGGGAAGCAACCTTACGGCAGTGGGAAAGTGACTGAAGCTGAGATGCCAGATCAGGACCAATAATATTACTGATTCTTCTTTGGATCTTATCAAGGAGCTTAAGGTAAATAGTAGACACACTAGACCATATGTGGCAGCAATATTCTAAGCATGCGTGAATGGTAGACTTCGAGATATATAAGATTGATTCTGGAAAGATAAACTGTCTCACATGGCACAATGAACCAACTTTCTTAGCAGCTGACCTAACAATAGATTCAATATAGTTTTTCCACTTCATGAGAGCATGTTATCCCGAGAAGCATATATATATATATATATATATATATATATATATATATATATATGATGAAAATGTGGAAAAGACAAAGCAAAATCTGAATATGTGAGTTTACTGTTTTTTTTATTTATTTTGTTTTTTTGTTTTAAAATAAAAAAACAGTAACTCACATATTCGTATTTTGCTTTGTCTTTTCCACATTTTCATCATACCGTCGGATCTACATCCACATATTTGCTTACATATATATATATATATATATATATATATATATATATATATATATATATGAAGAAATATAGTCTTAAAGTGTGCTATATTTATGGGATAAAGTGCTCAATATCAGAGATAGGGTGTGTGTAAATATAAAAGTGAACATAGAAGTCAGCACTTAGAGGCGACAGTCTGTTTCATGCTAGTGCAATCGTCAGGCAACTTGCCTGACGATTGCATCTAGCATGAAACAGACTGTCGCCTCTAAGTGCTGACTTCTATGTTCACTTTTATATTTATATATATATATATATTTATAAATGTAAAAGACAGTAGGAAAACTGTGATGGTAGCCGATGCGTTTCGTCCAATTTGGACTTTTTCAAGGCAAAAATGAAATTAATTTCTTAAACAAAGTAACTAATAATAACAAAACAAAATGTCCTTAGCAACTGGAAGAATTTAGAGAATGCTGAAATTGCAGTCAAGCCTGAAACAGATTATCACCACTCGGTGTTGATTTTTTATATTTACATATACCCTATCTTTTGCCCATATATATAGCATACCGTAAAACTATACTTTTAAGGTATGATAAATTTATAAGTCAAAGTGCTCAATATCAAGGATAACAGTGGTGACATTCTGTTCTATACTTGAACACAAGCCTAATAACTGCATTTAAGCATGAAACAGACTGCTGCTTAGTTTTAACTTCAATATATATATATATATATATATATATATATATATATTTTTTTTTTTTTTTTTGTCATCCACAGACAGACCATTTCGCTGTTTCACAGCTCATCAGTGTGGCTAGACGTCCAGTTGCCTCTAGCTAGGATCGAAACCCGACTGAATTTGCGTCAGTCCGAACTTCTCCCACTAAGCCGTCAGCATACGGTACGGGATGAAGGTGAATTTTAGCGTGTTTATTTTTAGATTTGGATAAACACACAGTGACTGACAGTGACTCAATTCTGTCGAAGAGTCGTGCAGTATTAGCTTAAATAGTCACTGTTTACAAATTCACACCTCAAACCAGAGGGCTCAACCGAAATTAATTTTTCAGGAGCTAATATATATATATATGAAAGGACAGATTGGGATTTTTATCCTTGTTTAGGCTGCTCGTCTAAGAGAAAGAAATCTCCTAATTCAATTTGATATGTCATGACCCAGTAGTGCAATGCCCATTACTCTGCATGTTTAACACACGTTGGGGAAGGCCTGCAGTAAAAACATGATTGGAAATAAAGAAAACGGAATAAATCATTTGTTTAATCCTGCAAGTAAGGATAGCATGTGGAGGCTTAAAATAAACAAGTTAAATTTTATTTTAGTCCATATTATTTTAAAGATTTCTGAAGAATGAATTTTTTTCCTCTCTGAGTACACTCCTCATCTTCAGCTGCTCCCACTTGGCAGAACTGAATGCCTTGGCAAGTGATTCAACAGAAGTTCTAAAGAAATGGTAGCACTCTTGCGTTTTCATTTTCAGAAGTCATGCAGAATTTAGGGGGTGGCTGTTTGAAGAAGTACCACTGTAGGTAACCTTAGTCTTTGATGACTACCTTCACACCCACTTGTTTTCTTGACACGGATCATAAAAAAGCTGGCAGCATTTCATTGCGAAATTCACACTGGGCTTTCCTGTGGTGATGCAACCAAGTTAATATTTGTGTATATTTACCCTGTTGGTTGGAGGATGGTGCCTACAGTAGAAGCTGGGGATGTAAGTTATGGTTTTGAAAATCTTTGAGGCCAGTTCATGTTACCTATTCTGCATAACCTTATGAATCATAATCACTTAGAGACAAGCGAAAGTATGCCTGTGCTGATACTCTAGGTATTTTGGATTTTACTGCTATAAACTGTTTACACAAAAACTCCTGTATTACCTCCTCTACTCTTCTTTAACTAACCTCATATTCTAAGATTTGAAAATTCGGTTATCAGCAATAAAATGAAATACCCCAACTCCCCAAAAATGAACAGTGGATCAAAGCATTGGTTTGTAAATTTTATGAGTTAGTAATTGTGAGTTCAATCCCTGGGGAGAGCAGCTTTTACTTGGATTCAGTGAAAACACAGAAACCAACAACTAGTAAATAAATAATAAGTCGCATTCAGACAGCTTCTTCCCAAGAACTGCTGCTTTGTGAAACAGACTCTCGGCAGGATTTTCCCAATCATTACAATCTTGACCTGCATAACCCTAAGAGTGTCACTTCTTGCCTTTTCTTATGCACATACAACACCACACAGCTTAAGGCCATATCACATTGAAACACAGGTTCCTATATGATCACCTAAGTTAAGCAACATTGAGCCTGGTCATTACTTAGATGGGTGACTGTTTAGGAATACTAGGTGCTGTAAGCTTCAATGTGTGGGTGATGTTATAGATAATGGCTAGGAATTGTTAATTGGCGAGCTGAGTTCTTATTTGAGTTGGGGTTTTTATGGATATATATTTACTTGAAGGACCAAAAAACTAAACATAGTAGAGATTTATGCCATTCCTCTTTGTGAGATTACCGAGGAAGCCACCTCAAAGGAGACAAGGTGTTTGGCAAAGTTTTTTCATGGTTGAATTTTTGAAAATTTTTTCGAAGAACAAATTTTCTACTTTATTATGTATATTTGTTTAACTGGAGAAATTGTATAGCCAATGAGATTTTGTGTGTTCTTTTTCATTTTGTTTATTTTTGCTATGATTGATCTCACCTTTTTTATTTTTGTTGTTACCATAACCGTTTGCCTGATTCATTGTTCAGCCCTTTTCAGGATTACAGTTCAAACCCCCCCAAAAAGTCAAAGAACAGATCAAATGAAATAAGAAAGAAATAAGAAAGAAACAAAAAAAAAACATGTGAAAAAAAACCATGCTTGAAATTGCAGTATGCAGAATCTAAATTAACTGTTTAATTAATAATTCTCCAAAGCAAATTTAAATCTTGACTTTGAAGATTCAATCTCAGCTCTAAAAATCAGAACCAAATAAATTTTGGTTACTGTCTTTCATAGGTAAAATATACTAGCTGGAAACTGAGCTGATTTTGTACAGCTAACAAAAAGGATTTGTTGATTCATTTTTACCAGTTATCAACCCGTTGTAGGTTATTTGAAGTCAAATTATATATTTTTAGATTGTAAGCATGTTTTTTTATTTATTTAAAAATCATAATTGTTCAGTAATACAAACTTAACTAATTAACCCACAGCTGGGAGAGAAGAGGTGGGTTCAAACCTTACCCAAAGGTATTGGTGCATAAGTGAATATAATGAACCCAACAGGAATTGGAACTTAGCTCTTTGATTAAAAATTCCTGAGCTTTTATCCATTATAGTACCTGCACATCCAAGCTTACAACACCTGGTATTCCTTAGTGGTCACCCATCTAGGTACTCATTAGGTTTGGCATTGCTTAACTGCAGTGATCATACAGGAACCAGTGTTTGAATGTGATGTGGGCGTAAGCCTAGCTAACCTAGTAGTTAGGTATATAAAACTAAAGCATTCTGCAGAAGGTAAGATAAAGTGTGTGTGTGTGTGTGTATATATATATATATATACATACATACATACATACACACACACCGGGTGTAACTGCAAAAAAATTGTCCAACTGTTAGATTAAGCTTTGAACCGTTATATCTTAGAAATGATTAAAGATATCTTACTGGAATTTTACGAGGTTTTTATAACACTATTAGACTCTACTTTGGACAATAAGTATGTATTTAGCTTTAAGTAGAAATGTTGATCCCTCTTGCTGTTGTCACCTCCTGATCCAGTTTTCCTCTCTACTGTTCCCTCTTTTTAAAACTTATTCACTGTCCTCTTGATGTTTCTTGAATAGACACAGACTTTGAAGATGGAAGCCAGAGTATGCATGTTGGTACTACGATTGAAGGTCTGAATGATCTTTTTACTCTCACCATTGCTCAGTTGGGAAGACATAGTGAGGCTGACACAAAACAATTTTAACCTGTTCTCCTTCTAGCTGGATAACTCAAAGGGTTTTTCAGTGATTCTTACAGAAAATGGTGTCAAGATGGCTAAAAATCTTATCAGAAAACCTGGAAAAATAAACTCAATTAGTGATTTTTAGATATTAAACATTTTGTGGGATGGACAATTATTCCATGCTGTTACATACAGTATACATACTTGATCTGACTACTTTGTTAGCTGTACAAAGCCACATCGGTTAAACACAGGATGGAAAATGCAACAGCAAAATTCGAATATGCAATGGAATAGCAAAAGAGGCTTTACAGAAACTAAGCAAAGTATTAAGTCACAAACAAAGAAAAGAGTGCTCTTGTGTAACAGTGAAGGCTTATAGTTGAAGTGATTCATTTTCTATGGGTTATCAACACTTTGCAGGTTATTTAGAGCTAGAAAATATTTTCAGATTTTAAGAAATAATTTTCTTTCTGTTTTTGGACATGATAATGGTTTCCTGATACAGGACAGCTGAAGAGAAAACTTGAGGTAAGGGAAATATTGTTCTACAGAAAGATGCTGAATATAGCAGCTGATCTAAAAGAAAATGAGCATTAAAATTAACAAGCCACTCCTTGCCTCATTTAACAACAGATCTGTTGTTAAATGAGGCAAGGAGTGGCTTGTTAATTTTAACACCTCAAAAATGAACTTGCTGTCTTTTAATCATCTGAGAGAACCTTTTTTACCTTCCATCAGTATGGCTGATTCTAACCTCCAGGTGAGTGAATCATTGTGCCTTTCCGACTAACGTTTTCGGCTGACATAAAGTAGAAAGATTGTATTGAATCAGTTGCTAAATCCACATGTTAAGAAAATTGGTTCATTATATCATGCTAGACCATTTTTCTTGCCAGAATCTATCTTAGATAATTATGTCTACTATTCAACTTTGTTTTGAATATTGCTGCCTCATCTGTTCGGGTGTTCCTGCTACATGTTTAGATATTCTTGATAAAATCCAAAGAAGAATCTGTAATGATATTGGTCCTGACCTAGTATCTTAGCCTCAGTCCCATTCCTATCATCGTAACAGCTTACCTGTGCCTTTTCTATAAATACTTTCATGGTAATTATTCTGATGAATTTTCCTCTATGTTTCCTATACTTTATGAATTTAAGTGCAGTACAAGGTTGGCAGCAAGGTCTCATCAATTTAGAGTTGAAATGGCTAGATGTAACTGTAAATCTTATGCTAATAGTTAGTTCAATCATGTGGAACTCTCTTCCAGTTTCTTGCTTTCCAGTCAACTTTGATCATTAAAAATTTAAATGCAATGTCAACTGTTATCTTCTGTCTTCTTAACTCTTGTTCCTTTATTGTTCTCTCTCTATAATAATAGTTTTTCTTATATTCTCTAACACTCAGTAACCTCTTGCATCCTAGTGGCCTTATTGCTTTGCTTGGGGTGAAATGATTAAAAAAAAAAAAATAATACCATGGGTAGTGTGCATAAATAATAAATTCTTAAGCAAAAATGAATTGACCGTCCTGGGTATGACGATAAACTACATCCGTGTCCTGGGTAAGACGATAAACTATGTCCAACAGCAAGGACTCTGATCAGGAGGTTTTGAGGAGTGTGGAACCACCTCTTAATTGCTGGTGTTTCCACTGGTAGCATTTGTTAGGGTCCCAACTATGGGCAAATAGTTAAACCCCAAATTGGGGGTCAAAACACTATGAAAGTGTAAAAATAGGTCTTAATACCAGAAATACTTTGTAAAAGATAAAAAATTATTACCATCAATACATTATTATTCGCAATACATTTCAGGCAAAAATCTTTTACCAGCATCCTTTTTTGAAAAAATATTATCATAAATTTTTGAAGGAAAAATATTACTAGCAATACATGTTTGAAAAAAAATATTACCAGCAATAAAAATTTTGTCAGCATTAAATAACCCATTGAGGTGTTGATATGCCGTAAAACAAACCAAACCAAAAATGAATTGAAATGGTTACTTCTACTCAGAATCAAAAAGTGAGAGCTGAAATTTCTTGGAAACATAAAGAGGATAGGGGGCTTGGTGGATTTGACACTCACAGGATATATTGAAGGGACCAGAGAAGTCTTAAGACTTAAGGCAATAGAAATATGGTTCTGCAAAAGGATGCCGAGGATACAATGGACCAAGAATGTGAGCAATGGTTGAGTTTTAGAGAAAATGGAAACCAAAAAGAAAACTGATACTTAGAACCAGAAAGAGGCAACTGAAATTTCTAGGGTATATCATAAGAAAAGAAGTCTTGGAGAATTTGACCCTTACAGAACATATTGAAGGTAAGAGGAACCAGGGAAGGCTGCAGGCCCACTACCTAACCAGGTGGTGTGAATGGATGGTGGAACCATGTCTAGGAAACTTAGAAAAGGGATAAGATAAGAAAAACATGGGTCAGGAGGTTATGCAAAGTCATGAACCTGAAGCAATATGGCACATCATGCAAGAAGAAGATCAAATAAAGACAGACCATAAAGACAGGTATTAAGACATCTGAAAATATCATTAAAAACAAATAAAATAGTTATTAGGTTGGTGCAAAAATAATGTTGTTTTCTCACATGAAGTTGAACGTCAGAAAACGACATTATTTTTGCACCAACCTAATATGTGCCATGCATGATACATGCTTAGGCGAAAATGTATCTTTCAATACATGACTGATGAGGCAGATTTTTTTTCAAAACAGTAGGTTGCCATTTCTTTCTACAGTAGACCAGTTGTTCATCCGAGGCTATAGAGCCCAGTCTGTCCTGCTATTTACTATAGCTGGGGGGGAAGAAGAAGAGGATTCATACCTTTCCCAAGGGTATTAGCATGTAAGTGAATGCAAAGGATTCGACTGGAATTCGAACTTGGCTCTCTGATTCCTCAATCCGAGATGCTATCCATTACTCCATCGTGTCTCTGAATTGCTATATAATATCTGACCATATATATATATATATATATAGCAGTGAATACTGGACAGTCTCCTCACAGATGAAGATGAGACCTGAAGAAGTAGATATGTGATTCTGCTGATGAATACCATGGGAAGAATATGTGAGCAATTAGGAAGTTTAAAGGAAAATAGGAAAGTACACTTGTATATAAATAGGAAAAAATAGTCCCAGAGACTAACAGTAACACGATATATTAAAGAATCTGTACAGACACAAACTTTTTTTTATGACTGATCTTGTTTTTTTGTTATTATAACATTTTTGCTAATGCATTTTTCATCTTTTCTGAGGTTTGCAATTAAATACTTTCGATTCTAATGTCATTGATATTTTTTTTTTAAATTAATGTATTTATTGAACAAAGTAACTAATAATAACAAAACAAAAGTCATTGAAACAAAGCAAGTCCAGTCGACGAATGATGACAATTCCAGAACAACGTAACTATAAACAATTTTTTCTATCCTCTGCCAGCCGCTATGATGGAGAAAGCATTACCCCGAACCGTCGCCAGTGAGACACGCTGCAAGAGCCACTCCGTTTCGCGAGGCTCGTTCCTTAATCGAGACGCAATCGCGCCAATCCTCCGAAGGAACACCATCGAACGAGGGCCAATAACCCCTGAAGTCTCCACTGCCACAGGAGTAAAAGAAAAA
Organism: Acanthosepion esculentum; assembly: GCA_964036315.1. Lineage (NCBI taxonomy): Eukaryota > Metazoa > Mollusca > Cephalopoda > Sepiida > Sepiidae > Acanthosepion > Acanthosepion esculentum. Next base: position 64,525,448 of record OZ038501.1, read on the forward strand.
TCTATCAGCAAGAGAAGAATATTTAGCTATTTTTTTCATCTCAACCGCGGACCTGATCAAATTACCGACCGAAAATGTACCTGCACAGGTCGCATCCCAAATCAACGACTTACCCATTTTAAAAGGGAAGATGGTAATGCCATCCGGCCGCTTTCCATCACCACGGTCGAGGCCTACGGGTTTGATTTGGGAAGGGAACCCAGCTGCATCCAAACCTCTTTTGATGATGTCATTAATTAAGATGCATAAAGGAAGTCAACGAATAGATTAACTGAAACTATTTTTGAAACAACAACAAAAAAAAGTCCAATGAGATCAATGATAATGACTAAACTCCAAATTGCAGTATGTGGAATATAAAGTAACTGTTTAATTGATAACGGGCAGAGCAACTTTAGACCTTGGTTGTTGGGCTTTAAAGTTACCACTAAAAAACAGGGGGAAATAATTTTTCCAGCTATTTTCATAGGTAAAATATATGAGTTGGTTTTTACTTTGTTTTGTTTAAATAATTTTTCTTTGTTTTTATTTTTCCTGAGTAGGATTAGACAGGTTTGCTTATTGTCCAGTTCATACCCCTCCTCAGCCTTTTGAACACGAGTAGAGGTTTATACCTTGTTACCTGTTTAGGATTGTGTTTCTCGTGCCTTCTAAAGTCTAATTCCACACTATTACTTCTAACTTCTTCATCACTCCCAGTAACCCCTTGCATCTTAGTGGCATTATTACCTTGCTTGGGGTGAATTGATTAAAAAAGAAAAAAAAATGATACAGTTTAAAGAAAAAGAAAAGTAAAACCAAAACTGCAAGTTTTCATATGATTACTGTGAATCATGTCTTGTCTTACCAATGTAGAAGGTAATTTTCTAAGTGTAGTCTAGATGTGGCACAAGGATGAAATATATATATATATGTATGTATGTGTGTGTATGTATGTGCGCATATGTGTATACTAATTCCTTATAATAAGACAGTATGTATGTATGGAGAGGGAATATATGTATGCGTATGCATGCTGACAAAAACACAAAAAAATGGAAATAGATTTAAGAACACACAGGTGTCATTAAAAGATAAGAATATAGATATCTTTCTCACCCTTTCTTGGACCAGTCTTAATTGCTTTATTACCCTTCATGCAGAATTCTTTCACTGCCAGTTCAACAAAGACATTTGGGTTACTAACACACAAAAAAGAGAATGTCTAATATTGAGAATAGTTAACATCGAAAAACATAAGAAAAATTAATTCCTTTAATAATATGTGGAAATATCCAGTTGCCCATGTCCTGAAGAGACACCACATTTGAAAGAAGCATCATCTTTCTGCTTTTACCATTTGGAAATTCTGTCCTTGGATAAAAGATAGGATAGGAAAATATCCTTTGAATCAGAGGTCAGTAAAGTGATGGTAGTGTCAGAAATTCAGTTCAGTTATGTACCATGCATCATACACACTTAGGCGATCATGTATCTTTCAATACATGACTGACAAGGCAGATTTTTCTCCTGCAGTAAGTTGCCATTTCTTTCAGCTGTAGACTAGTTGCCATCCGAGGCTATAGAACCCTGTCTGTCTTACTATTTACCCATAGCTGGGGGGAGAAGAAGTGGATTCATACCTTACCAAAGGGCATTAGAACATAAGTGAATGTAGTGGATCTGACTGGAATTCGAACTCGGCTCTCCGATTTCCCAATCCGAGCCACTATCCATTACTCCACCGTGCCTCCTGAAGTAATAAAATGCAGGAAGCTATGATTGTCACAGTTGTCCATGTCCTGATAAGATACCACACTTTCTTTCTGCTTTTACCATTTGAGAATTCTGTTCTTGGATATAAGATAGGATAGGAAAATATCCTTAGATATAGAATAGGATAGGAAAATGTCCTTCAAATCAGAGGGAAACTGTCCTACTCTGCTATCCACTTACATAGGCTTACTAGGTAGCCGTTTCCATCTCTCCCTCTATTTTCTTGTTTCAAGAGAGAAAAAATTAGTAAATTTTAACTGAAAGCATCACTGGCTGCTTGGTCAGTGAATGCAAAATGTTTCCTCATAAGGAAACAGCTAATATTGCCATTACGATTGTTGTTTTTAAATGTCCATTAAGAACCATTTGAACAACTTCAGGGAATATTCAGTCTGTAAAAATAAAAAGTTTGTTATAAAATGTGATCCCTGCTGAGGACTGAACACAGTTATGTGCCACACGTAATACACTCTTAGGTGATCATGTATCTTTTGATACATGACTGATGAGGCAGATTTTTCTCCTGCAGTAGGTTGCCATTTCTTTCGGCAGTATACCAGTTGCCATCCAAGGCTATAGAACCTGGTCTGTCCTGCTATTTACCTATAGCTGGGTGGGGAGAAGAGGATTCATACCTTTCCCAAGGGTATTAGCATGTCAGTCAGTCAGTTATGTCTGATGCGTGATACATGCTTAGGCAATCATGTATCTTTCAATACATGACTGATGAGGCAGATTTTTTTTTTTTCCACAGTAGGTTGACATTTCTTTCTGTGGTAGACCAGTTGCCATCCAAGGCTATAGAACCCAGTCTGTCCTGCTATTTACAAGTACAATGTGATATTTATTATTTACCTTTTATAAAAATTTATTATTTACCATTTTATAAATAAATAAATTTAAAAAGAAATCTTTTCATTCAAAAATTTATTTGGTGCACAATGTCCCTAAACAACCCTCAGCAAGTTTTGAATTCAGAGTTTCCTTTCTCCTAGACCAGTTGCCATTCAAGGCTATAGAATGCAGTCTGTCCTGCTATTTACCTATAGCTGTGGGGAGAAGAAGAGGATTCATACCTTTCCCAAGGATATTAGCACATAAGTGAATGTGATGGATCAAACTGAGATTTGAACTCGGCTCTCTGATTTCTCAATCTGAGCCACTATCCATTACTCAACCGTGCATCCTGAAGTAATAAAATGCAGGAAGCTATGATTGTCACAGTTGTCCATGTCCTGATAAGATACCACACTTTCTTTCTGCTTTTACCATTTGAGAATTCTGTCCTTGGATATAAGATAGGATCGGAAAATATCCTTAGATATAGAATAGGATAAGAAAATGTCCTTCGAATCAGAGGGAAACTGTCCTGCTCTGCTATCCATTTATATATAGGCTTGCTATTTCCGTCTCTCCCTTGAGCTTTCAGAAAGCGATGGTATGGTGTCAGGCATTAGTTTGAGCAACAAAAGGCAGGAAATAATGAGAGTCACGGTTGTCCATGTCCTGAAGAGATACGGCATATGAAAGAAGAAGCATCTTTCTACTTTTACCATTTGGGAATTTTAGAGAGAAATCCTGCCATCATGTTGATTGCAAAAACCATCAGTTCTGGCAACAATCCAAGTTACAAAAATAACGCCCACACATGAAAAAGCAAGCCCAGAAGTATATCTTCCATGTTGACTTTCTAAATCAAACTCACTTTTATCAGTGTTATTAGCAATTAGCACTAATGAGGAGGAGGTAAGAAAGAAAAACAGATGATTGTTGTGTCAGAATTACACCATATGTAGCCAGTGGGTGTGAAAGGAAAATAAAAGCCAACATTATGAAGATTGTTATGGAACATTGTATTAAGTGATAGGAAAATGTCCTTGGATATAGGATAGGATAGGAAAATGTCCTTCAATATAGGGTAGGAAAATCTTTATGTATTCAGGATAGGATAAGAAAATGCCTTTGGATATGAGACAAGATAGGAAAACTTTCTTTAGATATAAGATAGGAAAATGTCCTTGGCTAGAGGATAAAATAGGAAAATGTTCAAGGATATTGAATAGGATAGGAAATGTCCATTGATATAGGATAGGAATGTGTCCATGGATATAGGATTAGGATAATGTCCATGGATATAGAATAGTATAGGAAAATGTCCCTGGATATATGATAGGGTAAGAAAATGTCCCTGGATATATGATAGGGTAAGAAAATGTCCCGGGATATATGATAAGATAGGAAAATGTCCCTGGATATATGATAGGGTAAGAAAATGTCCCTGGATATAGAATAGGATAGGAAAATGTCCCTGGATATATGATAGGGTAAGAAAATGTTTCTGGATATATGATAGGGTAAGAAAATGTTTCTGGATATAGAATAGGAAAATGTCCATGGATATTGGATAAGATAGGAAAATATCCTTCAAATGTCCTGCTCTGCTATCCATTTACATAGGCTTGCTAGGTAGGTTGCTCACTGTTTTCCTCTGTCCCTCTTGTCTTTGATATGTCTTGTGAACGTCAATTTCTTCAAACCCTCAACCCTCTTTTGGTGTCATAGAAATTTCAATTTCCTCTTTTTGATTACGTCCTGGGTATGACGATAAACTACATCCGCATCCTGGGTATGACGCTAAACTACATCCATGTCCTGGGTATGACAATAAACTACATCCGCGTCCTGGGTATGACGATAAACTACATCCGCGTCCTGGGTATGACAATAAACTATGTCCAACCAAAAGGCCGTCGATCCGATCAATCGGCTGGCCATGTCATGCCCCATCACATCTAACCCATCCCAAAACAACTACGATTTACAATTAACTTTCCCTCCCAAACCCTACACTAAATATACTAACACCTTACCCCTAAAATGTGATGGGAAACAATAATGTTGCCAGCTATACGTTTTTGAAATGATGATGTTGCCAGCTATACGTTTTTTTGAAACAATGATGTTGCCAGCTATACGTTTTTGAAACAGTTGCCAGCTATACGTTTTTGAAACAATGATGTTGCCAGGGATACATTTTTTGAAACAATGATGTTGCCAGCTATACGTTTTTGAAACAATGATGTTGCCAGCTATACGTTTTTGAAACAATGATGTTGCCAACTATACGTTTTTGATATATCTAGTAGATACTGGATCTGGCATTAAATAACCCATAGTGGTTGATATGCCATAAACCCCAAACAAAAAAAAAAACCTTTTTGATTCTATGCATAGGCACCCTTTTTGTTCCCATTTTCTTTAAAATTTTGTTCTTACATGTTTAACCCTTTGTATTCTCAGTCTTTGTTATGTAGAACCACATTTCTGTTGCCTCAAGTCTCTTCTTGAACTAATACCTGAACTATTTCTGCTAACAGTTAGCTTTTTGGAGTATCAGACCTCTTTGCAAAGGGTTTTGTTATTTCTTGAACAACAATTTATCATCTGTTGCCAAAAGCTTAAAGGGTTAACAACAGAAAGACAGCATATCTTGATGCTGTGTCAGTAGAAGAATCACATGGGTATAAATTGCTCGAGATAATCTCTCTTAATTAAGAGCGGATAAGTACTTGGGAATCATTATATTTAAATAAACCTATTGTTGATTCTGAATCTTTATTTATCTTTTAATATTAAAGGTCAGAAAAATGATCAAGAAAGAGAGGAGAACGAAGATGTATATAGCTAAAAAAAAAAAAATCCAAAAAAAACCTTACATTCTGGCCTGGTTATCAATGCCTATAATTGGATGTGTGAATAGAATGTTAAATTATTGCTTACTCTGCAGATATATTTCAGAAAGATTTTTCATTTTAATAATAACGTTAGATATAGTGATAACGAAAACCAAAAAATATGCCTTGGTTTTAAATAACAGACCACAATCTCTGAAGAAAACATTTTTTTTTTACATGAAAAAATAATGTTTTCACTGCCATTAGTGTAATTTCTTCTTCTTGTATAAAAGTCAGAGTTCAATAAAATGGAGAAGATAAACAAAAAACAATTTGCTTTGAGAATGAGGTTGATAACAGAAAACCAATATATATGAGAAGCTAGCCCCAAAATTTGAAAAATATTTGTATAGCAGACAAATTTCTTTTTATGTCAGGTCACCTTATGAGTGTTACTAGTATTGTGTAACCCAGTTCTACAAGCTGTGTGGTTGGGTCATCGGTGACTAAACCTGTTCCAGGATTTTCTGGTGAGGAGGGTGGATGAACCACTGAGCAAGAAGAAAAACAAGACCTATTAAAGCACAGATGAATATTCTTATAGGAGTCAACAGCCATCTAGCACAATGAGGTAGACTGGGCTCTATAGCTATGGAAGCAGCCAGTGCAGTGATGACAGCAACACTGAGGGCTGTATTCAATAGCCAGGGAAAAGGGTCCTCCCATTGGTATCAAAGAACACATGATTAAAGCAAGCCTTACGTTAGAGGACACTGACAGGGCTTTTATCTAGAGAGGAATCGGCTCTGTTAGGTCTACTTACCCAAGATACACTACACATGAATGATTACCTCTCTGGCTGTCAACCCAGATATGTGAAGGGATTTAGTTAGCTGAGCTGCAACTCTATGACCACATCTGGTTATGGGATATTTGTAAGCAGTGTTCTTTGCAAGGCATTTTGTAAAGAGTGGGGACAAAGAAAGTAATATTTTAATTAACTCTATTTCATGATTCAAGTACACAAATCTTTGGATACCACCTTGTACTTTGTGCTTTGTATGCATGTATGTACTTTCCATTGCTAAATGAAAAATGAGAGTTGGGAGACAATCGGAAAATGTAATAAGTGAGGAAGGTAAGAATAGGGCATAACAAACAGGCCCAATGAGGGGAAACTCTGCACAGAACACCACTGAACAGGTTTTACTGTCATGCCAAGAAATAACACTGGGACTTTTCTTCTTTTACTTTTAAATACAAAGTTCCTATTTGTTTTCACATTGGAGGCATGGTGGAATAATGGATAGCAACTCAGATTAAGGAACTGGAGAGCCAAGTTTGAATTCCAGTCAAGATGGTTACATTCACTTATGTGCTATTCCCTTGGGAAAGGTATGAATCCATCTCCCTCCCCCACCCAGCTATGGGTAAACAGCAGGGCAGACTGGGTCCTATAGCTTTGTATAGTAATTGGCCTAGAAGGAGAACAACTCTGAATTGGCTATGCATGGTGAGTACAGCAACATCCCTGAAGACAGTCAATCAAAGACGTGTCACCAGTAGGATTGAGAAGGCACTGGATTGTTTGAAATTCAATGATAAATAGGTATTGGTGGTCATTGTTTTTATATAAAAATGTATTTTTACAATTTCATAGTGTTTTGTTTTTGTTAAAGAATATTTATTATGTGTTAATTTTTGATCCGAGCCTTTCAAAAGAAATTAATTTTTTAATTTTTTTTAATATATCTTCCATTTTTACGTTGTCATTTTTTCTATCTAAATCTGATTCTCTTTTATCAGTGTTAGGTAAAAAAACAGATGATTGTTTTTCATGCACTGCCAGTGGGTGTGAAAGGAAAATAAAAGCCAACATTTATGAAGAGTTGAAGCTTGGCGTGGGACATTGTATTAAGCGATAGGAAAATGCCCATGGATATAAGATAGGATAGGAAAATGTCCAATGATATTGGATAGGATAGGAAAGGAAAATGTTCATGGATACTGCATAGGATAGGAAGATTTCCATGGATTTAGGATAGGAAGATGCCCTTTGACTTTGGATAGGAAAATATCCTTGGCTGTAAGAAAGGAAAATGTCCTCAGATATAGGATAGGAAAATACTCATGGATAATGGATAGGTTTGGTTTACTTTGTTTTATGGCATATCAACCTCAATGGGTTATTTAATGCCGACAACATTTTTAGGATAGATTCGTATGAACAGAATATGCATTCTTTGGTTTAGATTGGTTTGGTTTATTTTATTTTACGGCATATCAACCTCAATGGGTTATTTAAGAGGTGGTTCCATGCTCCTCAAAATCTCCTGATCAGAGGCCTTGCTGCTGGACGTAGTTTAACGTCTTACCCAGGATGTGGATACAGTTTAATGTCTTACCCAGGACGGGATAATGGAAAGGAAAATGTCCTTGGATATAGGATAGGATAGGAAAATATCCTTGGCTGAGGACAGGAAAATGTCCTTGGATATAGGATAAGAAGATGTCCTTGGATATAGGAAAATATCCTTGGATATAGAACAGAAAAATATGCTTGGCTGAGGACAGGAAAATGTCCTTGGATATAGGACAGGAAGATGTCTCTGGATATAGGGTAGGTAGATGTCCTTGGATATAGAACAGGAAAATATCCTTGGCTGAGTACAGGAAAATGTCCTTGGATATAGGACAGGAAGATGTCTTTGGATATAGGATAGGGTAGGAAAATGTCCTTGGATATAGAACAGGAAAATATGCTTGGCTGAGGACAGGAAAATGTCCTTGGATATAGGATAGGAAGATGTCCTTGGATATTGGATAGGATAGGTAAATGTCATTAGATGGGTGGCTGCTTGCATATACCAGGTGTTGTAAGCTTAGATGTGCAGGCAGTGTAATGGATAATGGATAATTTCTACTCAGAGAGTAGAGTTCCAATTCCAGTTTGGAATGCTTGGGAATGGGCTGAATCCATATTAATCAAATCATTGAAAAGTAGATGAGTTTTGGTAAAAGCAAAATCAAATACCACACTGGAGAAATTTGGAGAATATACAGGGTGCGATGGGTAAATTATCTTCTAAATTATGTAAAAATGAAAATAACACTGACATCTCATTTTAACAGATATACAGGTTGCGAAGGATAAATTGTCGTCTAAATTATGCAAAAATGAAAATAACACTGACATCTCATTTTAACAGATATACAGGTTGCGATGGATAAATTGTCGTCTAAATTACGTAAAAATGAAAATAACACTGACATCTCATTTTAACATATATATTTAACATTATACAAAAATACCTTAAAATACTAAAGAGTAAATTTATTTAATAAAATTGTCATTGGCTTCAACCACAACTTCCAGATGAATTTGGGATTTCCCGCAACTGTTCTGGTTGATCTTCTTGTTTAAATTGGTGAATACTGCTATAATCCTTGCCTTCAGTTCATCTTTGGTATTATAAGGAGTTCTGTTGGTCTCTAGCTCAACTGTGCCCGATACATAATAATCAAGGGGGTTGCAGTTTGGGGAGTTAGGTGGTCGCATGTAAGGTGTAATGTGGTTACAGAAATTGTCTGACAGCCATGACTGGGCTCTCCTGCTTGTGTAGTATGGTGCAGAGTCCTCTTGCCAGACATGGGGTCTTCAAACAGCCAGCCTCTTGACCCAGAGTAATATACCAGATAGATACCACCATAGAAAACACAATACCTCAGGTTTAAAATGAATTTTTAAAAATGAAAAATTTCTTTTTGAAGCTTTTATTTTAGTTTTAAATTCAAGCTAATATTTTAATAATATTTTCACTAAGTAAAATACTTTGCTGTATTTTGAAACTAATTTAAATTGACAGGAAGGAATTTTTTTCTGCTAAAATAGTTGATTAGCACCCTTTTTTAGTCTTCTTTCATTGCAAAATAATTCTCTTTGTTAAAACAATCTTCCAAAAATAAAATATACTTTTCTGAAACTTTATTTGAGGCATATTAGATGATTTAAGGTATAATTAATCTGATTTGAAACAAATATTATTCACTTTAAGTTTAAAATATTTTTTTTAACAGCTTGATGACAGATCAATGTTGTTCGATGGGGGCTTTAGTTGTAAAAAATAATTGAATATAATGTGAGTGTCTTTTATATGTAATTTTTAAGTACTCAGTAATCATAAAAATTTGAGAAAATATTCTTCATAATCTAATGTTTTATTCAATTTTACATACTTTCTGGCTTTAAATTTACTATAGTTATCGCTCTTAATTTCAGCATGTTTATACATATACAAAAAAATTCTAAATGCCTATTGGTATGTGAGGAATTGTACTAAGCTTGTCCATTTATGATTAGTAAATACAGTTTTTACTTAAAAATACTGAAATACAGAATTTAAAAAAATGTGACACAAATCATGACAGAGCCACATGGCTCACCATGTCAATTTAACTTTTGAAAATCATAGAACTGTGAAACCAATAAAGTTATTCTAAATAAATAATCTTAAAGACTACAGTTGTATTTTCAGTGTCTTTCATATATATATATATATATATATATATATATATATATATATATATATATATATGCAGAGGGACACAGGTTCAAATTCTGCCAGGAAGTGTAAATTATCCTTTCTCAAACATTCTGGTTGGAAAATGAAAATAAATAAATATACTGTTTAATAAATAAACCACTAAACATTTAATGTGATTATGTGTGTGTGTGTGTGTGTGTGTGTGTGTGTATATATATATATACATACACTACATGAATGATTGAATGATTCATGTAATGTAAATTGAACTGCACCACATATATATATATATATATATATATATATATATATATATATATATGTGTGTGTGTGTGTGTGTGTGCACTTCAAATGATATTATAGTGGATACTTGCATTTTAAATAGACACCCCTTTTATTTTAAACAGTGTCTATTGATCTTTTATGTCTACTGGCCTGAGCATTCCAGAATTCTTAATAAAGAAACCGTGCTCTTTAGCAGGGATCAAACCTGCCTCCCCTCTTTGTAGGAGAAACCAATGCTTGATCCAGCATGCTTTACTACTCAGCTACAGAGAGTGTCGCAGTTTAGCAAAAACTTTTTGCACACTTCCTCATTCTGATTATCTTCTCAAACACACTATATTTGCTCAGTTTCATATCCTGAAACATTGACAAAGCAATTTCTAAAGAAAACATGGATTTATTTTTTAATACAACATTTTTATTGCTTCAAACATTAATATTAGTGGATACTCATATTTGAAACAGATGCCTCATTTTTTATTTTAAACTGTTATGCCTATCTATGGACACTTCAGCACACATACACACACACGTGGACAGAGTTGTCTAGCAACCTGATGAATCACTTTCGTGTTGAAAGCTGCCAAATCAGGTTTTATTTGTGTCCTCATTTCTTTATTTTATTATCCATCATCAAAGGTCATCTCTTGGTTTGCTTTAAAAGCAAAATGATGAGTCATGATGAATAAAGTTCGAGTCATTCTCTCAGGTAATTGCAAGTGAGGTGATGACCAAGCAAAGAAAATGTCAAAGGGATGACAGGAAGTGTCTGCTTATCTGATGCAGAAATGGACATGGATCCTATATGCATTCCAACAATCAACATTTGATAGTTGCAGGCCTTTTCTGTGGTATTCTCCTCAAAGTAGGGCGCTTCCTATGCCTTGAGTGCCTATTGGGACTTAAGCTCAACCCAGACCTCAGATGGTTTGGTTGCTTTTGTTTAGCGGTATATCAACCTCTATGGGAATCTCTAGAAAAAGATGCTTTCCAAATGCTAAGTAAAGTATTAAGAAACAGAAAATTTTCATAAGAAACAAAAATTAGAGTGCATTAAACTTATTGTAAAATATGCTTTCCAAAAGCTAAGTAAAGTAATTGAAAACCAGAAGTTTTTGTGAGAAACAATGAAAAGAGTGCTAAGCTGCTATGCAATATCAATCCTCATGTAGTTCAGTGAATGCTGGACAATTTCTTCACAAATGAAGGAAAGACTTGAGACAGCAGAAATGTAGTTCTACAGTAGGATGATGAGAATACGATGGACTGAATATGTGGGTCATTAGGAAGTTTTAAGTAAAATTGAAACAAAAACAACAGAGGAAAAATGCCTGGAAAATCTGACCTCCACAGGGCATATTAAAGGCAACAGGGAAACAGCAAGTAAGCTATCTAACAAGCTTGTTTGAATGGATTGCAGAACAGGCACACTTAATGAGGAAAGAGGGCTGGGAGAAATTGATACTCACAGGACATATTTAAGGCAAGAAGGACAGAAGAAAACCGCGAGTAACCTACCTAACAAGCTTGTGTAAATGGATGGCAGAACAAGGAGTGGGAGGGATAGTAAAAAGACAAGCATTGCAAAGAGTAACAAAAACAGGATGTTGTGGAGAGCCATCATCAAGGATTATGGTATCTTAAAGAAATATCTCCAACTGAACAAGTGAATTTAAAAACAACAATCGTAATGGCAATATTAGCTGTTTCCTTATGAGGAAACATTTTGCATTCACTGACCAAGCAGCCAGTGATGCTGCCAGTTAAAATTTACAAATTTTTTCTCTTGAAACAAGAAAATAGAGGGAGAGACAGAAACGGCTACCTAGTAAGCCTATGTAAATGGATAGCAGAGCAGGACAGTTTCCCTCTGATTTGAAGGAGATTTTCCTATCCTATTCTATATCTAAGGATATTTTCCTATCCTATCTTATATCCAAGAACAGAATTCTCAAATGGTAAAAGCAGAAAGAAAGTGTGGTATCTTATCAGGACATGGACAACTGTGACAATCATAGCTTCCTGCATTTTATTACTTCAGGAGGCATGGTGGAGTAATGGATAGCGGCTCAGATTGGGAAATCGGAGAGCCGAGTTCGAATTCCAGTCAGATCCACTACATTCACTTATGTTCTAATGCCCTTTGGTAAGGTATGAATTCACTTCTTCTCCCCCCAGCTATGGGTAAATAGTAAGACAGACAGGGTTCTATAGCCTCGGATGGCAACTAGTCTACAGCTGAAAGAAATGGCAACTTACTGCAGGAGAAAAATCTGCCTTGTCAGTCATGTATTGAAAGATACATGATCGCCTAAGTGTGTATTACGCGTGGCACATAATTGAACTGAATTTCTGACACTACCATCACTTTACTGACCTCTGATTCAAAGGATATTTTCCTATCCTATCTTTTATCCAAGGACAGAATTTCCAAATGGTAAAAGCAGAAAGATGATGCTTCTTTCAAATGTGGTGTCTCTTCAGGACATGGGCAACTGTGACACTCATAGCTTCCTGCCGTTTATTACTTCAAGTAACTTCTGACATGTTACCATCACTTTCCTGACCTTGTTCTGCCAAAAATCCACACAAAGTCATTTGATAGTCCCATGGAACCTAGTGGATTAAAAGTGAATTTGGTGACATAGTAATTGTGAGTTCGATCCCTGGGCTAGGCACTGTGTACTTGGATTTGGTGGAAATGGGCTGAAGTCAAGTAGCTCTTATCATTCTTTCTAGTATTGAAGGGAGATTCCTTCCTAACACTTTCTCTGAAGTAGTGCGACAAATCAACATCTTGATTACGACATTTTCATTTCTAGTTACAGGTTCCATTTTATCTGTTGCTGCTGTTGAATGTCCTCAAGTTATGTGGTTTCCGTCATTTGGTACACTTATTTGTCTGTAATTCTGTAGTTCCAGTTCACAATGTTTAAAGAAAAATGGTCAATTTTTTTAGGCCTCATTCTGAGAAAGTGGTTGCACACAGCAAATAGTTTAGACATTTCTGAACAGCTTTGGTGCCATGCATGACATCCATGAATGTGTTATTACTCTTTTTTGATAATGGCACGTTGAATTAGAACAATCTATCCCCATGGGCTAAATAAAGGGTTCAGTTTGAAATTCCAACAGATATCACCCGAAGAAGTGTACAATGGCAGAAATGTCTTGAATATGGCAATAAAGATGAGAACAACGGTTCAAACAATGTGAATAGCGGAAATAAATTGTAGATGTTTATTAATATCTGTGGTCTGTATGCAACCATAAATTATATACTTTTACAGCTGTTTCGTCTTTTTCATGGCTTAAGTGCATCTGATTACAATAAAATTAACTGATGGTGTTTTTGTTCCAAGTTTGCACTGTAAATTAGAGATAGAAATACAAAAATTTAAATATCAAGGAAGTGTTTTAATATAGGATGAAATATGCGACACTGAAACCCGAAGGTACATCGGAATAGCCAAAGATGCCAAATATTAAGAAACGGGAAAATTTCATTTGAAAAAAGAAAAAGGATTGAAGACTTTTTTTAAAAATCATTTCACTCTAAGCAAGGCAATAAAGCCACTAATACACAAAGGGTTAGTAAGTGTTAGAGAATATGAGAAAAAAAAACACTATTGAGAAGACAGAAGATAACAATCAACATTGCATTTAAAATTTTGAAGATCTACGTTGACTGGAAAGCAAGAAGCGGGAAGAGAATGCCTCGAGTGAAAAGTGCAATAGAAGAAACTATTAGTATAGAAGTTATGTTTGTATCAAGCGCCATCTCATTTGAAAAATCATGAGACCTTGGTGCCAATTTTCTCTTATTATGCAATATCAGCCATGACAGTAAGATGCTAGATAAGCTTCTCACTGATGAAGAAGAGATTTGAGGCAACAGAGATGTGGTTCTACAAAAGGATGCTGAGAGTACAATGAACTAAACATGTAACGAGGACATTTTTATGAAAAATGGAAACAAAAACGACAATATACTTAGAATCAGAAAGAGACAATTGAAATTTTCAGGGCACATAATGAGGAAAGAGTGTTTGGAGATTTTGACATTCACAGGACATAGTGAAGTTAAGAGAGGCAGAAAAAAGCAGGTAATAACATACCTAATTTTTGTAATGCCTAGTTGTAGGAGAGACTTTGTAAATCACAGATACAATAATAGTAATGCCTTTGAACAATACATGGTCAGACACCACCAGTTCCCATATATATATATATATATATATATATATATATATATATATATATATATATATATATATATATATTTTCCTTTACCCATTAAGTTATCTAATTATTTCAAGATGAGGTTGACTGTGCTTGCTCTCTGGAGATCCATGTTCAAACCCAAATGTCGGCAGCAACACTTTATTCCTATATGACACTAATGAACTTGTGCAATTGGTTGACAGAAAAGAGATTAAGAGCGATAGCAAAAAGATAAACCTTACCAAGTGTCACAAAAGGTGGGAAGTTGTGGAGAACCATGATCGCCCATGTCTTGAAGGGACATGGCACAGAGGAGAATGTTCATTAAATACAATTTA
>OZ038501.1:64550267-64597767 GCA_964036315.1 Acanthosepion esculentum
TTGGTAGAAAAATAAAGTCTTGGTGTCATGGTACACAGATCAGATTCAGGATTTCTTACATCATTTTACTGGATTCCAACTTTTGTGGATTTATATACCTGGTAGGACACCTTTTGTTCAAAACAGAAAAAAAAAAACAAAAAAACAAAAACAACTTTATTGAAACATTGGTTCATCGTACCTTATCGTTCATCTGTAACTAAATTAGATTCTGAAATTTAATCTATATGGAAGGTTCGGAGCAGGAACAGATACATTACTGTGGAGGCCAGCATTTAGTAAAAAATATGCGACAATTTTTTAAGCTTAGTCTGCAGAAATGTCCTGTCAGTTTGCATGTGCCATGGATCATTTGTAGATTATAATGATATGAACAATCCATAGTACATGCAAACTGACAACATCTGAAAGAGAACTGAAATCTGACTGCAGACTGCCCTGCATGGTGCCAAACGCTTCATACTGGAGTGGGGTAACAATTGTAGCATAAAAGCGCAACAGTTACCAGTGTACACCTGCCCAGAGACATGGCTGTCACACGATTTCACAATCTTAACAACATAAGATATGCAGATGACACAGTATTGATAGCAGACGCAGAAAAGAAATTACAAAACCTTCTACAGAAGGTAGCGAAAGAGATAGAGAAGAAGGGACTAAGAATAAACTACAAGGAAACAGAATGCATGGTCATCAGTAAAAGGATGAGCCCGAAATGGAATTTGAAGGTCAGGGATACTAAAATCAAGCTGGTGTGGAAAATTAAATATCTGGGAAGTGTTTTGATAGAGGAGAGTAAGCCTGACTCTGAAATCTGCAGACGTATTGGGATGGCCAAGGACCCATTCCAAAGCTGAGCAGAGTATTGTGAGACAGGAGGATTGATTTGGTAACAAAGAAAAGAGTACTGAGCTGTTATGTGACATCTGTCCTCCTTTACGGCAGCGAATGAAAGATGAACATGGAGATGTGTTTTTACAGAAGGATGCTGAGGATATCATGGACTGAGTGTGTGAGCAACGATGAGGTCTTGGAGAGGATGCAGACAAGGAGGAGGCTTATACTTAACATCAGGAAGAGGCACCTGAAGTTTCTGGGAAACATAATGAGAATGGAAAGACTGCAGAATCTGATACTCACTGATCAAATAGAGGGAAAGAGAGACAAGGGAAAGCAATGCATGACATACCTAGCGGAATTAAGCAAGTGGATGACAGAACGTAATCTGAGGGAGTTGGCAGAAGAAAGAAACTTATTGAGAGCTATAAGGGATAGTGAGAAGTGGGGAACTATAATTGCCTACAAAGAAAGAAAAGAGATGGATTTATGATTTACTAAGGAAATTTCTGTTGGTATGAGAAATAATTATATATCAACCAATCCCTGTAATGTTTTTGATGCCTAAACTATGTTGAGACCAATCCGAAAGGGCAGTGTGCCTCCCTATCATATTAGTAATATATAACTGTCAGGCAGTATCAGTTGTCTTATAGAGCAGTGAATGTTGAAAAAACAGATGTAGAAGAGACTTGAGGCAACAGAAATTTAATGAGAATACTAGGAGTTGAACAAGTAAGGAACGACAAAGTTGAGACCAATCCGAAAGGGCAGCGTTCCTCCCTATCATATTAGTAATATATAACTGTCAGGCAGTATCAGTTGTCTTATAGAGCAGTGAATGTTGAACAATCACCAAACAGATGAAGAAGAGACTTGAGGCAACAGAAATGTAATGAGAATACTAGGAGTTGAACAAGTAAGGAACGACAAAGTTGAGACCAATCCGAAAGGGCAGCGTTCCTCCCTATCATATTAGTAATATATAACTGTCAGGCAGTATCAGTTGTCTTATAGAGCAGTGAATGTTGAACAAACACCAAACAGATGAAGAAGAGACTTGAGGCAACAGAAATTTAATGAGAATACTAGGAGTTGAACAAGTAAGGAATGACAAAGTTGAGACCAATCCGAAAGGGCAGCGTTCCTCCCTATCATATTAGCAATATATAACTGTCAGGCAGTATCAGTTGTCTTATAGAGCAGTGAATGTTGAACAATCACCAAACAGATGAAGAAGAGACTTGAGGCAACAGAAATGTAATGAGAATACTAGGAGTTGAACAAGTAAGGAACGACAAGGTTTTAAAGAAAAGGGAAACAAAAAGGACATTAAATATCAGGAATTGAGGATTGATTGTTCTAATTAATTCCATCATGTGACACACACACACACTGCTAATGTCATAAATATTTTTTCCCTTTTTATGAACAATATATATCTGTATACACTCAGAATATAATTTCATTTTCTATATGAGTTACATTGTTTTGTTATATATATATATATACAAGTATAGGATTGGTGTATACAAAATAAATTCCAATAGCCAACAAATACTTTTCTTAAAAGAGTGATCGATACAGAGTAGAGCAAATATAATTATTTATTTATTCGAAAATTCTAACATAAATATGTTATAAAATCACTACAAAAATAGCCATTTTGTTTCAACACTTCTGGTGTCTTATCAAGTGATTGTGTTGAACCATCACTTGACACCAGAAGTGTTAAAACAAAATGGCTATTTTTGTAGTGATTTTATAACATATTTATGTTAGAATTTTCGAATAAATAAATAACTATATATATATATATATATATATATATATAGTCAATGATGAAATTATTCGTACACCCATCAATTTTGAATATTTTTATCCATTTCTCAGAATCTCATGCCCATATAATACCAGATTTTTATATGTTAATAAGAACAAAAAAGAAATAAAACTAAATCTTCAGGACAATAGGTTAAATAGAACAAATTCGACAGGTGAATTATGCAAAACAGGAAAAGACAAAATTATTCATACAATAGAAAATATCATTTTAAATTGACTGATTTGGGAAAGTATAAGTAATTTACATAATCCTATTATTGAAGCTTTCTGGACTAGTTATTCAGTAGAATATTTGTGGTAATTCCAGCAAACAACATCACGTGGTGCATAGTGTCACTATTGTTATTCTTATGTTAACAACCCAACGGGGAAGACAACGGAGCTTAGTGATGACTTGAGACAGAGAATTATTAACTTTCACAAGTTGGGAAATAGTCACAGCACTATTTCAAACAATCCCTAGATCTATTTCCCGACTTTGTTATATATATTTTTAATCATTTCATCACAAACAAGGCAAAGCCACTAAGATGCAAGGGGCTACTGAGAGAATATAAGGAAAAAACAACATTAAGGAGAGAGAACAATAAAAGAACAGGAATTAAGAAAGATAACGACTGACATTGCATTTAAATTTTTGAAGATCAAAGTTCAGTGGGATGCAAGAAGCTGGAAGAGAGTTCCACAAGTAAGAAGTGTGAGAAATGAAACTGCAAACAGACAATTTTTTTACAATTTATCAAGGACAATACACTATATATATATATATATATATATATATATATAGCATAATAATAATAATAATACAGTTATTTAATTTATTTCTGACGAAAGATCGGGGCACATCTGAAATATCATATATATATATATATATATATAAAAAATATAAATACTTTCACAAAAAATCATTCAATTTTTTTAATTTTCAACTTTTCAGTTGTTTTCTCCATATTATATATATATATATAAATAATTATCGCTCTACTACATGTATTGAGCTCTTTTTTGAATGAATGCTGCGAACATTAGAATTTGTATATTTTATAGATTACTTTCGTTCCCACCGCATCGGATATATATATTCATCAAATAAGGTCCAAGGGATAGGAATTTGTACGAGCCATTTTATCCCAATTACACAAAGATATTTATACTATTTATATTCAGACTATTCTCCTCATCTTTGTTGTTGTTATCACAATGTTTCGGCCGTTGTGCTCTCTGGCCTTCATCAGGTGTAAATTGATCTGGGTAACCTACAGAGAATTCCAAACGGAACCCTTCATTTAATCTATGGGGGTCGACTGTTCTTGTTTCACTGCCCGTGACTAGGGATATTGCACAATTGAACTCACAAGTACTAGTAATTGTGGTGAGTTCAATCCCTGGGCTGGACTATGTGTACTTGGACTCAGTGGAAACAGTGTGAACAATAACTGAACTGTACTAAGAATAAGAACTAGATGAGAATGATAACAGTCTACCTTCGTAGATTTATAAGGGGTTCATTTTGGCATTTACATTAATCCGATGGATTTATAACTGATAAAAGTTGGAGGGCCCAATTCCCGAAATATTGTGATGACAACAAAGTGAAAACAATAGTCTGCATGTAAATAGTGTAAAGAATGCTAACTCCTAATTTCTGAAATTCAGTCAGAAGGCAACCAAGTGATAATAACAACAAAGATAAGGACAATAGTCTGCAAGTAAAAAGTGTAAATAATGTTAACTCCTCATCCCAGAAATTCAGTCAGAAGGTGATTAGGTGATAATAACAACAAAGATAAGGACAATAGTCTACATATAAAAAGTGTAAATAATGATAATTCCTCATTGAGGTATTATCATTATTCAAACCCTAGACTTCAAAGACTATCTTCCAGCCATTAAAAAAAATCTCTGACCTTTCTTACTCCGATAATATCATTTTGGGCCCACTTGACTTTGACGGTGTCCAACCTGTCGTATAGGGGACCTATTATGTCACAGGATGAAAGAACTGGTATTAGAGTAAAAGAAGTTCAAATTAACCTATGATACTTTTTCTCTTATACACCATTTACTTTCCATGTGTAGACAATCATGGTTCTCCACAACATCCTATCCTTTGTAGTGTTTAGCACTGTTTATCTCTTTACTATGGCTCTCACTTTTTGTCCTGCCATACATTTACACAAGCTCATTACGTAGGTTACTCATGGTCCCCTTCTGCCTCCATTTACCTTCAATATGTCTTCTGAGTGTCAAATTCTCCAAGCATGCTTTCCTCGTTTTGTGCCTCAGAAATTTCAACCATCTCTTTCTCTAAGGGCAAGTGGTATTTTCATTCACATTTCTCTTAAAATTTTATTGTTGTTCACATGTTTTATCCATTGTATTCTCAGTATCCTTCTGTAGAACTACATCTGTTACCTCAAATCTCATGCGCATAGAGAATGAGTTCAGTGGATATACAAAAATAGAAAGAGGCATAAGGCAAGGATGCATCTTCTTACCCGACCTGTCCAACCTATACAGCGAGGCAATTCTGAGAGAATTGGAAACCCTACTGGGCGACCACAATCTTAACAACATAAAATATGCAGATGACACAGTCCTGATAGCAGACATGGAAAAGAAATTACAAAATCTTCTACAGAATGTAGTGATGGAGAGTGTGAAGAAGGGACTAAGCATAAACTACAAGAAAACAGAATGCATGGTCATTAGTAAAAGAATAAACCCGAAATGCTATTTGCAGGTCGGGAACACTAGAATCAAGCAGACGCGTAAGTTTAAATATCTGGGAAGCGCTCTGACAGAGGACGTTAAATGTGATACTGAGATCCATCGATGTATTGGGATGGCCAAGGAGGCATTCAAAAAGCTGGGCAGAGTATTGCAGATGTCTTTGGTAACGAAGAAAAGAATACTGAGCTGTTAAGTGACATCTGTCTTTCTTTACGGCAGCAAATGTTGGAAGATTTTCCTCAAAGATGAAGAAGAGAATTGAGGCGACGGAGATGTAGTTCTACAGAAGGATGCTAAGGATATCATAGACCAAGTGTGTGAGCAACGATGAGGTCTTAGAGAGGTTGCAAACAAGGTGGAAGCTTATACTTAACGTCAGGAAGAGGTAGCTGAAGTTTCTGGGACACATAATGAGGAAGGAGGGCCTGTAGAATCTGATACTCAGGGTTGAATAGGCGGAGAGAGAGACAAGGGAAAACAACACATGACATACCTAACGGGATTAAACAAGTGGATGACAGAACATGGTCTGGGGAAGGTCGCAGAGGGAAGTAACGTTGTTGAGAGCTGCAAGGGATGGAGGGAGGTGGAGAGCCATGATTGTCTACATTCTGAAAGGATATGGCACATGTTAAGGAAGAAATAGATTGGCAACATGCGCCGTTGCCTCGCTCTGTCTTTTTTACAAATACTTTCACGGTAATTGCTCCGATGAGCTGCTTTCACTGGTTCCCAGGCCTCATGAATTTAAACGTCCTACGAGGCTGGCATCCCATTCCCAGCCCTTCACCGTTGAAACTGTTAGATGTAGATGTCTCTTCTACTCGAATAGCTTCATGTCTCGCACATCTCGCCTGTGGAACTCTCTTCCTTATTCCTGTTTCCCTGACAAATATAATCTCCAGCTATTTAAGTGTAACGTCAATCGACTTCTCCAGTTGCCTTGATCTATCCACTTCCCTTCTCCACATCCTTTCACCTTTCATTCCTATCTGCTCTCGCTCCAAATCTTCTGTAACCCCCTTGCCTTGATCGATCCACTATCTTTCTCCACATCCTCTCCTTTACCACTCCTATCTGCTCTTCCTCCAAACCTTCTGTAACCCCTTGTGTGCTAGTGGCTTCCAGCCTTGCTTGGAGTGATAAGCTTAAAAAAACAAAAAAAAACAAACTAGGTCTCATCATTTTACTGTTAAACTAGCAAGATGCGACCATCTATACTAATAGTTTATTTTCTCCCATTTTCAGTGTAACCTCAATCGCCATCTTTGTCTTCCTGAACCTGTTCTCGTATTGTCCTTTCTCTTCATTAAAATCTTTTCATTCTCTTTGAATCTCAGTAACCTGTTTGTCTTTGTGGCATTATTTTTTTTGTCTGAAATGATTAAAAAAATAAAAAAAGAACCCTTCTCAGTGCTAGAAATAATGATAACAGTTAACTTGACAAGTTTTATTTCCTGAAATGCCAAAAGTTTCCTGCGTGGAAACAGCTGATCTCACCATGCCCATTAAAAATTCAGTATTAATTATAGGTTCCAAACTATAACTCATTAATACCTGCTATTCCCAAAAAGGGTTTATGGTAAACAAGAAACCACAAAAAAAAAAAATCACTGCAATCTTTTTTAACTACTCTTAGAACTTTAAAAGGAATATTTTCTAAATAGAATCAGTAAATCCTTTATTATTTTTTCTGTCACTTGATAATGCTCAACCATATGGCGTTTTTTGAAGCAGTCCAGAAAACACATCGGCACAGACTGACCTTTCCTATTCTTATAATTCTGCTAAGTATGAAGTAACTCATATTGTTTACGTTTGATTCAATAGCTAAAATCTGTGTGAAAAATAAGGAAGAAAAAGCTGAATTTGTTGCCAAAATCATTAGAAATTGCAGAATTCCTCAGCAGATGGAATGTAGGAACCAGTAAAACATAAACTTGTATGAAATTCAGCCATAGTTGCAAATGACACTAGGAATTTGATTAAGCGCACACAAAATGTTAGTTACCTCATAATAATGTTACAATATGTAAAAATTCAGATATAAATAAAATGTCTATGTAAAAAGTTTGAGAAAAATAAAACTTCACTAATGTGTTTCATCCGGAGGGACAAAATCACTTAGTATCCTTCACAGTTTACCCTTACTTACGCAGCTTTAAAAATATTTTATTGAGTTCTTAAATATAAAAATTTTGAAAATTATATTTTTTACTTATATTTATAAATACATATTGCAAAATAAAGTTCTTACATTTATCTGAATGATGATCCTCAGGGAATGACATACATTGGTAAAGATAAGTTTTCTTTATATATATATATATATATATCCTAGCTAGAGGCAACCGGACGTCTAGTCACACTGATGAGCTGTGAAACAGTCTGTTTGTAGATGACAAAAATATTGGCTCCTGAAAAATTAATTTCGGTTGAGCTCTTTGGTTTGAGGTGTGAGTTTGTAAACAGTGACTATTTAAGCTAATATAGCATGACTCTTCGGCAGAATTGAGTCACTGTCAGTCACTGTGTATTTATCTAAATCTAAAAATAAACACGTTAAAATTCACCTTCATCCCTGCCGTGAGCCAACAGCTTAGTGGTAGAAGTTCCGACTGACGCCAATTCAGTCGGGTTTCGATCCTAGCTAGAGGCAACCGGACGTCTGTGAAACAGCGAAACAGTCTGTCTGTGGATGACAAATATATATATATATATATATATATATATATATATATATGTATATAATGTCGAAAAGATCGAAAGTACTTGGGTTAGAAAAAATTACAGTGCCTTCCTTAATGAATTCCATGTTAACATCAAGGAACTGATTAGAGAACTGGAAAGGATCAATATAAAAAAATAAATAGACACAATATGTCTATATTATTCAATGAAACATTTTTGCATGAAGATAAGCTACACACACATATATATATGTATTAACTCCCAAAAATAAATTAATTCGATCAAGTACTGTGGGGAAAATGTGCGTATTTGTAAACAGTGACTATTACTGCTAATAATGCAAGACTCTCCCAACGGGTTGAGTCCTCTAGGTCACTAGCATGTTTATGAAAAAATAAATACGCAAAATATTCGCCTTTCTTTCTGTTGAGTGTCGATAGCCTAGGGGTTAGATTCCCCCAACTGATACCAAATCAGTTGGGTTTTGGTCCCGGCTTGAAGTGGTCGGATGTTTAGCCACACTGAGGAGCTGTGATACAGTGAAACAGTCTGTCTGTGCATGACTATATATATATATATATATATAATGTTGAAAAGATTGAAAGTACTTGGTTTAGAAAAAACTATGGCACCATTCATGATGAATTCCATGTTAACATCAAGGAGCTGATTAGAGAACTGGAAAGGATCAGTATAAAAATAATTAGACACAATATGTCTATATTATTCAATGAAAAAAAAAAAAAAAAAAAAAATATATATATATATATATATATATATATATATATATTGTAATGAAGGTTGGAAATGAAATGGTAATCTTTATAACATCAACAAAATACAATACTCGCCAGCAGCATGAAGTAGGTAAACCACTGCTAGTGGGGGACTGCTTAGACAACATATTACCCCCATTTACAATAGTGACCAACATATTTGAGGATTGAGACATACCCATTACTGTTCATAGGTATGGTATATATATATATATATATAAAAATCAAGGAAAAACATAAGGTAAGTTTTTAACACCCGTCTTGTCAGACCAAAATTAAAAATGGTTTAAATTTAAATTTATCCAGAATATTTAAAAAAAACAAGATAATGGGAAGTCTAGCTGCTTGACCAAGAAAATTTATTTAAATATATAATAACATATTTTAGGAAGGAGGGGTTGCTAGCTTTCAACCTGATTTTCATGTTGGGTGGTCGGATAACCACTCCACATGTAGCAGCTAAAATACTAACACATACACACACACATACATATATAAATACATACATATACTTCTACATATACACATATAAAAGGGAGAAGAGAAAATAAATTAATAATTAGAAAATAATTGAAATAAAATGAATGAATATGAGAAGAATGTATAGAAGGAACCTCAACAGAATGCAAAAAGCACTTGACGGTCGTCGTCCTGGGTACGACGTTAAACTGCATCCAACAGCAAGGCCTCTGATCAGGAGGTTTTGAGGAAGTGTGGAACCACTTCTTAATTGCTGGTGTTCCCAGGTCCACCCTGACCCGCGGTGGTAGCACCTGTTGGGGTCCCAGCTATGGGAAAATAGTGAACTTCCAGGTCTTTTCCAGCACATTGAAGCAATGATGTTGCCAACTACACTTTTTTGAAACAATGATGTTGCCAGCTATACGTTTTTGATATATTTAGTAAATACTGGATCTGGCATTAAATAACCCATAGTGGTTGATATGCCATAAAACCCCAAACAAACAAACAAACAAAAACCTGACGGTCGTTTCATCCTATATTTGGAACTAATCAGCAGTGTGCATCCACTACCGAGAATTGAACTCGAACCATTACGATAGGACGCAAACATCACACCAACTGTACCAATGGGCCTCAGTGACAAAGAGGTAATGAATTAGACTTGATATAACGCTGCTCTTCACAAATTCTGTGGTGTAACTCATCCGAGTTCCCCATTGGTGGATCCTAGTAATATTAATTATTAAAACTGAGCCACAGAGAGCTCAATGTATTTATTATAACAGAGCATATGTATTTTTTACAGCAAAAAACAAAAATTACCTCAGCATAGTATAGTGTAGTGTATTTCAAGCTGTTCTGTATGTGGCTATCATCAGCCCCTATGTCTTAGGGGCTGATGATAGCCTTGTACATAACAGCTTGAAATACACTATACTATGCTAAGGTAATTTTTGTTTTTTTTGCTGTAAAATATGCTACTGAAAAATTTATTTCGGTTGAGCTCTCTGGGGAGGATGTGTGGGTTTGTAAACAGTGACTATTACGGCTAATAATGCAAGACTCTTCGGTAAATCGAATCGAGTTCTCTCAGTCACTGTGTGTTTATCTTAAAATAAATACGCTTAAATTCACCTTCTTCTCTGCTGTGCACCAACGGCTTCAGGGTAAAATTTCCGACTGACGCGAATTCAGCCAGTTTTTGATTCTAGCCAGAGGCAACCGGATGTCTAGCCACACTGATGAGCTGTAATACAGCGAAACAGTCTGTCTGTGGATGACAATATATATATATATATATATATATATATATTGAAAATAATCTTTAATCAAATGGTTTCTGTTAACTAGGTGTATTTTTCAACTATCAAATCTGTACATTATCAATTTCCTGTTCTATTTTGTATATATATTTGCACAATGTAAAAAAAAACAAAACAAATTTGCATACAATACAAATACACTGATTAGTCAAAATAAGTGGGGGCTTTGCTTACCTAGCGACCATCATGCCAAATGTGACTGCAACATCATTGTTTTGGGTGAGACGGACAACCTCCTCAACATTGGTCAGCATGTCTGGGTGCCCGGCATAAAGTGCTGCAACAGGGATTATTCTCAGAACACAGTCAATTTGCTGATCAGTTTCAGAACCTGAAAACAAGCAGGATAAATATGTAATTCCAAAGTTCAGTAATAAAAATTTTGTACAACAAAAAACACATTTAAAAATGTTCAAACTTATTTACACTATTTACATGTGGACTATTGTCCTCATCTTTGTTGTTGTTATCACAATGTTTCAGCCATTGTGCCTTCTGACCTTTATGACAGGACAACAGTATGTTTTAAAGCATTGCTTCGAGAATTTGGTGACATATTAGTGTGTTCAATCCCTGGGCTGGGCAATGTGTACTTAAACTCGGTGGAAATGGGGCAAACATTAACTGAGCAATATTTTTAAGAACAAGACAAGGGAGAGGTTGGCGGAATGAGAACAATATACCCCTGTAGATTAAATAAAAGGATTCAGTTCAAAATTCCCTGTTGGTTACCTGGATCAACAAACACGTGGTGATGATTGAAAGGTACAAGGGCTGAAACAGTGTGATAACAATGATAAAGATAAGGACAATAGTCTACATGTAAAATATATAAAAACTCATCCTAGAAATGCAGACAGGATTCATGCTGCTCACCCAAAAAGGATATTTTGAAAACTTGGTTTGGAGAACTGAGTGTGTCCTGCAAATATCAGTTTCTGGACTGTTAGAGTCAAGCTTAGCTGCAGTCCCACTATTTAGCTGGCCTTTACTTTCACTTTCCAAACTTTATAATAATTGTTAAGATACACAGAAAAGGTTTAGGTGTCAGTTTAAACTGACACCAGAACGATATAGCCAAAAGATGTTTTCATATGTTAGTCTATATACAAAATGCAAAAGTAAGTATACAGTAATACAGAACAAAACGTGCTCACAAAATATATTGTGTGTTGTATTTACAAACATATCAATAATAATGTCTACTACAGTGTAACCCGGATATAAGAGACCCTGATATAAGAGAAACCCGGATATAAGAGAGATTATATCTGGTCCCAAATTAGAGCCTGTGTTAATAAAACAAAATAGACCAAACCCAGATATAAGAGAAACCCGGATATAAGAGAAATTTTATCTGGTCCCAAATTAGAGCCTGTGTTAATAAAACAAAATAGACCAAACACGGATATAAGAGAAACCCGGATATTCTCTTATATCCGGGTTACACTGTAGTACTGTTTCAAAATCCATTTGTGCTCTTTGTTCATTAAATTACCACTTTACCTGCAAAATATTTTACTGAATAAACAGATTAGTGCTTTGCTGTATTGTAAGCTCTCCAAGTACCCAGAAGCTAGAACAGCTAGTACAGTGTAACCCGGATATAACAGACCCGGATATAAGAGAAACCCGGATATAAGAGAGATTTTATCTGGTCCCAAATTAGAGCCATACTTACCTAAACAAAATAGACCAAACCCGGATATAAGAGACTTATTCTCCGGTCACAACAACTCTCTTATATCTGGGTTACACTGTATATGTAGCAATCTGGAATGTTCTATTCTGCCACTTAGGCAATTCCATTCTCTGAGTCCTGGTTGGCTGCTGGTTCTCGTGTGGATATTGTGACAGATAAATATCCGTCATTCACCATTATGTTTGCTTGAGTAAAGAGCTGTGTTGAATGACAGCTCGCTCACCCCTATCTGCCAACTGGATGCTAGTTTGGAACTTTCCTGTGAAGGTGAAGATTGCATTGATTCTCCACAGTATTATTTTTGAAAATTAAAAATTGTAATAAATGTATTATAATAAAAGTTACGAAAATAATATTAAAAATTATTTTAATGAATTCTAGTATTAAATGAATCTGAGAACCCCTATTTTAATGCTAGTAATACAGGTATAATATGTATTGTATACCGACTTATGCAGCCTCCTGTATATGTTCTAATTATTATACTAATATGTAGTAATTCTAAGGGAATTAATTCATTACTAAATAACAATAGAAAACCAATTGCCAATTTATATCCAGTAGAAATTTATATTAAAATTAGTTTACCCATGCTATAAAAAATGACCTTTACTATTATGAACCCATATCTTTCGAGTGTAAGTTTAAACTGGCATCTTTTTTTTTCATTCTATTATGATCACTTTGATTAAAGTTCATATTTTCTTGTTTTCAGATGAAAACTTTGAAATTTTCCAACATTTTTCAGTGAAAATTTAACTTTCCAAAATTATAGTTTAGATAAAAAAAAATTCACTTTCCAAAATTATAGTTTAGATAAAAAAAAATTCACTTTCCAAAATTATAGTTTAGATAAAAAAAAATTCACTTTCCAAAATTATAGTTTAGATAAAAAAATAGTGTCAGTTTAGATTCTCAACTGTCATGCAATCCTTTTAAGTGTGCTATGAAAATAAAATATTCGACAGTACCCATTGATACATTTTGGATTTCAATACAAAAGGAATATTTCACATTAGCTAAAATGGCTTTATCAGTTTTATTGCAATTTTCTACTTCTTATTTGTGAATTAGGCTTCTCAACCCTAAATAGCATAAAAAATAAGAAGCAAGAAAGACTACACCAAACTGAAAAAGAAATGAGGGTCTGAAGAAGGACGGAGCGTACAACAGCCGAAACGTTGTAATAAATATGGCGACAAAGATGAGGACAATAGTCTAAATAATGTACATAATACCTCATCTCAGAAATATAGACAGATACTGAGGGTCTGCTTATTGCACATTCAACCAAATATTGAAGAAATCATGAAAAGCACCAGGCACAGGTTTCACACTAAATAAGCTGCACAATAGTTGAATAGAAACATTGAAATAGACTAAGTTCATATTTATATGTGTATTTTTTTTTTAAAATCTATGGTTTTATTTCATAACATTTAAATGTATACTCTTTAAAAATTTTGCTAAGTGTGCTGTGCTATTTTCATTTGCTCTTAGGTGTGCCATTGTTTAAAAAGGTTGCGAAAAACTGGTTTAGACTGACACCAGGAAGATATGGATTAAATAAGGTTCCTGGAAAAATGAACTCTGGGCAGAAATACCCAAGGGACAACAAAATGTTTTATAGAGTTAACCTTTAGCACACTGCATTATTAATATTACTTCCCTTTCCACTGCATTTTTTCCAAGTCCTCTGGGTTGCAGTATCCTTATTGTTAATTTCACTGAAAGTTGTTTTCTGTTGCCATAGCGGGATATGGCAACACAACTATGAAATCCAAACACACTATTGTTCAAGGATCAGAGTTACCTTCAATGGCAGGAAAAAATTTTTTGTACCACAAATGAAGTCACATGATAAAGGTTAATATATTTTTACCAAAATTAAACATAGACACATTTGGTTGTCATCCCTTGATATGTAAATTTAATAGTAACATCAATCCTTGCTTCTGATTGGTTGTCATGAAAACTCAAGGTTAAATCTTTTGTTCCACACTGCTTTGTAATGTGTTTGTCTCCTCAGTGTTCATTGTTTGCTAATCAACTTTATTTTTTAACATCCACTTCAATCAATACTCATATTTCTCCCCCACCCCTGCTCACCAACTACCCCCCAAAAAATAAACAATCTTCCCCTTATCATAAGAAACATAAAAAAAAACACAATTCCCTTTTAATAAATTTTGTATTTCTAATTTTCAAGCTGACACTAATTCTCCATTCCGATCCGTTAAAAACAGTTACTGTGTGTTCATTGATTATCCCAGAGGATTTTGTGAAATGTTGTCTATGCATTTTTCACAAGCAGGTTGCCAGAGGAAACTAATTTTTATTTCAGTTCCACCAATCAAACCAATTTTAAGGAAGTCACTGAGGGTTTAATCTCTGAAAAGATTAGATTATTTCCGCAGAATAGTAATCTAAGGCCTTCCTAATGATTCAGTTGCTCTTCTTTGGAGACTAGTCAGCGAAAAACATGATCAATAACCTGAAAAGATATCCAAGTTTGATAAACCGACTGGTCAAAAAACAGAATAAATATGCATTCTACTCTGATTGGGAAAATTACAAAAATAGACCAATGAAAAATTATGTTTGGGATATAAAAGATTAGCATAAAACATTTGGTCTTGATTATATTAATCATTTTTCCTCCTATAAATATTAAAAACATTATATATATATATATATATATATATATATATATATATATATATATATATATATATATATATTATGAAATGGACTTATGTTAATATATTTTCTGTTTATATGTTATTTTTATAGATAAAATATTTTAGTAAATGCTCTGTTTATAATAAACAGTATTAACAACATTTACCAGTTTGAATGTCCGAGAAATTTCATAAAAAATGTGTGTCCCCCAACAGGAATTGAAAATCATATTTTCTAAGAAATTTCTCAGTAAATGTTGTTAATACTGTTATTATAAACAGAGCATATTTGTGTCTATAAAAATAATATATATATATATATATATATATATATATATATATATATGCACATTTCATTGAATACGACAGACAAGGTGCTTTTATTTAGTTTTTTATACAATTTCTCATGTGATCTAATAATTTTTTTTCTTTTCGGATGATAAAATATATAAAAACTGTCTGAATGTTCTTTTTATCTGAGCGCTTTCGGCTAAACATTTAGCCATTTTCAAGTTTATAAAGCAATTGTTAAGTTTGATGAAAATTGTTTTAAAGATTTAATGAAAAATAAGAAAGAAACCAGTAAAAATCAACATTTTTCACTATTTACGTGGGTTTTCACTATGTTGGCGGACTCACTTATCAAGCTAAATGACTGTTAAACAATCAATTTATTGTTGGCTACAATTGAGTGAATTTAGTATTAAATTGCTTGAAAATTGAGGGAGTTTTTAGTTTAAAATTTGTGTTGAAATCAATTTTTTGTTTTTCACAGTTTTTCGCTAAACGCAGTGACATAGAAATACAAATGCGGTATTGTTGAGCTCGTCATGATGTAAGTAACCTACATACTGAGTGTGAATGAAATCAGAGGAAAAAAGTTGAATTTATCATTATTTGATTGGCTTTATTGGTTATTAATTTTTTAAAAATTATCGATTTTTTTTTTTTATCTAAGAACCTAGTTACTATATTCTTAATACTGGATATCATGCAAAAATATCACAATGATAAAATAAATCAATAATTATTTATAACTATTTATACTGGGACTCATGCATGCAATTACAAGTAATCCATAATAATATTTTAAATTTTGAAATCATATTTATTTTGGCATATAAATTATTTTGTTTCTAAATCTTTGATTCTGCCTCACCTGCTATCCTCTTTTGCCGTACATATGAGGCATGCCACACTGTATGGGAACCACTGCCTTAGAAGGTATATTTCAGAGTTGTCAGTCAGAGAAAAATACCTTCTCTTAAAAGATTGATTGGTGTCTATACAAAAACACACTTCTCTAAGAAATAATCCATTTTTTAAATTTTTTTTATTAAACTCTTCAGGTCATTTTTCTAATTTTAAGAATCAGAATAATTACCATGAAAATATTTATAAGTAAGGGAAGCTTTCTTTTTTTAGCTTGCACAGGGGAATCAATTTACATAGAAACTGAACCCCATTCATAAAACTGAGAAAATTAAATTCTTTTTTTAATATTTGTGATCTGGGGACAGAAGCTCGGATTGAAGGATCGAAGAGCTGAGTTCGAATTCTAGTCAAATTCATTACATTCGCTTATGTGCTAATACCCTTGGGAAAGGTATGAACCCTCTTCTTCTTCCCCCAGCTATGGGTAAACAGCAGAACAGACCAGGTTCTATAGCCTTGGATGGCAACTGGTCTACTGCAGAAAGAAATGGCAACTACTGCGAGAAAAAATCTGCCTCGTCAGTCATGTATTGAAAGATACAGGATTGCCTAAGCATGTATCATGCATGGCACATGACTGACTGACTGGGGAGCTAAAATGATAGGAATAGGAAAAAAAATAATTGAAAAATAAATATCATTTCTTAAAGGGATTCATTTTTGTAGAAAAACTGTTTAAGTTGTAATTCTTTATAAACAAAAAAACAAAAACTATTCCAATTCTATTTGCAAAACACACAAAAAAACTCCCATCAAATGCTATTTTAGGTGTTGGCATGTAAGTCCTTTAAAAAAAAAAACAACAAAAAAAACACATAGGCAGATGTTGTATTTTTGTAATAAGTATATATATTTAAGTTGCATGCAAAAGTTTCCAGTTTCTTTATTTATTTAAAAACAAACAACAAAAAACAGTTTCCTCATCTCAAGTTTAAAAAAAAGGATTCCTCTTATAAATATGCAAACAGATTGTTGCTATGGTAATCGAGCTAAAGTGTGCAGAGTGAAGCTGCTAGGCATCGACTGACCTTGAACTCTGTCATGCATACACATTAAGTTATAACATTCTCAATCATTTCCATTGTTTATAGCAGTGCTTGGAAGGAAAGTGTGTAGAGTGCGGTCTTCTCACCAAACCACAGATATTCCATCAGTGACTATGGCTCGTGCAGCATTTTTTGGTCAAATACAACATTCACCTGGTCCAACAACCAACATATTAGCCAGACCTCATCCCTTGCAAGTTTTTCCTCTTCAAAAATCAAATCTTACTTGAAAGAAAGAAAGTTTCAAGATGTTGAAGAAATTCAAGAGCATGCAACGAGGCAGCTGCTTTCTATCCCATGAATGGAAACAATACTGGATAAAGTGTGTGGCGTCAGAAAGGGACTACTTTGAAAGAGATATAAATCTGAATTGATACGAGTTATAGTTTTCTTTTTATAGCACCGGTCCCAATACTTTTCGATCAGACCTCGTATGTTTGTATTTTGTGCGAAAATGAAATAAAATCAATGAATAAAATAAAAAATAGATGTATTTTCACATGATGCTCGCAATCAAGGAGCTGAAAATGATTTTTGGTCATCTATGCAATTTTATGACCCTTCCTCCAGAAAGAACAAAATCTCTTTCTTTCCACTTTCCAATGATAGTGCCACTCATGAAGTAGTTTGGTTATTCCAACTCAGCACTAGGTTAACTTTTAACCATTTTAACCATTCTTATTGTTATTTCTGAACCAGAAAAAAGAAAATAGATATACCCAAGAGACATTGAGAAATTTGTTTCCCTGCAATTTATATAAAAAAGGAGAATAAAGTCCATGCTAGAAACCTCAATTTTTTACATACTTCTTTAATTGTTTACATGTAAATACGTATATGCCTAAAATGCACCCAACACACAGCCCTTTAAATTCCAAAATTTAAATCTGTTAACAGAATCATATTCATTTTCTATGTAAAGACATACAAATTGTTTCATGTTTACGTGTTAGATCGCTTTATTTTTATTTATACAGTTCAAAGGGCTCTGCAGTCAACAACACTGAATATTTCATTCTTTACAAAATGACCTTCAAGATACAATAGATGAAAAACAGAAATCCATGTATTCAACTGAAGTTCAGACAGTCGGACTGCATTGCTGTGATAGAAGCAGCAGCTTGTATTGACGGGCTGGTATTTTCAAATGAATGTAACAACTTGTATCGAGTACCTTGGCAAAACAAGTCAAATATCGTGACGTTTGTATTTTTGTTTTCTTTTTCACTTTGTCAATAATTGATTTGGCTGGCCAGACCAGAAACAAGTCAGAGACTGATTCAATTCTGCAGGTGAACAATGAATTTGCTTGGGATCTACTGATATATCTCTATGGGCATGAGATTTTGCTTAGATACTAGCTGAAATACCTGTCTACACAGGGGAAAAGTCCAACATTAGTTAGTTAGCATGAGAGGAAAAATGATTCCTTCACATTGATAGTGAGCTTGTCTTCTTAATTGTCTATTAGTAATGTAGAGCATTATCACAGCAATAATATTAGTAATTTTCCAAACATAGCTTAGATGTGGCACAAGGCCGAAAGTATGGGGCACCCAGTAAGGATCGAACTCACTATTCAGTCGTAAATGTTCTAGAGAGACAAGGTTGCTAACTATGTCACAGCATTGATACTATGGGGTTTTCACACACTCCATATGAAATATTAAAAATATATCATTTCTTTTTTTGTTATATAATTTCTTTTGTGTTCTTTTTGGATGAATAAAAATTAACAAAAATGTTTTATTTTGAAAAAATGAATTTAAAAGTCCAATATTAAAAAAATAATTTGTAAGTTTCAAAAATTAAAATATGCAAAAGTAGGTTTCATTTGATTTCTAGTAATTCAAATTCATCAAATAAGTATTAAAAATATAAAGTATATATAAGTATATAATTATATAAGTATATAAAAGTATATATAAGTATATAATTTATAAGTATATATAAGTATATTTGTAATTCAAATAAATATCATGATAAAAACCAAAGACTCCTTGTAGTTACTTGACAGAAGTATTCAAAAAGCAAAGACTGATCATGAAAATTTGACTTTCCACTTACTAAATATTAAAGGAAAAACATTTTGTCAGGTCTTCAACCCCAACTCCATTTGAAAATACAGACATATCATTTAGTTCTTAATTTTCCTACTATATAATGTGAATGTTCTTTCTTGATTTTATAAGATAAATAAAAATTAAAAAATTGTAGGGTTTTTCAACTCCTCCCCATTTAAAAGTATAGCTATATCATTGCGTTCTTAATTTTCTTGCTATATAATGTTGTTAGTGTTCTTTCTTGATTTTATAGGATAAATAAAAAAAACGAAAAAAAATAGAGATAGTTTTATTTTAAGAAATTAAATTAAAATGCCAATGTCAGTATGATCTTTTAAAACAATATATAATCAGTCTATCGTCTCTCTTCAATTACTTTTTCTTATTTCAAGAAAAAAGCAAGAACATTACTTTGAACTTTGCATTGCAGACAACCATTACTTCATGGTCATGTGTGAATGTAATTGGCACAAATATTATGACTAAAAGCAGAAACTCCTTGGAGTTTTTTTAATTTTTTTAAGCTTATCACCCCAAGCAAGGCTGGAAGCCACTAGTACGCAGGGGGTTACAGAAGGTTTGGAGGAAGAGAAGATAGGAGTGGTAAAGGAGAGGATGTGGAGAAAGACAGTGGATCGATCAAGGTAAGGGGTTACAGAAGATTTGGAGCGAGAGCAGATGGGAATGAAAGGTGAAAGGATGGGGTAGACTGTTCTAGTTTCATGTACCATGTCTAATGGATGTCAGTTATCAGTTATCTCCTATTCAATTCCCTCTCCAAGTTCTCCACTGCCTTAACCAGGTATTGAACTCACACTCTTTGGGTCTTGTCGCTTTATCCACTGTGCCATGTGTCCTTATGGCACATGAAACTAGAACAGTCTATCCCAGCGAACGAAATAATGGGTTCGGTTCGACATTCCAACCACCTGAAGAAGGCTAGAGCATACAATGGCCGAAACATTGTAATAAATATGGCGACAAAGATGAGGACAATA
This sequence comes from Acanthosepion esculentum, assembly GCA_964036315.1. Taxonomy (NCBI): domain Eukaryota; kingdom Metazoa; phylum Mollusca; class Cephalopoda; order Sepiida; family Sepiidae; genus Acanthosepion; species Acanthosepion esculentum. Next base: position 64,570,642 of record OZ038501.1, read on the forward strand.
GTATGAATAATGTAAATAGTATTCCTTATCTTGTTTTGTTAAAATTACCCGTAAGTTTCCTCATCATTATCATCCTTTATTAATCTTCTTGGTGTAGGCAAATTAACTGTTCATTTTAACCGTTAAGTTCTCTGTCACTATAAACTCTTTTTTGGGGTAGATTATTTTGTTGTGTACTACAATTTAGTCGCCTAAAATAATAATCCAAGTATTAGAAATGAGAACCATCACAGTCATACTAAACAACCATCATAGGTTATTCTCCTAAATAGACCACATCGCAAATGACACACAGCATAAGAGAGCATCAAACAAGAAAGAAGCACATTTTGAAGAACTCATAACCACTGACGAGAAGAGAAAGTTGAAATGGCATCGACACATCAGAAGAGCCAACAATGTTTCTGCTCACTACGAGAAACTGCATGGGGCAAAAAAATAAAGGCAAAACTGGGCTGACAACATCACTGAGTGAACTGGAACATCATACACAGTGACTTAGACATTGACATGAACTGAGATAGTGATTTTCCAAGCATAGCTTAAATGTGGCAGAAGGCCAAAAGTAAGAGGCACCCAGTGAGGATCGAACTCACTACTCAGTCGTAGTTGTTCTAGCGAGACAAGCTTGCTATCCATTTCACCGGCCCGAGGTGCCCAAACTGAGATATAGGGAGGGTGATGGTCAGGTGCTCAGCCAGGTCATGACCTTATGACCGCACCCAGCCATGGAAATGATGATGATGATGATGATGACCGTTACTAATGTAGGAATGAAATTTTCATATCTTACAAGATAAGTCATGATTGGGTGCCTCACCATGAAGCAATGTTTAGGTTGCATGTTTTACAAATCATTACTACTCTAGTGTATGATTAATTTTCACTGGACCTCGTGTGCATAGACTGTTGCTATAATAAGCAAAGCTTAAAGTGTGTGTGTGTATATATATATATCAGAAGATTCCAGATATGTATTCCAAAAGATGTATACCATTATACCGGTGAATAAATATATATTTCATATATTATTATTATTTGCTTTGGCTAATATCCTTTTTTAAATAGTTCCTGTCAGAATGTACACAGTGATCCCAGTACCTATTTTATATCTCAAAAGCACCATGGAAGTCTTCTGGATGCTTGTGGTCTAAATACCGATCTTCAAATGTGCAGGCTACTCAAAATGCTGTCTAACCTGAAGAATGTTTGCCAAAACTTTAAGAAGAATTTTAAAACTCTTCATAGAAGATTTGGCCAGCTTCATATATAAAGTGTTGTTGGCATACTGTTCAAATTTGTCAGCCGTTGTAAAGATTTCAGAGTTGTTCCAACATTACAAAATCTTGAAAAAAAGATTTGAAAACAAATCAATAACACAAGGTCTGTGAATTAAGAGATTTAGTAGGCTGGATACTAATGTGTTCTTCCATTGCAAAGTATAATCATAGCATGTACGGTCTGGAAAGTTTCCAATACCATCCGTTCAACCTAAAAACATTTTAAACAGCCATGTGTTGAGGACCAATGCAAATCTTGGACTATATAGAATTTCATCTGCAATCAAAAACCTTGAAGAGTGATGGTTTCCATCAAACTATATAGCCCCTGACATACCCATGATAAAATGAATCAGCATTCAGACCAATTTGAATTGGGTGTAGGTTAACATTTAATTTTAGGTAGTTGCAAGGGGCAAGGAAGGATAGAGAGAAAGAAGATTCATTCTAAGTCATCAATGGTGACTCAAAGGCCCGATACAGGGTTATGGGATAAATCAAGGTCAAGATAAAATATATTAGATGTGTGCAGAAGTTCCCAGCACACATTTATTTTTCAGAACCAAAGACTTAATATAGAGTAGAAATAATAGACTTTTGCTGAAAACTTTTGTACAAACCTAATTGAAGATTGTGTAGCTCCAGATGTTTGAGTGTCCCAACTGTCAAATGTTAAAGACAGAATAAATGCTTAAAAGAAGAAATGTATTGCTGTCAAGGTAATGAAACAAGGATATTATTAAGATTTTTAGCTGGATTGTTTTTCTTTCTTTCTTTGCGATATTTTCTTGAAGAAAATAAACTCAAAAAGACAAATGGAAATAGAAGAACAAGGGCAATTTTCTCTAGTTTGTGGAATTTTATATAACTTTATATATATGACTTTGCCTTTCTGTGTCTTTTGACAAATTTGCTTTGTTGTTTGCAACTAGTCTGACTCATTTTGTCATGTTGATTCTGTCGTATAAATGGAAAAGGCACACCATTGCTGACTCATTTTTCATGACTTTGCAAGTAAGAAAATAAATAAACTCTGTAAGTGCTTAATGACTTCTGATATATGGACAAGATGATAGGGGTAATGAAATCTACATACATTATATATGGACAGTAAAATCACTTTGGATTGGTTGCCAAGTGATATTAAGGCCACACAACCAATTCTTAAAATCTTCAAATTGGTTAGATATTTTCTGGACAGACACACATATATATTGTAAAACTAAAGTATCTAAAAATCAAGAGCAAGAAGGCAGTTTTTATCCCCTTTTGGATCAAGAGGAAGGCAGTTTTTAGCCTCTTTTGGATCAAGAGGAAGGCAGTTTTTAGCCCCTTTTGGATCAAGTAAAAGAATTCAGTATTCAGTTCTCTTTGGAGCTAGTTTTCAGCCCTCTTTGGATCAAGAGGAAGAAGGCAGTTTTTAGCCATCTTTGGATCAAGTAAAAGGCAGCAACAGTCAGTTCTCTTTGGATCAAGAACAAGAAGGCCTTTTTTGCCTTCTTTGGATCAAGAACAGTGCTTTTTAGCCCATTTGTAACAAAAGGAGGCCATTTTCTGCCCGTTTTGGATCAAGAGCAAGGAAACCTTTTTCAGCCATTTTCAGATCAAGAGCAAGAAGCCAGTAATCAGCCCTCTTTGTATCACGTAAAAACAAGGCAGTTTTCCACCCTCTTTGGATGAAGAGAAAGAAGGCAGTTTTTAACCTTCTTTGGATAAAGAGCAAGGAGGGCTTTTTCTGCTATCTTTGGATCAAGAGCAAGGAGCCAATTTTCAGTCCTTTTTGGATCAAGGAGGCCTTTTTTCTGCCCTTTTTGGATCAAGAACAAGAAGCCAGTTTTTCTCCATCTTTGGATCAAGAGCAAGAAATCAGCTTTCTGACTAGATTGAGCTCTGCTGACCCCTATCCATGTTCACTGCTATTAACTAATTTTATTGTTGCTTTATTTCAATTCACATTTCACTGAACATTTCTTTGTATCTTTGCTTCCAGTTTTTATATTCTTGACTTTGGATATCATTATTATTATTATTATTGTTATAGAGCTTTTCTTATTGCAGAAGTAAGAAGTTCTCCTGCATTTTGAACACATTCATTAAAAACCGATACACACCAGTTAAGGCAATATAGATGGCTGCATATAACCAGTGGTCATCACTTTCAATTTTCCTGAGGATGATATAAATATCAAATTATCTACAAAATTAACATTCATTTCTTGATTGCCAAGCAAATACTGATTATATAAAAATACATTTCTTTTTGGCATTAATTGCATGTGTGTGTACACATATATTTGTTGAAATTTCATTTTACAACAGATGTTACTAAAGAGGTCATTGGAAATGCAAGTTATTTTGTGCCAAGAAAAGTTGCTTGAATTTCTTTAATGAAACATTATATTTCGCAATTGTTTTTTTCTGACGCTTGTTATTTTTATTTTTGCAATTACTAAAGGCCACCCTGCACAAAAACATGAAATTTGGTTCTGCTTAATTAATTGTTGGATTTTTTGTTACAGTTATTTGAAACAAAAGCAAAGGATAGAAATTTTGTAGCTTAAAACAGAACAAAAACACAAATGTTAGATGTGGTATTCAACCTAAATAGTTAATATTTTTATTTTATAGTAAATTTAAAATTTCCTGTTTTTTTTTTGTGGGGCACCCTGTAGTTGTAATAGAAACAATAATTTCTATTCCTCCTTGAAATTTGCTAAGTAATACAACTTGGAGGAGTTTCTAGCGCATTGCTTATCATCTCTCAATTGTGTGTGTGTCTTTGGGCGGAGGGCACTCAGGGGCAATTCTGTCAAGGGACAGAGTTGCAACTGAGAAAAATTATACTGAGAGGTGCTGGCCCTGAGGAACAGCTGCTTGAGGATGTGCATTTTCATTGCACTAGAGAGAAGGATCGGTGCATGCACCGAGGCCAGCGAAAACGATGGTTGCGGGGGCTCGGAATTTTTGTTCCTTGCCCGGGTGTACGTGCTCGGACTCCGCACATTAAACTGACCTTGTGTCACAACCTGACCTTGTGGGAGTAAATAGAAATAGAAACAATAGTTTTTCAGTTATCTGAATTTCTTGGATGAAGCATTGATATTAATTCTTTTATATTTCTTCTTCAAACTGCACTCTACTGTTTGCAAGTAAAACAGAACTACACTATTTACATTATTTAGACTATTGTCCTCATCTTTGTCGCCTTATTTACTACAACGTTTCGGCCGTTGTATGCTCCAGCCTTCTTCAGGTGGTTGGAGTATCAAACTGAACTCTTTAAGTGGATAAAGGCATTAGTTATATCCAGTGACAGGACCCAAAGAGTGAGTTCAATACCCGGTTAAGGCAGTGGAGAACATGGAGAGGGGAATTAACAGGGGATAACTGACATCCATTAAACATGGCACGTTGAACTAGAACAGTCTACCCCAGTGAGCGAAATGAAGGGTTCAGTTCAACATTCCAACCACCTGAAGAAGGCCGGAGCGTACAACGGCCGAAATGTTGTAATAAACATAGCGACAAAGATGAGGACAATAGTCCAAATAATGTAAATAGTATACATAATACCTCATCTCAGAAATATAGACAGATACCGAAAGGCCGAAACATTGTAATAAATATGGCGACAAAGATGAGGACAATAGTCCAAATAATGTAAATAGTGTACATAATACCTCATCTCAGAAATATAGACAGATACTAAAACATAACTATATAAAAATGAAATACAGTCATGGCCTTAAGAGTCCTGTCAGCAAATAGAATTTGAGGGACCTTAATTACATTTGTTTGATTCCCCCTCCACCATGTCTATAAACAAAAAATGTATTTTTTTGTCGTAAAATTTGAAACTAAAATTTCTAATGATTTTGGAACTCATCCACTTTATTTAATTCGCAACTTCATATTTTTATCTGAACTTTACATCCTTCAGAAATGCATCTAGAATGAAGGGCTCGTAATACACTGATAATTCTAGGACTCAAATTCACTAGCAAAGCATAATAAAAATGTAAAGATGATGGAGGAGGAAAATCCTGACTTGCTTCAGACCTGTGATCCTAGATCCTAGCTGAACAAAAATTGCCCTCTCCCCTTTCAAGTTCTTGGAGCCCTTTGGGCTGCAGCCTACACTAGCCTATATGTAAATCTGTTATTGAATACAGTAAAACCTTGATTAAAGCATGTAGATCTTAGTGAAGAACCATTGTTCCTTGAACATTGGGGACAATGCAAAGAAATGTACCAAATAAAGGAAACCAAAACACTTCGGGAATACCAACAGCAGCAACAACTAAAATGAATAGCACATGTATCTTGAAGAGAAAATAATGACATGATCAATATGCTAACATTCCATGCGACTTCAAACAAAAGATTAGGAAGGAAACCTTCATCAATGCTGGAAAGAGTAATAACAGATACTAGACTTGAGAAAACTGTTTTCCTAAAAAACTGACTAAACAGAAAGATTTTATAAATTTAAATCGAAAGTAACAGTGGTTTATGCCTTATATTTCCTTATAAGGAAACAGCTAATATTACTATTACCACTGTGGGGGAGTGTGTTCCTTAAATCCAATAAATGTCCTATTTTGTAAAGATGAAGCAACTTCTGCATTTAGTGAACTTCTTTTTGTTAAATCTATGCAAATGACCAATTTTATGTAAAGCTGTATAAAATATCAAATAAAACAATCGTACATACTTTACCTTACTCATATTGAGAGGATTTTTGGAGGTTGTGCTGTAGATGTAATCTGCACTCTAATTTAATTTGTACTCATAATTTAGGCTTAGAAAATTTTCAAAACTTCATATATAAACAGTCCTGTCAGTTTTGATGGATACTATGTTGGCAGGGTTTTCAGCACTGGCTTTTAAAAATCCAGTGGGCTTGGCTACACATTAAACTTCCTGAAACATTGGGACGGGTGTCTCTTTCACTTTCTCTTACACACACAGTCCCCAAGTAGGGTTTGTTATTTATAATGAAAACTGTATTTAAAACTAGTTGAAATTGGCAGAATTTTTCATTTTCAGCTAATAAAGTATTTAGTAACTTAACATGGACTTGAATGATTTGCTCTGGAAGTTCTTGGGTGAATTTGATTCAGGGTTTAGCAATGACTGTTTAAGGATTTTAAGGTGAAGTCATCTGTTGATACAGCAAAACAATTTTTATAAACCTTTTTCAGTACTTTATCCACTAAATAAAGAACTTGATAAACTTTAAAGACATTATCATCGTCATTGAATTGATTGCAGTTGGACATCCATGATCAGGTTTTTCCATATATTAAATCTGAATCGGTTAAGCATCTCACCTTGCAGATTCTTCTTTCAGATAAGCAATATGGCTTTCACTTCTCTAGGTCAACTGCTAATGTATTAACAATTATTGCTGAAAGAGTGCATCAAGCTTTAGATAAGAATGAAGCAGCCCAGGCATATCTGCATTTGCATATCTCAAAGACATTTCATGGGGTTTGGCATATTGGACTTTTTCATAAATTGGGAGGTTATCGCATTTCTGGACCAATTTTTGAACTGATTCAGATTTTATCGAATTGTGAAATGGAATTTGTCTTGAACAGCCACTCTTCTAGATCTTTTTGCATTAATGCAGACATCCCCCCAGGGCTCTATCCTTGGACCTACATTATTCCTAATTTTCATAAAAAACCTTTCTGATGCCACAACCACTTATTCCTGTCTTAGTAGTAAGTATGAGTGGTTTGATAAGCTCGGATTGGTAGCTGATCTCTAGATTTAACCTACATTGTTGTTAATTGGAGCAAGGAATAACTTGTTAATTTTTGATGCCTCCAAAATGAAATTGCTCTGTTTTAATCGTCCAAGTGAAAGGTTATGGCATTTTTGGATGAATTTTTGAACTGATTAAATCTTTCTTATCAAATTGCGAAATGAAAGTAGTCCTGAATGACCACTCTTCTAGATCTTTTTACATAAATGTAGGTGTTCTCTAGGGTTCTATCCTTGGACCTAGATTGTTTCCAATTTTCATCAAGGACTTTCCTGATGTCATCAGTTCTCAACTCGGTATCTATGCTGATGATAAAACTATTTACTCCTGCCTTCATAGTAAGTCTGATCAGTTTAATAAGTTCAAATTAGAAGCTGGTCTAAAAAATGATCTATATTCTGTTGTTAACTGGGGCAAGGAATGGCTTGTTAACTTTAAAGCCGTCAAAATGAAACTGATCTCTTTTAATCATCTTAGAGAACACTTTTTACTTTTCATCAGCATGCTTGATGCTAACCTTCAGGAGAGCGACTCATTGTGTCTTCTTGGGCTAACATTTTCTGCTGACATGAAGTGGAAAGATTATACTGAATCAATTGCTAGGTCTGCTGCTAGGAAAGTTGGTTCACTGTGTCATGTTAGACAATTTTTCTTGCCAGAATCTATCTTACATATTTATAAGTCTACCATTCATCTTTGCTTTGAATATTGTTGCCACATCTGGTCTCGTGCTCCTGCTATATATTTAGAGATTATTGATAAGATCCTAAAAAGAATCTGCAATGTTATTTGTCATGACCTGACATCAGTCAGTTTCCCATCACCATAATGTGGCTTCCCTCTGCCTTTTCTATAAAAATTTTCATGCCAATTGTGCTGATGAACTTTCCTCTATGGTTTCTAAACTTTATGAATTTAAGTGCAGCAATAGATTGACAGCGAGGTCTCATAATTTTACAGTTGAAATGGGCCAATGTAATCATAAGTTCTATGCTAAGAGTTTCTTCTATCACACTTCACACTAGTGGAACTTTCTTTTCTCTTCTTGCTTCCTAGTCAACTCTGATCTTCAAAAGTTTAAATGCAATGTCAATTGTCATCTTCTGTCTTCTTAATTCCTATTCTTTTATTGTTCTCTCTCTTTAATAGTGTTTTTTTTTTCTCATATTCTCTAACACTTGATAACACTATTACATCTTAGTGGTTTTATTGCCTTACTTGGAGTAAAATGATGAAAAGAAAATTTTTTTAATCCTATGATGTCATTAACAGTTGTTATTTTAATAAGCTGGTATCTTCAATCGATTGTTTAATGAAGATACATGTTGGTTTAGCTTACGCCCGTTCCCAGAAAAAAACTTTGTGAATGATTTCATTCTTACTTTTCCAGCAATGTTCAATAAATCTTACTCTCCTCGCAACAATTTTAGTCATTAGCTTTGACAAATCATAGCAGAGCATTTGTTGCTATATGCTGCTGCCAACTGATTTTTTACACTATTCTTGTTATCTTGGTACAAGCTCTATCAAATTTATCATTCAAAGACTTCATTAGTGTCCATGCACTGGAGTTTTACAAGACGGCTATTTTAATTGCTGTTCTGAAGAATTCAGTTTTGTTTTCAGATGGTAGATTTGATTCCATACCATTTCCATCTCTTACATAGATCTTGAGAGACAAAATACCATTAAAAAATGTGAATATTCTCACACGGTTGCCCCATTGTACCAATGGCAACACTGGAGTTATTTAATTGTGGGGAGATAAACTATAAACAGGTTTTTACTTTACAACATCTGTTTATCGAACTGCATATCAACCCCTTATGGATCATTTAATGCTGAAATTTACTTTTCTTGGGAGCTTTGAAGTAATAATATGATATTCTGCTTTCACATTTGAATCCAAAAATGGACTGCTGGTATCATGGCTCTCCACAATATCCTGTTTCATAGTAACTTTATCTTTCTTTCTATCTCCCCTAATCCCTGTTCTTCCAGCCATTTATACAACCTCCTTAGGTAATTTATGCACTGTTTTCCTGTACCTCTCTTGCTTTCAGTATGTCCTGTGAGTGTCAAATTTTCTAAACCTTCTTTCCTCATTATGTGCCCTAGAAATTTCAGCTATACTTTTCTCATAAGTTTTTTTTTCCATTTTTTTATAAAACTTTGTCATTGCTCATATGTTTGGTCTATGGTATTCTCAGCATCCTTCTGTAGAACTACATTTCTGTGGTTTCTTCATTTGTGAATTATAGTTTGTTTTCTTAACAGCATATCAACTCCTTATGGGTCATTTAATGCTGAAATTTACTTTTCTTGGGAGCTTTGAAGTAATAATATGATATGTTATTCTGCTTTCACAATTAAATACAAACATGTTGGTATTGAATACTAATATTGTTGGTAACATTTTTTTACTATGAAAATGTATTGCTGGTACTTTTACTATAAAAATCTATATTTATATCTTCATAGTGTTCCAGTTTTAGTTTGCTATGGGTAAATAGTGAACCCCAAAGACCCTAACAGGTGCTACCACCCTGGGTCATAGTGGACCTTGGAAAAACAGCAATTAAGAGGTGGTTCCATGCTCCTCAAAGCCTCCTAGTCAGAGGTCTTGCTGCCAGAAGTCTTCTTTGTTCTTAATAAAATTCTCCTGTTTCTTAATACTTTACTTAGCTTTTGGAAAGCCTCATTTGTTATCCCAATGCACCTCTTCCTAGATGTTTCAACTTCTGTCTAAAACTGCAGATCATAACACTCTTTTGTACCAAATACAGTCTTAAATAGTCATGTTGGTGGAAAATTTTCAACTTATTAAAGAAGAGTATCAACAGGTAGTGTAATAGTGACTTAGAAGAGAAAATTGGTGAGCAAAGTTTGAATTCCAGTTGAGCTTGTTACATCCACTGTTGAACAAATACCCTTGTGAAATATATGAATCAATGTCTTCTCTCACCAGTTATGAGGATGAGGCAAGGTTTGCTAGCTGTGATCAGTAACCAATACAGGAGAAGGAAAACACTGAATTCAAAATATGTGTGTAGCTATGCAAAAGGCTCATAAAAAAAATTAAAAAATAGAAAAATGGCCCCTTTTGACAAAGCCAATGAATCAAAAAAATATTGTCCTACCAACTAACTCTATCATGACTACAATTGAAAAGAACTTATCTAAACTCAACATATAATGTGTTACTATTACATCTAAAACAATGAAAGACTTAGTCAATACTGAACAAAACAATTTAAGCTAAAACTTGAAGGAAGAATTTACTTGATTGCCTGTAATAATACATAGGAGAAACCTCAAGCAATCTAAATAAAAGATTATTTGAACACAAAAAGGACATTATACAAAACAATATATTAAATGCATTAGTTGCTTACTTTAATGAGACTGACCACAAGTTTGACAGAATAAATGCTACTCTAATCAAAGGAGAAATCAATTTGCTATGGCAAAAATGTTGTGAGTGCCTTGATTGCAAGGTCATCCACAATAAATTTGAGCCCTGGCTCTCACAGCATTTCACCCTCCCTGATAGGTCTTCCTATATAACAGTGTGGGATATTTAATAACAAAAGTGGTAAAAAGAAAAAGAATCTAAATTAAATTGGCTAGGTTATATACAAAAAAGAAAATTTAAATTTAAAATTCCCAGCATCCTTCATTTGTGTGCGTGTTTAGTTGCACCAATGTAACAAATTTAGTCAGATGAAGTCCTAAAGGATGAAATAGGTCAAAATGAAAACTTTTTCCCACCTTGTCATATATATATATATATATATATATATATATATATATATATATATGAAATTACTCTTTGAGTCCTGTAATTATGAGTTTAGCCAATGTAATATCCTTCTATTCACAGAATTATATTGTGGCTATTTTTGATGAATAAAATTTTTCTCTATTATTGTATTGGTGTGTTTCACTTAGAATTGGCAACATATGTTTTTTTTTTTTTTTTTTTTTTTTTTTTTAAGCATATCACCCCAAGCAAGGCTGGAAGCCACTAGCACGCAAGGGGTTACAGAAGGTTTGGAGGAAGAGCAGATAGGAGTGGTAAAGGAGAGGATGTGGAGAAAGATAGTGGATCGATCAAGGCAAGGGGGTTACAGAAGATTTGGAGTGAGAGCAGATGGGAATGAAAGGTGAAAGGATGTGGAGAAGGGAAGTGGATAGATCAAGGCAACTGGAGATGTCAATTGACGCTACACTTAAATAGTTGGAGATTATATTTGTCAGGGAAACAGGAATAAGGAAGGGAGTTCCACAGGTGACATGTGCGAGACATGAAGCTATTGGAGTAGAAGAAACGTCTACATCTAACAGTTTCAACGGTGAAGGGGTGGGAATGAGATGCCAGCCTCATAGGACGTTTAAATTCATGAGGCCTAGGAACCAGCGAAAGCAGCTCCTCGGAGCAATTACCGTGAAAGTATTTGTAAAAAAGACAGAGCGAGGCAACATCGCGTCTGTGAGAGAGCGACTGCAGACGAGATGACAGATCAGGGCCAATTACATTGCATATCCGTCTCTGGATCTTATCAAGAACCCTGAGGCAAACAGCAGGGGCTCCAGACCATATATGGCAGCAATACTCCATGCAAGGGCGAATGGTCGATTTATAGACTTGGAGGATCGAATCCGGGGAGAAGAATTTCCTGGCTCGTCACAGGGAACCAACTTTCCTTGCAGTGGATGATGCAACTGACTCGATGTATTTGTTCCATCTCAGATCAGCGGACAGCGTGAGACCGAGCAGCCACAGATTTTCATCTGAATGAATAATTATATCTTCAGTTCAAGTTTTCATTTAATGTATATTGTAATGGAGATTGCCTGTTTTGTTATTTTTTTTTTTCAGTAGTACAACAATATTTTACATAATTACAACACTATAAGCATTTTTGCATTGGGATGTGTAAAGACCCTACAGGATTATCCATTTTTGGAAATCCTAGGTGACTAACGCAGGGTTAAAAATAAAAAAGAATAGATTGGATTCTGTAGATCACCTGTATTGAATGGACATGGCCATCTGAAATAAAGAATTGTAGATTTAATTTCAGCTTGGTTCTTTTTTTCTTTCCAAGTCACCATTTTCCAGATTTGGACGTCCTTTCTTTTCTTTTTTTTCTTTTTCTTTTTCAACTTTACAACCATTCAAGCTGTGAGTGAGTAATTGTGCATGTAAACCAACACAGGAAATTGATGAGGAGACAATGAGAAAATGTTTTTAAAAAGTACTAAATAAAAAAAAGAAAAAAAGAAGATATTGTTATTGTTTAATTTGGGAATCTCCTTTCCATCTGCCTCCTCCAGAAAATTTCAGAGCCTGTATACAGTTGAGCATTTCCCCAGGGTTATGTGGTGAATTCATTACATCTGACAAGACATGACAACCACAAGTGTTTGCAATTGTCCAATCTCAACAAACCACAAATATTTGATTCGTTCCTTTGGAACCTTCTCCATCACCTCCTTTTCCTTGAGGTTTTGCTTCCCCATTCCTCGGACTTCTCTGACCTAAAACTTTCATTTCCTTGGTCCTTTTTTTTTAGCTTCTTCTCGTGAAGAAATAACTTTCATCATATTTTTAAAATTTGTTTTATACATTGTGATTACTTTGGGGCTAAATTATTGTTCTTTTTTGTTCCCCTACCCTCTCTCTCTCTCTATCTATCTCTCTCATCAGAAATTTAACCCTTCTTTCTCTCTTTCTCTCACTCACTCACCAATCATTTACCTTCTCTTTCTCTTTGATCAGTGGTTGATTTCTTTTTTTCATTTTCTCTCTTTCTCTCTCTCTCTTGCCTGATGCATTCTGTCACCTCTCTCACTGGCGAGATGTTTATCTCCTCTCTGGTCAGATATACTTTCACTTTCTCTTATTGGACACATGTTATTTTTTTTCTCCCTCATTGATCAGATGCTCATTCTTTCTTATTAATGAAATTATCTTTCAAACACTCACTCTCACACACTCTCAAAATACTTTTCCAGCCTCCCTTATCCTTATCAGTCAGATTCACTTTTCCCCTCTTACTCTCATATTAATTAAAGACACTGTCTCTCTCTCACACACACACACACACTCACTCAGAAGTTTTTTTTTCTCTCTACCACTCCTTTTTTTCTTGGGCCAGAAAACCATTTCTGCCATCTTCTTTCATCATATATTCCTTTTCTGCTTTCTTTCTCTCAATTCTCATGGATCACGTTTTTTTTCTCCGACAAATAATTTTTTACTACTCATTTCTTCCATATTTCCTTCCTTCCTTCCTTCCTTCCTTTAGTTTTCTCCTTTCACAGTCTTCTATCATCTTCCAACTTCTCACTTTTTCTTCATCTATCCCTCTCTCTTATTGATGTCAGCCTCTCAACTAACATGTCACTTTTTCTTCATATATCCCTCACTCTTATTGATGTCAGCCTCTCAACTAACATGTCACTTTTTCTTCATATATCCCTCACTCTTATTGACGTCAGGCCCTCAACCAATATGTCTGTTCCTAGAAGCTTAATTAATTGCTGCCGTGTTTTTGTGAATCTCTTTCTCTGGGATTAACACCTCAGTTTTAATGTCCAAGGCTTTCTTAATCAATTGTGTTTTTGCTTTTCTCAGTTGTCATTTCTTTTATTTCTTATTTTATTTTTGCTATTTTGTCCTATTCACTTTTTTCACTTCTTTTTTTTCTTTCTTTCTTTTCGTCCCTTTTTATCATATTTTCTCTGTCTTTATCTGTATTCATTTTTATTTCTCTCTTCCTTAACTTCTTTTTCTTTTTACTGTATTGTCTCTGTGTCTTTTCTTCATTTTCCATTTATATTCTTTCTTTCTTCAGACTAAAACTTCTTCCTTTATTTTTCTTGTCTGTCCTTCTCTTTCCTTCCATTTCTTTTCTTTCTTTCTTTCTTCAGACTAAAACTTCCTCCTTTATTTTTCTTGTCTGTCCTTCTCTTTCCTTCCATTTCTTTTCTTTCTTTCTTTAGACTAAAACTTCCTCCTTTCTTTTTCTTGTCTGTCCTTCTCTTTCCTTCCATTTCTTTTCTTTCTTTCTTTCTTCAGACTAAAACTTCCTCCTTTCTTTTTCTTGTATGTCCTTCTCTTTCCTTCCACTTCTTTTCTTTCTTTCTTTCTTCAGACTAAAACTTCCTCCTTTCTTTTTCTTGTCTGTCCTTCTCTTTCCTTCCATTTCTTTTCTTTCTTTCTTTCTTCAGACTAAAACTTCCTCCTTTCTTTTTCTTGTATGTCCTTCTCTTTCCTTCCATTTCTTTTCTTTCTTTCTTTCTTCACACTAAAACTTCCTCCTTTCTTTTTCTTGTCTGTCCTTCTCTTTCCTTCCATATCTTTTCTTTCTTTCTTCACACTAAAACTTCCTCCTTTCTTTTTCTTGTATGTCCTTCTCTTTCCTTCCATTTCTTTTCTTTCTTTCTTTCTTTAGACTAAAACTTCCTCCTTTCTTTTTCTTGTATGTCCTTCTCTTTCCTTCAATTTCTTTTCTTTCTTTCTTTCTTCACACTAAAACTTCCTCCTTTCTTTTTCTTGTCTGTCCTTCTCTTTCCTTCCATTTCTTTTCTTTCTTTCTTTCTTTCTTTAGACTAAAACTTCCTCCTTTCTTTTTCTTGTATGTCCTTCTCTTTCCTTCCATTTCTTTTCTTTCTTTCTTTAGACTAAAACTTCCTCCTTTCTTTTTCTTGTCTGTCCTTCTCTTTCCTTCCATTTCTTTTCTTTCTTTCTTTCTTCAGACTAAAACTTCCTCCTTTCTTTTTCTTGTCTGTCCTTCTCTTTCCTTCCATTTCTTTTCTTTCTTTCTTTCTTCACACTAAAACTTCCTCCTTTCTTTTTCTTGTATGTCCTTCTCTTTCCTTCCATTTCTTTTCTTTCTTTCTTTCTTCAGACTAAAACTTCCTCCTTTCTTTTTCTTGTCTGTCCTTCTCTTTCCTTCCATTTCTTTTCTTTCTTTCTTTCTTTCTTTAGACTAAAACTTCCTCCTTTCTTTTTCTTGTATGTCCTTCTCTTTCCTTCCATTTCTTTTCTTTCTTTCTTTCTTCAGACTAAAACTTCCTCCTTTCTTTTTCTTGTCTGTCCTTCTCTTTCCTTCCATTTCTTTTCTTTCTTCTTTCTTCAGACTAAAACTTCCTCCTTTCTTTTTCTTGTCTGTCCTTCTCTTTCCTTCCATTTCTTTTCTTCTTTCTTCAGACTAAAACTTCCTCCTTTCTTTTTCTTGTCTGTCCTTCTCTTTCCTTCCATTTCTTTTCTTTCTTTCTTTCTTCAGACTAAAACTTCCTCCTTTCTTTTTCTTGTCTGTCCTTCTCTTTCCTTCCATTTCTTTTCTTTCTTCAGACTAAAACTTCCTCCTTTCTTTTTCTTGTCTGTCCTTCTCTTTCCTTCCATTTCTTTTCTTTCTTCTTTCTTCAGACTAAAACTTCCTCCTTTCTTTTTCTTGTCTGTCCTTCTCTTTCCTTCCATTTCTTTTCTTCTTTCTTCAGACTAAAACTTCCTCCATTCTTTTTCTTGTCTGTCCTTCTCTTTCCTTCCATTTCTTTTCTTTCTTTCTTTCTTCACACTAAAACTTCCTCCTTTCTTTTTCTTGTCTGTCCTTCTCTTTCCTTCCATTTCTTTTCTTTCTTCAGACTAAAACTTCCTCCTTTCTTTTTCTTGTCTGTCCTTCTCTTTCCTTCCATTTCTTTTCTTTCTTCAGACTAAAACTTCCTCCTTTCTTTTTCTTGTCTGTCCTTCTCTTTCCTTCCATTTCTTTTCTTTCTTCAGACTAAAACTTCCTCCTTTCTTTTTCTTGTCTGTCCTTCTCTTTCCTTCCATTTCTTTTCTTTCTTCTTTAGGCTGAAACTCTCTTTCTCTTTCATTTATATTCATTCTTCCTTCGACTAAAACTCTGCCTCTCTTTTTCTTATTCTTCCTTGTCTTTTCTTTCTTTTGGGTTTCTTTCTTACTTTTTCTTTGTCTTTTTCTCTTCACCTTCCTTCTTTATTTCTACCTTTCCCTTCTTTCCCTCACACCTCAGTCATCTCATTACATATTCTTTCTCTTCTTCTGCCTCTCTCTCTATTTATCCCTCCTCTCCTCCCCATTTTATTTCACTTCATTTTCATTGTAGGTGTCATTCTTATGGCTGAAGCAAACCAGCAAGCCCCACAGTCAGATCAATATGACCCATCCATTCTCTTTCATTTCCAACAAAAGCTTGAATATATGACAGAAATTCATGGCCACACAGTTTCAACCTCATTATCTCAGGCGTCACAAATCATACAGACACATAATCACCTGATGCCGAGAGATATTTAATATGTAGATCTCACAAACCAGTGTTAGTAAGCTTATTTCCTATGGGATGTTCCATGAATATCACTCTGATCATCTCAAACTGGCTTATGTTTAAGTGCATATTACAAACATTATATAAAGATCAAAGTTTGTGCCTAGGTCTGCTCAAAACTCTGAAAAAAAAAAAAAAAAAAAATTATATATATATATATATATATATATTATATATATATATATATATATATGAAATAATAATTATAATTTAGCCTCTACTCATGTATTGAGCACTGTTTTTTTAAAATAAAAACAAAAATACCAAAGACTTTCGGATTATTTAACGTGTTCTTTCCTATTTTTCTTATATATTTGCGTACACACACACAGACACACACATATATATGTATGTATGTATAGGGTTAATATGAGTAAAGGTTTGTCATTTAGCTGACTGATGTTATCATCAGTATTCTGACTCCAAAGTTTCATAGGTGGACTTGTCTGTCCACTCTTCAGGGGATATCATCAATTTATTGTTTACATTTTTTCAAAATTTTTCTTTTTTATACATTTAACATTGGTGTAAGTTTTTTGTATATATGTTTTGTGTTTGTGTGTGCGTTTGTTTGCATGCAGCCATGCGCCTATCTCTGCGGTTATGCGTGTGCCAGTCTGTGCAGATGTGCATATGTGTAGGATGCCATGATCATTAGTTCTTTTCTTTTTTTTACTTTACACTTGCTCTTTAGCTTTTACACTTTTTCCTTTTTCAACAGTTGCCATATATATATATATATATATATCTCGTTATGTCCTTACATAACCAAAACACATAAACCACACAGGTTTTACACTTAGCAAAACATCTTTCAACCTCTCTAATAATACATTAGCTCTCCCTCTCTCTTTCAATCTGTAATAGTAGTTGCTGACTACAAAAACAATTAGGTCAGACAGGCTGACCCCAGCAACAGATCCAAATGGAAGCTAAAAATATATTCTCACACATGCAGAATCACGTGACCAAGTACGAATGTCAATCAGGAAAAGATCGACAAGAATAAACTGGGAAACAAGCCTTGTGTGAACAACATCTCTTTTTACATGTTACCATCAAACAAAGGAAATCACATGATGAAAACAAATTCCAATTCAACTCAACACACTATACTGCTTACATCAAATGTATAGATGAATTGCTAAGCATGACAATCACCTAAGGGCAGGCATATGTGATCTACTCAATTGGAGGAAAGATTTGAATAGTAAATTCTACAAGGCCGAATATGCAATTTATACAGTGGCGAATCTTCATATCTTCATTGCTGAATATAAGAAGGGGTGAGTAAGTGACCAGCTTTTGGGGTCAAAACTCATAACAGTGAAGAAAGGAGAATAGATAAGATACTGTTGCTCAAGCAAACAAACTGAACTGAAAGGACAAAGAGAAATATAAAACAAGAGAGAGAAAAGGGAAAAGAGAAAACCTTATTTTATTTCAGGCAAAAAAGTGAAGCTAATTGATTGTTTCTAATCTCAAAATATAATGCCTGTATCTTTCCATACAGAAACATATAGCACAAATTTTTCCACAGTTTCTCTTGGATTAATGTTTTCATGTATTGTCTAGTTATAATTAAATCTTGTTAATTTGTATATTGGCTTTTGTTGTTTGTTCTTCCTCATTCGTGTATTTGACCCTGTAAAGAATCCGTCCACTATGGAGTGGTAAATCTGGCATCTTCTAGACAGAAAGCTGTTTCTTTTTAAATTTTATTCTGCAATAATTTACCGCAACAATATATATATATATATATACATATATTAACTAAATGCACTGAAACAAAGTTGCATCGTTGTCGTGAGTAAATTGTTTTTGTCTATATGAAAAGGTTATAAATTATCATTGCTCTACTATTGGTATTGAGCCCTCTTTTGAATTAATGCTGCGAACGTTAGAATTAAGATATTGTTTTCGTTCTCATTACATTAAGATATATGTATGTATGTATGTAGATTTAATAGACCTGTTAATGAAATTTGAGTAATAAAAAGACAACAAAATGATAATATTGGCAATATGGTTGATAATATTTTATTATATATATTTATGATATATATTTATAGGCCTTTTGACTAAATTGAAGCACAAAGAGGAAAGTTTTAAAGTTAGAAATTTCAAACATGCCTGTGTCCTTTTTCAACAAGACAAGAAATAAAGAAGTGGGACTCATTTGGGGAATGTTGTTGTTGTTGGTTAGATGGCTCCCTGTGGAAACTATATTTGCTGAGTAAACCCAAATCCTTGTTTAATCCTTTAATATGGGATTCTATTTTGAAAATGTAAGCACCCATCTGATGTCATCAATGCTATAGAACAGTTGGTTGAAGTGTGCAGTGAAAGGCAAATTGTTGTTGTTGTCTTTGATGTTTTTTTTTCTGTGTCTGTTTCTTCAATTTTTTGCATTTATTACAATTGAAAATATTTAATATATGGATTAACCTCTTGAAAAGTGAACATATTACCATGAAACTTTGGAGTTGGGGAAAATTACAGTTAAGTAATTCTTCTGTGTGTGTGTGTGTGTGTGTGTGTGTGTGTGTGTGTGTGTATATATATATATATATATATATATATAATTGGACACTGAGGCAACAGTGTGTTTCATGCATGAACACACTCTTCATGTGGACTGAACATTGCATTCATTTATGACTCAGACTGTTGCCAATTAGTGATGACCATAACATCAACTTTTATATTTACATACACTATATCATTGATATTGAGCACTTTTACCTATAAATATAGCCTACCTTAGAAAAACATTGTTATCTGTGAGAACTCACTGTTAAGTTATTTTGGATATGTTATGTAACTAGTAAGCAAACTCAAATGACCGGACTCACTTTATAGTTACCCACAAATGAAGGTTAACCAATCAGAAGGCGTAAAATATTCAATCCGTCTTATATAACGGCGGCCATTTTAGTTACTCTCTCCGAATGTCCAATGCGAACCTGTCACAACCAAAGATGACCAGGACAGAAGAAAGAACTACGCCCTGCTACCAATATCCACTGCTAACCTGAACTACGCTTCCCTACTGTCTTCAAATATTCACTGCCAACCTCTGGATTCTATACTCAAAGACTACCGTCATCATGAACAACACCCACAACCTACATACACTCCTAACATCATCTGACATACATAATTCACCACCTCACCAAGGGAACATCACCTGAAATAAACCTCAATGCCAAGTCTGTAAACATATCCATACTGATAGCATTTTCACACCTTCCAGCATTCACACAATATTCAAACCACAGGCTCTGACTTGTGACAGTTCAAATCTTAAATAAATAAAGTGCAAAAGGAACTAGCAACTGGCATTCAAGGAAGAATAGTGGAATGGCTTACCAGTTTCTTTTGCACTGGATATGTTGAAGTTTTCCCAAATTATGATTACAAATCAAAAAAGAAAGTTTAAAATGTAGAGGAAAAACTGTATATGATTATGGATGAATTAAGAGTGGCATAAAATAGAAATATATTATAGGCAGCTATTCATTGTTATAGAAGAAAAAGGCATATTTTTTATTCTTTGGAGACTGTATCTCTTTGCTTGTTATTTATTTCACATCGTTCTTTTTATTATTGTTTTTTTTATTTAAGTCAAATTTGTGAATATCAATATTGATAATACAACAGTATATAGGTGCATCTTCAAAACTCAAGATAACTAGTGCTTGGCAGCTGATCTCTCTTCTGATCGTGCTTTAACAGTTCAGGGAGGGTGGGGAACTAGCGGGTACAATTCTATGCCTCAAAAACCAAACTAGGGACATTCCATTATCACTTAGTAGACTGAATTTTGACTTATTGTGATGAATAGGTGTTCTCTGATGAAGGCCCCATGCTTTGAACACCTTTTGGGATTGAAACTCAACCCAGACATCAAGTGGAACTAGTACTGTACCATTCCAGTAAGAACCTGACTCCTCCTGTTATCCTATACCTTTATAAAAGCCAGATCAGGTTAAAAGTGGAGTGCTGCTGCCATATATAGACAGGAACTGCATAGTCTTCCCTTCCCAGTCTCTACATCCTTGTGTGTAGGGAATTATTTCCGACTTTACAATCCCTTTTTCAAATCTTGCACAAAAAGCATTAAAATGGGTGTGACTCCCAAATTCTAGAACTTGGCAGCTGATCTCTTCTCTCACCAAACTTTAAGAGCTCAGTGGAGGCAAAAACTGGTTGGTCTCATTTAATGCTTCAAAAACCAAACTATTATCACCAAGCAGGACGTGAATTTTTAACTATCACAAAAAAAAATGGATGCTCCCTCAGCGAGGCCTGTGCCTTGAACTCATACTGGAACTTACTCAACCGAGACCGTAAGTGGAATTTGTATATATGAACAATTGCTTAAGATACTGGAAAAATGGACAGTTCCTTGTACCACTCCTGCTATCCTGTAGCATTACAAGAGTCAGATTGGGCCAGAAACAGAGTACTCGCTGCGCCATCTTCATTTTTCCATCTCAACAGATTTCAAGAGTGTCTCTGTATTCTTGTGGGTTACTGATTATTTTCCATCCTACAACCGCTTTCCCCAGAGACGAAAAGTTTCAAGCCTGTCATTGTTCTATCGCTATTTCCATGGAAAGCGTTCAGATGAGCTACATTCCTTAGTCACCACCAGTACTCAGCTTCATACCCAAGATCTGCCGTGCCATACAGATTGTAGTGAACCACCTCATTCCCTTTGTATTCCATTGGTGAGATGTAAGTTCCACTTGAGCAGCTTCTTCCTACAAACTGCTGTTTTGTGAAACTGATTCCCTAGAAGATGCTTCACAATAACTACAATTTTAACCTGTTCAAGACGAGGGGTTGACTGTTATCTTTCCCACATATCCCTATAAATTTTTTCCTCTGAGGCTGTAACACTACCTTGAGTGGCTCTTGGGCTTTGTACAGAATCAACATCATTGTAATGAAAGAAAGAAAGAAAGATTTAATGTATTTTTTGGCATTTAAGGTGCACATTTAAAGAAAAAAAAATTAAAACAGAAGAACTACTCCCCAAAATCATATCGGCTGGATTTGGGTTGACCCTTGAGATAGAGGCGACAAGTATTAGACTAACACCATAACACTCCTGTTTGACAGAGTAGTCTCTAGTGACACCAGAAATACAAATATATAATTATGAATGAGAAAATTATAATTACAAATCAAAAACATGTTAAAATATTAAAGACTCCAATTTGACACTCTTATCCTCTCGTGATGACGAAATTGAATATGTATGCTAATCAATCAAAATAATGTCAAAATATTAAAAAAATAACGGTGTTCTCAGAATAATTTATGAAGACCTTTACACACTAAATTCATTTTTGTGTGTAATACTCAAATATTATACTCCCACCAAATATTGTGTCTTGGGTAAGACGATAAACTATGTCCAACAGCAAGGCCTCTGATCAGGTTTTGAGGTGCGTAGAACCAACTCTTAATTGCTGGTGTTCCCTGGTCCACCCTGACCTGGGGTGGTAGCACTTGTTAGGGTCCCCTCTATGGGAAAATAATTAATCCTGAAACTGAGCTAAAAAGCATTATGAAAGTATAAAAATAGGTTTTAATACCAGAAATACTTTGTAAAAAAAAATTATTACCAGAAATTTTTAAAAGGAAAAAAAAAAACAAACTTACCAGCAATACGTTTAAAAAAAAAAAAAAAAAAAAAAAAAAAAAATACCAGCAATACTTTTTAAAAATATTACCAGCTATACATTTTTGAGGAAAAAAAATATTACCAGAAATAGATTTTTGATAAAACAAAATATTACCAGGAAAAAAGTTGTCATTGAGGTTGATATGCTGTAAAACACAACACACCAAAGCAAACCCTCCAAATATTATAGTCAGTCAATTACGTGCCCTACGTGACGCATGATCGGGCAATCATGTTTCTTTTGATACATGACTGGCTCGGAAGATAATTTTCCTGCAGTATATTGCCATTTCTTTCTGCAGTAGACTGGTTGCCAACTAAGGCTATAGGTCCCAGTCTCTCCTGTTATTCAACCCAAAACTGGGAAAGAGAAGAGATGAATCCATACCTTTACTAAGAGTATTTATGCATGAGTGAATGTAATGAACCTGACTGGAATTGGAACTTGGCTTTCTAATTTCTCTCTCCAAGCCAATATCCATTACATCATAATGCACAACTATTATAGAACGCAACTCCCCAAATATTATAATATGCTGATTCTCCTCCTTTTTCTATATCTAAACAGTTACAAACAGCCTGGTTTACTAATGGCCATTTACTTATACTTCATTAGCAATCAAAAAATACTGCTAATAACAATACAATAATGTACGATATTAGTACATTCCACTTTCAACATTTTTTTTAGTATTATACTATCCTAGATGTTATTACTACCACAATTAACACTATCATGATGATTATTGAAAGTTTAGTGAAAGATAAAGGTGACCATGAATGCAATCATAGCGCAATGTTTATATTTTCTCAGCTGAACTTGTATGGATACAAGTTGATTTCATTGATATGGATATTCTTTCAATAAACAATTTATTATGAAGTTATGCCAGTGAGATAATAAGGTAGAAATGGTTTTATTACTTTTATTATCAGTTTATTCGATAATGTGAATCTTTTTATGTACATTATTGTTTATTGCATCAAGGCTGAGGTTAGCCTACTGACAAACATCACTCAGAATGTAAGGTTTCTTTTTTAGAATTGTAGTATGAGATGACCCCCAATTTTTAAGGAGGATTTTTGGGATTTAAAGATCATCTTATACACTGAAATATATGGTATATAAAATAAGGAGTTACTATCAAATTTTGTTCTTATTCTTCTCATTACTACACTCTTATCTTATCCTTTTCCTTCTCCTATATTTTCATATTTATTTTCTTCCTTTTACTTTTCTACTTCTAGCATTTTTTCCTTTTTTCCTATATATATATATATATATATATATATATATATATATATATATATATATATATATATATATATGTGTGTGTGTGTGTATATATAATAAAAAGGCTTAAACACTAATATTCCATGGTCATAATTTATTCCATTGGAATTATAAATATGATCCAATTCATCAGACCTACAAATTCAAAAAGAAAACAGAAAAAACAACTCCGGGTATAAAAATAAAATTTAGTGAGAGTGTATGTATGAGAGTGTGGGACGAATGCTAGAGTAAATGAAAGCTATAGGGAGGGGTAACAGACTAGAGAAGGACAGGAAGGCCTAAAGATGAAGGGAGGATTTGACTCCCCTCTTTAAAACTTCTGTTAAAATTTTAATTTAAAAAAAAATGCCTGAGGATACTGTAAGGTTGAGACCAAGGTAGCCGATTAAACTGATCTCCTGATTTTTAAAGTGTACATATTATATATATATATATATATATATATATATATATATATATATATATAGTGTATATTTTGGCAGCAATTTTTCATTAATGCATGTTTCATTAAATGATATAGACAAGTCTTGTCTATTTATTTTAAGTAAGTTCCTTTCGTATTGTCTGATAAGCTTAATCACATTATCGTTGAAAGACGAAAGGAAAACACCATATTGACACATGTTTGAATCTAATCTAAGCTTTCGGCTTACATAAGCCATTATCAAAGATGACAATTTTAATAAATCAAACACATATACGAAACCACAATAATGACCCAACAAAACTTGTCTATATTATTTAATGAAACATGCATTTATATATATATATATGAGAGATAATACAGTATTGGCATTGAATATGATGCCATAGAATGAGGGTTAGCCTGTCTCACAAATCATGGCTCGTCTGTTCCTCTCTGGTTTGACCAACATGAATCTGATTATTCAAAGGTAAGCAACCCCCCACAAAAAAATCTTACAACCTAAAAATATTTTCTGGCTTTAAATAAACTGTAAATGGTTGATAAGCTGTAAGAAATAAATCAATCAATCAAATACTGATTAGCTACACAGGTATGTCTTTTAGATTTATATACATTCTTTGAAATATAAATGTGTAGGAACTACCATGGTCACAAAGTGAGGGATCAATTTATATAGATTTTATATAGAATTGGTCTCCTACATTATAATTTCTTGCTTGTTTATAAAATTCGGATTAATTAGGAATCCACCTCTACCCCCCAGATATGGGTTAATTAGTAAATCTTGTATCACTAAACCATTATTTAAAAAAAAAAAAACAATCTTACTATCTAAAAATATTTTCTGTCTTTAAATAACCCGCAAAGAGTTGATATGACATAAAAAATGAATCAATTTGATTATTCTGTAAATTGAGATTTTAGTAGAAAATGTTTGCTGTCTCTGATGTCGAATTTACACATTAAACGTTTTGTGCTAAAATCTTTTACAGAATGAGTTTTGTTTTCTTTTTTTATATCACATGTTCAGATGTATATAGGAAAAAAGTGAACAAACTTGTCCACAGAGTTATTAGCCTATCTACATCATTTGCATATACACATCTGCATTAATTTCCCCTGAGTGTCCACATTTGCATAGAAAGACTTTGAATGTACTTAAGAGAAACCAAGACCTGAATGATAAGTACATGCTTATTTGGATTCTAAACCTATTAGTACAGATCTGTGTGTGTATATATATATATATATATATATATATATATATATATTGTGTGTATTTAGGCAGCATTTTTTCATTCATATTTAATGAAACATGTATGAATATATATATATATATATATATACACACACACACACACTATCATGCAGATAAATCCATAATTTTTATGTGGCAATGACATAGCAAGGTTTCGAGAGCACTGAGTACTATACCTCAGTATCAGTTTAACCATTGATATATGAGTTGCTTAGTAATCAAAATGTCTTCAGAATATGATTGTCAAGCTGCTGTTGTGGAGAGACTTTGTGTTGCCCACAAAGCCAAGGAAATCATTGAATGGTTTAAATACCCTAAAACCATGGTCTACGACCTTGCAAAGCATATGGCGCCTCAGACAAGGAAAATTTCAGGCCAGAATGCAAGACTCATAAGAAGCGCTCTGTTGCCACCAGGTTTAGTTTGTTTTGTTTTACGGCATATCAACATCAATGGGTCATTTAAGTTTTTTTCTTCAAAAACGTATTGCTGGTAATATTTTATAATGCTTTTTACCTCAGTTTCGGGGTTAACTGTTTGCCCATAGCTGGGACCCTAATAGGTCCTACCACATGGGAAACACCATCAATTAGGTGGTTCCATGATCCTCAAAACCTCCTGATCAGAGGCCTTGCTGTTGGACGTAGTTTATCGTCTTACCCAGGACAAAGATGTAGTTTATCATCATACCTAGGACGCGGATGTAGTTTATCGTCATGCACAAGACGCGGATGCAGTTTATCGCCATACACAGGACGCAGATGTAGTTTAGGGGTTAACTATTTGCCCATAGCTGGGACCCTAACACCCCGGGTGAGGGTGGACCTGGGAACACCAGCAATTAAGAGGTTGTTCCACGCCCTTCAAAACCTCCTGATCAGAGTCCTTGCTGTTGGATGTAGTTTATCGTCTTACCCAGGACACGGATGCAGTTTATTGTCATACCCAGGACGGGTTGCCACCAGGACACCAAAGTTTGTGGCCAAGCTTGACAAGGAAAACCCCAGCAAAAGCATGAGGAAAATCACCAAGTAAATGGGCACCAGCAGGCGAACAATCAGGTGCATTATAAATCTCATGTGATCCAGAGGTGCCACTTGCTCACCATACCACTGGTAGCCCGACATGCTCCCTGCCTCATTGCCAAACTGCAATCCTCTTGACTATATTGTGTGGGATGTCTTGGAGACGTAGGTGAACAGCAGGCCCTGCAACACCAAGGAGGCTCTTAAGGTAGGAGTCAAGGATACTATGGCCAGTACAGATAGGGATGCTGTCGCTAAGGCCTGATCTAGATTCCTGTCCCACATGGAGAAAGTGGTAGCTATACCAAGTGATTTTGGTACCTAATATATGTGTCTAACTTTGTATAAAGTTTCATTGAATATTAATTTGTGTTGTATCCTTAAAGAAGGTTACAGACAGACAAAGGTGGTACTCAAATGAAAGGAACAGCAACACGGGCATAGATGAAAGAAAGAGAGGTTTATTGTAAAAGAGAATACACTACTGAAAGACAGGGAATCAGTTACCAGGCTAGTAATTGCCGAAGCTAAGTTATTTACCTTACCTCCCCATGAAGCAGGATGTGGCACAAGGCCGTTTTTTTAATGCAGGGCAAAACTGAGCCTGTAGGCTCAGGCAGAAATTCCCTGTAGACCCCGTATACATGGGGTTGAGTAGCTGTCTACCACCCCAGATGAAACTCTGCCCTTCAGCATAGCATTGTCTGGGTTCCTCTCTGCCAAAAGGCAGAGAGTTTCGCCCAGCATAGCTGGAGTTGAATCTCCAACTAATTGCCGAAGCAAGTTTACAAGGTATATCCTGTGATCACCCTATATATCTACCAATATATAGTCAGTCCACATATATGATAGGGAGTCTGAGACATTCCATTCCAACAACTTGTCACATAAAAAATTTATCTGTGCATTTGTCTGTGCCACACTGTATGTGTGTTTGTGTGTGTGTGTATATATATTATAATTATTACTTAAAAATATGACATCCTGGGTATGACGATAAACTACATCT